>JAEMWC010000107.1:730000-782500 GCA_016490735.1 Pachyseris speciosa | reverse complement strand
CACGGTTGAAATAATATGGCAAATTTAGAATAACAATATCTGAATTAATTTTTATATTTTATTTTCACACTATGGTATCATGTTCGTGGTGTACAGATAGTAGCACTGCCTTCTCTAATACAACGTATTTTTCAAGTGAAGTCAATATAATTGCTTGTGTTATGGATGTCTAGAAAACGACGACCCAAAAAACGACAGCATAGAAAACCGACCACCTAGAAAACGATGACCCATAAAAACAATGAATAAGTAGTGGCTTATGACTGCTTTTGATCCCAGGAGTTTGTTTCCTCATATAGGTCCGCTAGCTTGCATTAAAGACCATCACAGAACGGATGATTTTTTGGCAAAAACTGGAATCTCGGTGAAATGTGAGGAGAAAAAATATTCAGCGGGTGAAACTGTTTGCAATCATTTGAAGCAGACATTGTAAAGGAGAGAGTAAGGTTTCTGCAGCCAGTACTAGTCACGCAAGTAAAAATAAATATGGGTTATTGGCCAAGCGTGAGGTCAAGATGGCGGGATATTGTACAAAAATAGTAAATAGTCTATGGCGCGTTTTTAGTGTCAAAATTCAAAACCTTGTTTCAAACATGCTATTTTTCTATTCAAATATTCGATCCTGTAATTAAAACCTAGGGCTCTTCAATTCAAATATGGTATCCTTCTATTTCGATTTCCAATTCGTAAATTAAACTTCTTGTTTAACAATTCAGATACGCTATTTGGTGTCTGAAACATGCATGGTTTCATTTCAAAGCAACATTTCTTCAATTCAGTTATGCTCTTTTTCTACTCAAACGTGCAGTCCTTCGTTTCAAAAATGGTTTTCTGCTAGCCAAACATCCAGTCGTCTAATTCAAACCTGCTATCGAGCAATTCAAAATTCCAATCTCGCAATTCAAAATAGTCAGTTTCGCGAGTAAAAATGCTATCCTTCTATTCCAATATACAATTCTTCACCGCAAATCTACAATTCGTCAATTCAAATACACTATTCCACAGTTCAAACAAGCTTTTGTCGACAGAAACATGCAATCCTTCGTTTTGAAACTACCGTTCTGCAATTCAAACACTCTACTCTTCAATTCAAACCGACAATTCTTCTATTCCAACGCGTAATCTTTCAAGTCAGACCTGCTTTTCGACTATGGAGACATCCGGTCGTTTAATTTGATAACCCTGTTCATCACTTCAAATACTCCAACTCGTTTTCCAAACATTCAATTATTCAATGCGAACGTGAAATTTGACACTCGTCATTTCAAACACGCAATCCTTCAATTCAAACACTCAAACTTTCATCGCAAACACGCTGTCCTTCGTCGTCGCCTGGAACCTAGCCCGGCCACGCATGCGTAATAGGAAGAGAAATTCGCGGCAGAAGCTGAGCTGAAGGCGGGAATCGGCGCGAAGGTAACTTGTACTTTTTGCACACGGCTTCTATTCTGTGCTCTAGAATTAGGTCTGTATCATCTTGATTTCTTTTCTCAGCTATGTCTGTCGCAAAATGTAAGGAATTACTGGACGAAGTAGCCAAATTATGTGCTCAAACTTCTCGTCAAGTTTACTACTCCTCAAACGCCGGCTGTCACGAACAGAAATACACCCACTCCTCAAACGCCGGCTGTCACGAACAGAAATACACCTTCTGTTTCATCTGCCACTGACTCGTCAACTTCTGTTGCACTTGGATTCCAAGAACACCGTAGATTATTCGGGTTTAACCCTACGGCCTGTCAGACGACAAGCAAAAGACGAAAATGGAAGAATGGTGGAACGTCGAAAAAGGTGAAACGACCCACATGGACCAGGACTTTCGTGTGCCTGGGGAATACAAGGGAAGAAAGAATGCCAACCCCCAAAGAGTACCGAGAGCTCAAAGCTGCTGATCTGGGTGAAAAAAGATTAACATTCTTCGCTGACAGATAATAAATTGAAAGACGCCTTCCCCAAACTGGAGACAGCAGGAGGCTATACACTGCTGTGCGGGAGTCACACTCGACAGCTTGAAGTTATCAATCCTCCTTACAATATACCGAGACTTAAAGAACATTTTGTCGGTCAGGGGAAGCTGTTCATTAAACCCCTGCAAAAGGATCTGGACATTATCCCGACTGGCACCTCTTGGGAGGATGAAGAGGTGAGATGATTTAAAAGCAGGAATGTATAACCTGCATTTCCTTGCTTTTTATTTAAGCCTAATAATAATAATAATAATAATAATAATAATAATAATAATAATGATAATAATATGATAATAATACAGTATACACCTGTCAGATACAGAAACCCAAGTAGTGTGTTTTGAAATACCTACTTTTTTCTAAAATCATAATACATGTATTATTTTGACAGATCTTATTCAATGTATATGTGGCTTTTGGCTCCTTTGAACGTTTAATTTTTTATTTACTGGGTAATTTAATTTATTACAATTTAATGGTAAAGATAGCATGGAAAATACAATCAATATTTGACTATAACCGACACTGATAAAAGAAAAAAGGGGGGGGGGGGGGGGGGGAGTTCTAAAACAGCTTAACTGAATTGAATTTCTCTTGAAATTAAGTAATCTCCTACTCCCTTTTTTAAAACCGGAGATGCTAGAAGCTGTGAAAGATTTCCACGTCTGTAAAACAAAACGGCACTGAAAAATTTATTTCTGAAATAAACATGATGTTTCGGCCAACTATATGCATAGTATACACAGGACCACTACACATCTATGCTGAACTTAAAATATTACACATCAAATTTTAATAATAATATTGTACATGATACATGCCATACCACTGAGTTTTTACTTCTTTATGCCCACATATAAACCCATTGCATACAGTGTTATCTACATGTAGTTTTTTTTTAAATAAGTGGAGCTGTTATTATCTATGACCAATACACGTGTGTGTGTGTGTGTGTGTGTGTGTTTCAGGAAGATGACCTGGTAGAAGTTTGTATGAAATGCAACAAGTTGTTTTACTTGTCAGAATTAGCTGGCCATGTGGAGAACTGCAGGTGAATCAAGCACTATTGAAAAAAGTTACTCGTTCTTTATGCAATAATTATTGTCAATCACTGGCCATTCATTATGACCATGCATGCATTTTAAAGCTTAACATTTTTATAGAAAACCAAAGCTTTCATTTGCCTTATTTTCATTACATCACACACTTCTTTTAGATACATTGAAAATAAATTAATGTACATGTAAAGACAAGACTTTAATCAGCAAGCTCAATGGAAATTGGAACTGTGACTTTGTCTGTGATAACTGAACTATTGAGCACAAGTTGCAGACATAAACAATATAATATCTTGCTTAATTAAGGGTGTTGTTGTGAATGTCTTTTGTTAATTGTTTTATTCATCTTTTAAAAATGCAGACTTTGCCAAAGATCTGTTCCACCAGCTTTTATACTCTCCAGGGAAGGTTGTACTCTCCAAAATGTTTGTTTTGGGGTGTGTGGCCCAAACCTTGAAACTGGCCTTACCCTATCCCTGACAGTAATATGAGTTTAAAAATGTGAAAAAATGAGGAAGGGCTTATTTGCTTTTAATACATTATTTTATCTTAGCAAAGAACATGGCAAAAATTCACCAGAGGAAGATTCCAATATGTATGTTGAAACTCCAAGCAGTCCACAGTTATTGGTTCCTGGTATACTGCGTACTGAATGCCTGATGTGTCCCACTGATGCAAATGTAAATGTCTCTCAAAGTTCTGAAAGTACATCCATTACTCCGCCGGCCATAGTGAACAGTTCACTTACATGTAATGATGACCAAGCAGGAGATGAGGAATTGGAAAGAGACTCAGTAACACATGAACCTACATGTAGCATATCAAATAACATTGAACGGTTTCACGCCTCCCAAATAAATAACTGTTGTATCTGTTTTTGATGTATACACTGTACAGCTACTGTCGGCTATAATGGAGAAGATGATTTATGTTCTATTCTAGCATTAACCTTTGTACTAAAGCAACTGTTTTTAAGTATAAGTCAATCCCATAACTGTCACTTTCTTGAAGTGGATTAATTTCCATAGCAAGCAACTGTGTCTTGTGTTGATCCATTGTAAGAGTGGGTGGTACTTCAACAACCTCTCCATCAGACTGCAGTGGCCCATCGTGTTCTTCGTTAGGTAAAGGTCCTCTCCAATCTATACCATACCCCTGAAAATTTTCCTGTTGACAGAATTCAATTTTTCAGTGGGGGACATTTCAACTGAAAATCAATAGTAGAGTAGTGGCTTACCCCAAATATTTCTTCCGACACAGTAGTGCACGATGCTGCACTCTGCTGCATCCCCCAAATCCAAAGCTGTCTAGGGGTTCTATTGTGGGCGGATGAAAGGCCGTGGTTGATCCATCCGTTCACAAAATCATCCAGCTGCGCATTAACACGGGGCAAAAATATGTAATGCAGGGAAAACATGTGTACTTCATCACTCACATCCAAGACTCTGTTCTCTTCCATATGGCAGAAAAGTTGGTAAAAGGTTGCGGTCTTTTGAAAATAAAGATCCCGCCATAGTCGCTCAATTCGCTGGTTGTGAACGCTTTTTCCAGCGATCATGCTACCCCTTCCGGGACCACGCCTGGGATGGGTCAACATAAATAGGGAGACGTCCACGTTCTCCCCACCCTTGTCCGAACGTACTCGTGACGGCAATCCATATTGGCGAACTGCTTCAAGGAAGTGAGACAGAACAGTTGAGGCAAAGTTGTTGGCGGAACAGCGAAGAAATACTGGAATGCGCGAATATCCGTCGATTCCGCCATGAATCACCATTCTCCATCTATAAGACAAATAGTTTTCGAGAAATTAGCATTGACTCGACTTTTTTTGCCCCCAATCTATGGCTTATCTAAACCGTTCCCCGTAGTAATTAGTTAATAATATAAAACACTCATGAAAAACATAAACATTGTCAGGCATACATGGATATAATACTGGGTTACATCTTGGACCAAACAGTTTCCAGTCGTTGCACGAATATGGAGCTGAATGTATGTCCGCTATAACGCTGAGCAGCAGCAAAACATGCCAGGTAGGAGAGGTCACCTGATTACAGTTGTGATGTGTCTATTGATTTCATACCTTATCAGCTTGTGGTTACCGTCAATGTGCCACAGTGCATTTGGGACACTGACTGAGTAAGCTCGTCGTTGTACAGTGGTCATCCACCGAGTAACGGTTCCCTCTGGATCTTCTTTTTGCATCGTTTGACGCACCCTAAGCTGAGATACCCGATATCCTCTTGCACGAAGGTGACCTAACATCATCCTGTAACCACTTCTAGGATTCTCTTTCTTGATGTCCCGAATAAGTTCACAGAGATTCTCATCAGTTATGTCTGAAAATGGTCTGGATGTGTCAATACTGTACTCGATCATACGGCGCCTGACCGTGCTGAGGGACACTCCGAGTAGTGTACCCATTTCCACTGCGTTAAACCCGTTTGCAATAAGGTATTCCAATTGTTCCTGGGAAATAACGAACTTTGGCCTTCCACTATTTCCACTGTAGTATTTACTCAAACGAACGTTCGACCACTTCTTTTTCTGAATCTTGAGCACGAATAATGGTGGAAACTTCTCGTAATTTAGGAATAATTTCGTTGAAAACGTTGTCGCAACCCATAGGAGACAAGCGAGCTGCATGTTCATAGAGCATTTCCGACTGATAACGTAAATAGTCCAGTGTTTCTGATGTTAAATTTCCCGCTTGTGCAAGTCTTGTCAATTCATTTTTCAACGATACAGTTCGCCCGAGAAGGTGCTCAGTGACTGTTGCAGCCATTTTCACCATAGGAACGATCATAGGAACTCATTGAAATTCCCGCCTTTTTCTCGCCTTTCTTCCTACTACGCATGCGTGGCCGGGCTAGGTTCCAGGCGACGACGAAGGACAGCGTGTTTGCGATGAAAGTTTGAGTGTTTGAATTGAAGGATTGCGTGTTTGAAATGACGAGTGTCAAATGTCACGTTCGCATTGAATAATTGAATGTTTGGAAAACGAGTTGGAGTATTTGAAGTGATGAACAGGGTTATCAAATTAAACGACCGGATGTCTCCATAGTCGAAAAGCAGGTCTGACTTGAAAGATTACGCGTTGGAATAGAAGAATTGTCGGTTTGAATTGAAGAGTAGAGTGTTTGAATTGCAGAACGGTAGTTTCAAAACGAAGGATTGCATGTTTCTGTCGACAAAAGCTTGTTTGAACTGTGGAATAGTGTATTTGAATTGACGAATTGTAGATTTGCGGTGAAGAATTGTATATTGGAATAGAAGGATAGCATTTTTACTCGCGAAACTGACTATTTTGAATTGCGAGATTGGAAATTTGAATTGCTCGATAGCAGGTTTGAATTAGACGACTGGATGTTTGGCTAGCAGAAAACCATTTTTGAAACGAAGGACTGCACGTTTGAGTAGAAAAAGAGCATAACTGAATTGAAGAAATGTTGCTTTGAAATGAAACCATGCATGTTTCAGACACCAAATAGCGTATCTGAATTGTTAAACAAGAAGTTTAATTTACGAATTGGAAATCGAAATAGAAGGATACCATATTTGAATTGAAGAGCCCTAGGTTTTAATTACAGGATCGAATATTTGAATAGAAAAATAGCATGTTTGAAACGAGGTTTTGAATTTTGACACTAAAAACGCGCCATAATAGTCTACCTGTCAACGTCTCAGGGGTTGTATGATATCCCGTACTTGAGTTACTCAGCAAAATGTACCAATAAGAATTTAATACAGCGTCTAGCGTAGTGTAGGTAGCCAGGGGCACGAAACATGGTTGTTAGTTTTGCCATATTAAAACCTTTCGTCTCGCCGTTGAACTTGCAAACAATCGTTTAGACACTTGTCTTAACATATTAGTTGTTCAGACCTCGAAAATACAAGGTGAACCGAGATTAGTGTACGTGAAATGTACGAATGTCTCTTATCCAACATGGCGGCAGACCATGGCGCATTGTTTTTGAACAACCTCGTCCCCAGAGCTATCCGCGAATTATTGCGCTTGCGCAGAAACGCCGGAAGTAGATGAAACACGACGAAGAATAAAACGACGAAGAAAAACCAAGCTCAGATCTAGACTCGGCCTTCTCGTGGTACGGCCGAATAATAAACAATAAAGCACGTATAGAAAAGGAAAGAGGTAAAAGGGGTCAAAGTCTACAGTATTATATCATTATCGTACAGTTAAAGGATGGCGGCTTAAAATATTTATTGTTATTATTATTATTATTATTATTATTATTATTATTATTATTATTATTATTATTATTATTATTATTATTATTATTAAGTGCATCATGACTCAACATACGTACAGCAAAATACTATGAATCAATTGTTTTATAACCGTTCCGGTGAAAAGCAACTTGATGAAAAGTTGACCAAAAAAAAAGTCTACGAATTGAATAATTTTAAAACAATTATACTACGAGGGCGCGCTGGATATGAAGTGATAAATAACCAACGAGGCGCGTAGCCCTGAGTTGGTTATAATCATTTCATATCCAGCAAGCCCGAGTAGAATAATTGTTTTGTAAAAACTCTACGACGCATAATTGAGAATCTGAACAAAAAAAGTGGAAGAAAGGAACTCGGAGAAAGAGAAAACCGGAAAAGGAAACATTAGTCCATCACACGACTAATCAAAAAAGGGCTCGAAAACCTTTCGGAGTGTTGCAACGTTTCCTAGCAAAGTTGAATGAATGCAATGAAACAGTGTCTGAGAATAACGTTGAAGCTTCAGTTTAGGGTCCTTTTTGGAAAAAGGTGCGGAGTTTATTTGCTCTGAATGGTTGTAAATGGTCAGTAGTTTGGTAAGAAATTCAATCATTGCTCAAAGATGGTGGAGCGGCTTTCACGTAGATGTATGAGCCAAAGGAAGCGAATTTTTAATCCATCAAAACAACAGCACCATGGGCGAATTTCATCAAAATGAAGACAAAATTTCAATTTATTTTGATGGACTGGATCATTGTCTCATCAGACCTGGTCGGAAACAAGATATATGAGGGATAAGCAGGACAAATGTCCAGGTTATGCTTCAAGAAATGGCTTATAGAATTTGTCTCGATGCGTGGAACAAAAACTGGAACCGCAGTCTAACAGAATAACAAAAACAAGAACGGCGATTCTTCTCACATTGTTTTTACAAAACATCATATCTGTGACTGGAAAATTTGAAGCTGGTGATTGATACGTAGCATCGAGTGCAGGTCAGAACATTTTTAGTTTGTTAATTTTTTAAAAAGTGTCACTGATCGCTGGAAAGATTTTCAATAGTGGATTATTACTGCAAATGTTAGCTGAAGTTCTTGTTTGTTCAGTTTGTTTTTAATAGATCGTTTTCACTGACACACAATAAAAAAAAAATCGAAAACCATCCAGTGGAAAAAGCTAAGAAATTGTGATGTTATAGAAGATAAATAAATAAGACACCTCTCCAAGTTTTAGGCCTGTGCGTTTCCTCAAACTTCAGATATTCGTCGAAATGTGTCGCAGAAATTTACAGAGCCCAGTAGGAAAACGCCATGTTGGTGTACCTTCGTGGTACACCAATGTGGCGGCCCGAAAATAGTGTAAACATCTGGAACTTACTTTGGCTATCTAGGCAACTGATTATCCGTACTGAAAAAACAGGCATTTACATAAGCACTTTTCGTAATGCCCTAACTTCTAAAAGGGCTCAAAATCATGAGATAAGTATATATTTTTCAACAAACTTGATCGTAGCCTTGTGTCACGCACCTCCATAACCCGAAAATTCACAGTGCTCTGGTTTCCAAACGAAGCACGCTATTGAGCTGTAAAATTGTAAACAGATATCAATACGCCGCCTCTTATGCCTGATGAGGATAAAACCTTTGGTGGATCTTCAGGTTTAGATTTTAGAAAGTGATGACGTCACGTGAAAACGATCTATAGATTTGTCCGTGAGCATAGTTAGATATCTACAGACACTTGTTGTTGAATACATATTTTCAGTTTCGTTTAGTTAAGCTCAAAAACTCTTTCGGTAACTCCGTAAATAAAAGTGCGTTTTGCTATTAGCTAAACATCAACAGCCCGCAAAATGTTCTTAGCACTGCAAGAATTTTTTAACACGATCCCAGCACTGTTTCTTGTCTTTCTAAAACACTCCGCAATAGCCTGTTCGAAATTTCTACTCGTTAATTCCGCTGCGAGACGACTAATGCTTTAATGGCTGCCGTTTCGAGGGAGAAATTTATTGAGCTTTCTGTTTGCTGAAGCTTTCATTGAGCATATAAGGTAGTGCAGGTGTATCAGCTGAGAGCCTGTGTCCGGCTAGCCAATGAAAATGCTGGAAATCGGATATCCGTAGTTCAGTTTTTAATAATAGGGTTTTTAATAATAGGGTGGTTGTAAAATTACTATGACGAAATTCGCATCTTTCCTATCTAAGCCATTTTAAAATATAAAAAAGTAGCCTGTACGAGAAGAAGAATGCTGTTTACTATTTTCAAAAATCTCTTTTTGTTCCAGAGATATTCCAGTTTTTAAAATATGCAAATTTGATTAGTGATGACGTCATACACTCAACCGAATTTTGATCAGATATGATGAATTTGTATCAGCCAATTTGTATCAGAAATGCTTGATTCTTTGCAGTAAGATTCTACTAGATGTTCCTCACAGTATGAGCTCATCAGTATTCTTACCATGGCAACATACTGGCTTCCAGGCCTCCCTGATATTAAGAGCTTTGCTGGCGACATTTACAATTCTATTTTGATATTTGCCAATGGTGCCTCATCTTCATGATCCAGCAAGCATGTAAATATGTTAGGTAGAGTTCGCGGTTTTGTTAAACGTTTTTTGACCTGAAAATTACTGAGATATTCAAATCAGGTTGGGGGACTGGAAAAGAGTGAGTTGCCTTAGAAACCGAATTTTTTATAGCCGTAGGTTGGTTGCCCTTAGAACTGTCAGCCTACCAAGTTTCAATGGTTTCTGCTGTAAATTGAGTGAGATAGCTCTATTTGTACAGTTGATGTTATATTGGGTTGATACTATGATGTCATCAGGCATCTCGTTTGCATATTTTACACATTTTTCGTATAGGTAATCACGTGATTACGAGTGCAATTTGGAATAAATAAGCACGAGTAAATTTTTTCAAAGACTAACAAAATTGCGAGTGCAATTTGTGGTCTTTGAAAACATTTACGAGGGCTTCTTTATTCCAAATTGCACGACAAAAATCATGTTATTACTTATTAATAATATTCATGAAAAAATTGCGAGATAGCTTATTATAATTATGCAGAAGCAACGCAAGTTAATCACGTGCAAAAATAATTTATTCAAATCCTGCAAATACAGCATCACAGTTCAAGCACAACAACACGTTTCTCAATGTTTTCTAACTTTATAAGCCGCAAAATCCGGCAAAAATGTTCAAGGAACTGTTCAATCAGTATCTGAATCACTTTCAAGCAAATGTAATCGCCGATTACGAGGCTTAATGGTAGGCGAGCTCTTGCTGGTGACTGAGGTTGAATGTGACAGTGAATTTAGTGAAGGAATTCATCAGATTCTGCGCTTGTGAGCTCATCATGTGTGGAATTACTGCACTCGAAACAGAAGGACAAGGTGAACTGCCCGCTGGTTTCGGTTTTAGTGTGCTATTCTTTTTGGAGATGACCCACGAAAGCTGTCGCTGTTCGTCTTCGTCTGCTTCGTCGTAGTCATGTAAAGATTGGATATTTCTGTGACCAGTGACTTTTGCAATTGCCGACCTTTCGAGGTTCGCTTTCTTCATCTTGCTAACCAGTGTTTTGCGGGCACTGTGGTTGGAAAACCGCTTCTCGGATGTCTCAAGGGTGATTCCGTAGATGATATTTTTCATCATGGAGTTGATTTTATTTTCTCCCATGGGCTGGACTTTGTACCAAATTTCGTCGTCGGCTCGTCTTTTTTGTTGTATTTTATCGAGAGATAAAATGAACCACTCTTCCTGAGATTGGGAGGTCTATGGCTGATGTACTTTCGTCTGACGAAATAAGGCCACTGGACATTTAATTCTCTCACCCTGTCTGGAACATTTTGGGCTGAAACTGTCTTGGTTTTGCGTTCAACCCTCCAGGTCTGGTCTTAGTTGGCCCTTCAGCAAACTCAACAAATTCGAGGCCGTCATCACCTTTCACGATTTTGAAATCCTCCAGTCTCATTCCGTGATGTTCCTGCCTTCCATGGAGACCACATTGTTGGGTAAGTAGCCACCACATTTTCTGAATTAAAGATTCTGGGTTTTTAATAATAATAATAATAATAATAATAATAATAATAATAATAATAATAATAATAATAATAATAATAATAATAATAATAATTATTATTTATTACTTATATAGCGCCATTTACAAATTCAGATCAATGGCGCTTTACAATTTTTAAATCACATCTACTCAAGTAAATAAATGAAATCAAATGTTGGTTTTTTTACCACCAAGTTTCTCGCTCTTCCAGAGAATTTCTTCTTCCTTTTCTGATACTTGTGGAGCTTTGTTTGGGCGCTTGCCACGGCCAGCCAAGCGAAGCTGTTTCGCTTTCAGTTCCCCTCCAACACTTGCTTGGACGAACTAAATTCTCTGTCTCGTACAATGGAAAGGCTATAGCCTTTGTTCTTTAAGTGTCTGTCAAGTGAAGTGATCATTACTTTCAGGCTTTCAGGCTCGTAATCGTCGCGGTGCTTGTTTTTTAACTCTGCGTAAAATTGCTCGAGCAAAGAATTGAGCTCTGCTGGCTCGTAATTCTCGGGTTCGCCTGTAATGCCCTTCTCAGCACTCCACTTTTTAAACACAGAAAGCCAAAAAGCTGTGCTTTTTGTAGTATTTTCATTTCTAGAGCTGTTTTTCAGCTCCTCTATTGTTGTTGTTGTGGCGACAGAAAACCTGCTGAAAACGCCGGCCATTGTTTTCACTCGCAACTTTTCAGTGTATCCAAACTTTGCGCCATTCAGAGGTCGCGTTTGATTGGCTCTCTGTGAGTGCCTTTGTTTATTAACCAATTAGAATCCTTTTTTTACCTTTTTCTGCCCCGAATTACCTTTTTTTTTGCACCGTGTTAACTAAAAACTGCATTTTTCTTAGCCAATCAGAATCGAGAAATTATTTCATGTATTTTATTAAAACTTAAATATCTCCGGAACCAATTAAGATATTTAAAAACGCAAAACAGCGTTTTTAGTCTGTCCTGGAATTCTAGGTGATAAACTTAAAAAACCAAGGGGTAAAAATTTGATCATAATAGCTCTGTAATTCTTGTCCAATTTCTCAGGTCCGTTCGTGCGAGAGTAGAAAAAAGAACATTCTGCAAAGCAAGGAACCTGGATGAAAGCAGCAAACAATCGTATAGACACCTCTCTTAACATATTAGTTGTTCAGACCTCGAAAACACAAGGTGAATCGACATTTTAGTGACGTGAACGTGAAATGTACGTGATGTCTCTCATCCAACATGTCGGCAGATGGCGGCATTGTTTTTTAGAAACGTCTTCCCCAGGGCCATCCGCGAAGTGTTGCTATTTTAAGTTTGCGCTTGCGTAGAAACTCCGGAAGTGAGCTTTGTGGATGAAACACGACGACAAAGAATAAAAAGAAGAACCAAGCGGCTCAATTTTAGACTTGGCCTCCCGTGGAACGGCCCAGTAACAAGCCTTGGAGAGGCAATCGCCTGTCTTTCTGTAAGTTGTGTTGTTGAAGGAAAGGGGGTCTCGAACTGATGTTTGAGAAATAATAGCTCAAAGTAATCAACAAAGTAATATAAGTTAGCTCTATGCAGAGTATCGATAAAATCTTTACCCCTGGATGTCACGTAATTAACTTAACTGATTAATCGAGGCCATGTTACCATGACGTTTAAGGCGTGTTGTGACCCGTTCTTCTCACAGCTATATTTTCTTTCTTCCTTATTTTAGATTGACAGTAGCCGCTATTTCATTGTTCATTTTCCTAACAGTTTGAGCTACAGCTGAAGCTATGCCATAATGGGCTACCGTGGCGGAATTGCGGTGAACGTACCTGATACGGTTTAGTTTACAAAGCGCTTTCAAAATGAGATTTCACCCCAAAAGATGTGTTAGAAATCTCGCGGTCATCATGCTGTTCCTATTTGGAACTTTCAAGATCACAACGTGGAGGGGAAGATCGGACATGATCAGGGAAGGCCAAACAATCGAACTCCACACAACCGAGCTTAATGCAATTGAACGCCATTCTCGAGTGATCAACATGGTTTCCACAAGATTTCCTTCACTTCCAGTCAAGAACATTGCTTCAACAAAGGCTCCTTCATCTCCTGTGAAGAGCGTTGTTTCCACTAACGTTTCTTCTTCTCCAGCGGAAAACATTGTTTCCAGTAAGTACTCTTCGTCTCTAGTAAAAAGCATCTCGCTTGAACAACTGCCAAGCATACTTGTACTTGTCTACACATTGAATGACGGCCAAGTAAGGTGGGTGGGCGAGAATCGAGAGGAATGCACTTTAGATCAGATCGGTAAAAAGCAATGCCCTCTTGATAAATTTGAAGTGACCTACGACAAAACGCGCTTTGCGGAAAGTGACCTAGTTGTATTTCATTCCAATAACATGCCAAATAAAGGACTACTGGTTGAGTTATCAAGGGAAAGACCAATTTCACAGCGATGGGCTTATCACACGATGGAAAGCCCCAAAGTAACTCCTGACCCAGGTCCGTTAAATGGCCTCTTCAACGCAACGTGGACCTATAGAAGTGACTCGGAATTTTCAGCCGCTTATGCGACTTACGTCCCACTCAATCGTATCGAGAGGATGCAAGTAACGCCAAGGGACTATACTCAAGGAAAATCAAAACTTGTGGCCTGGATGGTCAGCAACTGTGGATCTCAGCTACGAAATAATTTTGTGAACCAACTCAAAAAGGACATCAACGTCGATGTGTACGGAGGCTGTTCTGATCGGTTTGGCAAGCACCAAACATGTTCTAAATCAAATGAGAAGCGCTGCCTCAGAGACTACAAATTCTACCTCGCTTTTGAGAACGCTTTATGCAAAGACTACATCACTGAAAAGTACTGGGAACGCCTTGGTAAGTTTTTGCTTTCAATACTCGTTGTAAAGTAACAGGTATTCCAGCAGATGATTCCATCGGCGGAATAGCTACAATCTTGGACAAAATTGAAGCCTGTTCCAGGGTCTCAGATATTTGGGGCGAGCGAAGAGCGAAGAACGAGAGAAGAAAATCGCGCGCTTGCCCCAAATATCAGAGAGCCTGGACCAGGGTAACTGTTGAGAAAATTGCGCTTCAAAGCGTTTCTAGGTGCAATCTAAGCGGTACATGTTTACTGACTAATCTCTTATAGCTACAAAACGTACAATTTCAACTCAAGTGATACTGGGGTGGAGTTTTATCATTTTCTCTAAAACTAGCCGTTGTGAGCACGGACGGCAGGGACAGCACTGGTGAAAAATCGTTTGATGTTTCCTCCTTTTTCAACAAATTATTATTGAACCTACGAAACAAACACAGAGAATTCTAAAATAATAGTTGTCACCCTTAAAGCTAGAACAATGCCATATAATGATATGGCACTGTTTTAGCTTTAAGGGTAAAATATTAAATAAACAAATAAAAATAATATGGCTTTTCTTTTCAACCTCAAGTTTGATTATTTCTAAAGAAATCGCAATTTTGTTATTGGACCCCAAGCTTTACCCGCGTGGTCACAAACCAGAGGAGCTTTGTGTGTCTAGCAAAATAACGGTTGAGTAGGAACTAGGACCATTCCTTTTAGCCTCCCATGCAGTTGTTTTTAGGGGTCTTATTTCACCCCTTCCCAAAAAACGACTGCGTGGGAGGCTGCGTTCCTTTGTGAGCACAAATAAATAAGGCGGACGTCCCCGTCTCGGTCCTTGCACAGCCCATATTACTCCTAACCAGCGGAAAGGGGAACTAGGATCTCTTCCTCGTTTCATGTTCCGCTGGCTAAGGGAAACGCTGGGTCTAGAAAGCGAAATTGCCATCTTTAGGGACTCGCACTCCTTATTCACCTTTCACACCACAGTTAAGTGCAGTGCTGACTGTTGGCTGTGATTTACCGCAGTTTTCTTATTTTACTGAGGTTTGAATTATCGGTATTCAAAACAAAGTTTAACCCTATGTTGGCTGAGGGAAATGCCAAATGTTTCTTAAAGGGACACTGTCATCTTCGCGCATGCGCTGGCTTTTGAAATACAAACTTGAAAAGTACAGGCGAAATTTTTACTCGGCCGAGTTTGAAAATGAGCTTCGTTTTTCTTCGTCGTCGTCGTCGAGTTTCATCCGCAAAGCTCACTTCCGGAGTTTCTGCGCAAGCGCAAGCTAAATTTAGCAGTACCTCTCGGAAGGCCCTGGGGACGAGGTTGCACAAAACAAGGCTGCCGAAGGCCGCCATGTTAACATCACGAACACTAAAAAGACGATTCACCTCGTGTTTACGAGGTCTGAACAACTATGTAGACAGAAGTGTCAAGACGATTGTTTGCAAGTTCAACAGCAAGACGAAAGGTTTAACATAGCCAAACTGGAGTCCAGATGTTTTAATCGAGCCCGTGGCTTCTACATACTAAACCTCCGTAATTTTGAGGGATACATTTCATTTTGCTGAATAACTCAAGTACGAGGTATCACGCACTCCTGAGACTTTTACAGGTAGTTTATTTACTATTTTTGTACAAAATCTCAATTTCTTGACATTATTTTTAAATGATATATATTTTTAAATTGCGTGACGTGAAATCCAACTATAGAAGTGCCAGCAGAAACCTTACTCTTTAGCAATGTCTCTGTTTCAAGTGACGTATTTCAGCAAACAGTTTCACCCTGCTGAATATTTTTTCTCCTCACATTTCACCGAGATTCCAGTAACGTTTATGCCAACAAATCCTGCGTTCTGTAATCGTCTTTAGTGCAAGCTAGCGGACCTATATGAGGAAACAAACTCCTGGGATCAAAAGCAGACAAAAGCCACTAATCATTCATTGTTTTTATGGGTCATCGTTTTCTACTTAGTCGGTTTTCTATGCCGGCGTGTTTTGGGTCATTGTTTTCTAAACATCCATAACACAAGCAGTGTTGACTGTACTTGAAGAATGCGTTGTATTAGAGAAGGCAGTGCTACTATCTGCTCATGATGAACATGATACAATAGTGAAAATAAAATATGGAAAGGAATTCAGATCTTGTTATTCTAACTTTGTCATAATATTAAACCGTGCAGGTGAATCAGTGAAGTAGCAAATTGCAATTTCTAATTCCCTTTTGCGGGAAGGCCGAGTAAAGGCCAACATGGCCTCTTGTTCAAGTTGGAAAGCGACATTCAAAACGGCGTCGACCGTCGAAAGCAGTGTTTGAGCACTCAGCGTGAAAATGGTTATTCAGTCTCCTCAAGAGAACAAAGAAAAGGGAGTCAAAATGCATCAACGCATCTACAACGAGGAAAAACGTTTTCAAGGCTTGAATTCATGAGAAATTCCACGTACACAGCAGTGTAACTGGTGCGGTAATCGATCGAAGTGTATTCGGTGAAGTTTATAATGCAGCGATTCCATCTTCGCGATTCATTTGTAGTCGCTAGAATGTCAGAGACCATCACAACATCGTTTGCTGATAAACGTTTAATATCGTCGCTTTAAAATTTGTATTTAGCGTAGTATTTTGAAGAAAAATCTGTATTTATAGTTGAGAGGCACTGGCATAATGTGTTCCCTGTTTTAAATACCGTCATTTGACTTCAAAGTCGTCGTTCGCAAATAGAGTTACTCTCTTTCAGCTTTAAAAGGGCATGTTAAGATTGGCAATATGTTGACGTATGTTGGAGAGAAAAAATTATTTATGTGAGAGGCGAGCGCTTGTTCAACCGACAGTGTTTCCGGTCACACTTCACTGAACTCGACTGTTAGTAATTTGAATAAATAATCTTTTGCTTCTTTAACATCTCTTAGATTCCAAATATTCGTTTACAGATAACTGTACATTCTATTAGCCTCATAAAGGCTTATTTAATGTAGACTTTTAAAGAAAAACAAGATATCAACGCGTTCAGGAAAATCTCTCCGTGTGAGAAATGCTGCGCATGTCAATCGATGACAGTGTCCCTTTAAATGAGAATGATGAAACATTCGAACACATATAATATATCATTTTAAAGGTATTTTCTGGAGTATACTATAAATGACACCAACAGGTGTGAATGAGGTCACTAAAAAGACTGAGAAGTGTCCAAAGCGAGAAACACACGAAACTCCAACGTTGAAACTTTTTGTTTTACTTTGCCTCGTACATAATAGGGTATATCTAGAACATTGATTGTTGTGTCACCTTGACCAAAAAAGTACAAAGAAAAAAAGTTACAAAAGTTGCAAAAGGGGTGGTAAATCAAGCCCTGTAATGGAAGGGGCCATAATTTTATGCCTTCAATGTGCAGATCTTTCGATGACCTTTTGGTTGTGAAAATTTCAGAAAAAAAGATTAAATCTTGAGCATGTAATGGTATCTTGTGCCATATGGCACTCTCGGGCATTGAAGGGTTTTAATAACTGTTTAAATTGCGCTCTTTTAGGTGAAGAAAATGTAGTTCCAGTTGTGATGGGAGGTGCTGATCCTACTGACTATAACAGGCTGGCTATCCCAGGGTCCTTCATTAACGTAATGGACTTTAAAACTGTCAAAGAACTTGCAGACTACCTCCACTATTTGGATAGAAACAACACGGCCTATAACGAGTATTTCAAATGGCGACAAAAGTACAAGATAAGCCCTTACCACTATCCGTTGTGTAATTTTTGCAAATCGTACGCTTTGAAACCTGAACTAAGTCAAACGAAAGTTTACGATCTTAAAGACTTTTGGGTTGAACAAGGCATGTGTAATAGAAACGAACATCTTATTAGAAGAATGTGGGCAACATAACGCAACATAACGTTTTGCATGGACCAGCGTATTACGTAACACATGGAGGAAATGGTTTCCATTGTAGAGGAAATTTTGTGAACTTCGTCAAGAATAACAGGCATATATAGCATAAAGAGGTTTCAACCAAGTGTCCTAAAACCAAAACTAAGGAAATTTCTTTGGCCGATCAGATTTTTGGGCCAAGAGTCACAACGAGTGCAAAAAGTGCCGATTGAACTAATCAGAAAACAAACGGGACGAATAAAAAAACTGGCACCAAGTGTGAGTTAAGTGCGGCAAAGTCATGGTTTGGTTTTGGATTTTTTTGCTGGGAAACACTTGCTCAAGCAGTATCAGTCGAAACTCGAAACACTCGCTCCACTTTCTCAACCAATCAGAAGTAACACCAAAGCGTAGTTGTTTGTTTTTTGTTAACCAGTCAGAGTGTAATAGGACAGAACCAAAACAAACGACGTTCGATTGATAAGGAATGCTGTTTAGTCGATTCCTTTGGCTTTGCAATTAGAAGCTCAACAAGATTCAACATTTTCTCTTTAGTCCATTTGACTTTAAGTTCATATGACACGAAATTTGTTGGTCTGTTTCTTGTCGTTTAATGTCAATAAAAAACGGGATAAGGCTTTAAAAGTGGTAGAAATTTCTAAAAAGCACCTTTTTGTGGTCGAAATACGGGAAATTTTGCCCTCGATGGTGTCCCGGAGACTGGGGTCTAGTTTATCCCATGCATGTTGTTTGTGACGTCAGGTTGTGTGCTTCATTCACGAAGGCTTTTCACGGATTAAGCGAATTTGTCATTGATAGCCAAACATCAGTAGAAATATCCATTTTGGGAGGCAAGCGACACGTCTCCCACCTTTTCGCTTCGCTTCCTTTTCCGTGACGTTGAGTTGCACACAACCTTGTTGCACACACAAGGCCATGTTACGTGATGATTTGGCCGAGCGAAAGCCGGGACACTTTTGAAGTTAAAATAGTGCGTATTTCGAAGATGATTTTGTAGTTTACTCCTTGTTTATATTGTAATTTGTATTTTAGCATGATATCTTTAGCTTTTTAGTATTTACACAGTTATATATTTTGTATATTTTTGTAAATCATCTGTAATCCAGCCTTCTGGTTGCCAAAGATGTTTTAATAAAATATCCATCTATCTAATTAAGTTTGGTTATAAAGTAGCTTTAATAGTTAGCCTCTAAATATTTTAGGCATTAACATTATTTTCAAGCTTGTAGGCTTCGGTATGTTCAACTTTATTATTATGACCACTGTTTTTATTAGCATCATTATTTTTTCTTCTCGAAATCTTATTAAAGAATGTGAGTTGCACTTAATTTTAAGTAGGACAGCACCATTGATGCAGGCGTTCAGCAGTGGATATGTTCAACAAAGCCGGAGATGCCATATCTCTATAAATCATATTACAACGCCTGATAGAACTGAGTGTCAAAATTGAATTGTGTTTCCTTGTTTTGCATTGCTTCGCTCTTTGATTGGCAGCAAAACTCGCGCCACTTTAAACCAAACCCAATCGTGGCTTGCACGCGCGCATTTTCCCGCGCTTTGCGCCGGCTACATGTAATTGCTTCGTATTCTGATTGGCTCGTTGCGCTACTTGCGTCTGTTGTGATTAGTCAGAGTAAAAGGCTGGTTTACAGTGACGTAAGCATAAGCATAAGTAGTGTAAACCGGGAGTGACATAAGCATAAGCATCAGAAAAAGGAATCTTTTCCATTTTCTTATGCTTATGTTTATGTTGCGTTAACCCGTGTGTAAACCGGGGGCTTCATAAGCATAAGCACAAGCACAAGGAGGAAGCAGCCGTTTTTGGTGCTAGCAGAAATTCAAGTGAATAGCGTCCAGTTTAATTTTTTTTCTTTCGCTTTAGATCTAAAAGGAACTAGCAATCATGATCAGTGAGAAGAAATGAAATTCTCGGTCCGCTAGTTGCAATTCTCGAACCAGATTATGAAAGTCTCCTTGTTCTTTTCTCCTTCGGGAAAAATGTCTCACCCAACAGGACCTCTGTCTGTCTTCACGCTCTCTTTCTCGTCGTCGTAGCAGCAACAGGAGAAGACGGCTCGTCCCATAAAACCGCGACATGACTCTGGAGCTCATTGCGCTTGCGTATGTCACTTTTCTGATGCTCATGTAACAAGTGTAAACATGGTTATGCTTATGTTTATGTTTATGCTTACGTCACTGTGTAAACCAGCCTTAATTGCTTTGGGTTTGATTTCACGACACTCAATTGAAAAGCGTTCTATTAGCAATTACGCCCCAGCCTCAGAGCAGCCCCAAGTGTAAATGGGCTTAGCCTCCTACGCAGACGCCCTTGGAAACTCACGAAAAAATTATCATCTTTGAGCTCTAAAAGTAAATCCTTATATTTAGAGGTGTCTTATTAGCGTTTGACCGGAATGACTATCAGTTACTCATGTACCACCCACAACTCCATTCGCCACAATTCAGTGAAGAAAAGAAAGAAGTAAAAACCGTGTACAAGACTACCATGTAACAGACGTTGTAAAATCGGACAAGTAATATTTTGTCACTCTATTTTCTTCTTTCTGTTTAATAAAGAAAACTACCAACCATACAGTCGTTCAAAATCTAAGTTTACTCAAATGGCAACACTCCACTGAGCTTCTGGAGATAGGCACAGTTGCTGTGAAGAATTACATACGGCTAAACCCCAGATTTGCTTTTCACATGTTTGTTATTTTGTGCGGACTAGTAATTAATAAGCTGCTCAAGGCAACTGGCTTCTATAAGCCTATGCGTTTTTAGAGAACTCTGCCAACCTTTTCGTTATCAAAATGTTCAAGTGGATAATTCTGTTCACGCCTTCTTAATCCAGAATTTACGGAACGAAAAGGAACAATACGGTTTACTTCACAAGTGATGTTGTAAAATGAACTATGTTGGCACCGATAAATATTGTTCTTGTTGCTGTGTGCTTTCGTGGACGGTTTTTCGTCCAACAAAGATAGCTATAATGCGTTCTTAAGGGAGAGCGTTTGTTTCACTGCAAATACCGTTGAATTACCAATAGAGCGATTATAGTATCACTTTGAAAGGATGAACTGCCAAACAGAATCGTACTGGAAGGTAGCAATTGGATTGCTTTAGCGAACAGGTACGCGTTCACGTAACTGCAAATTTTCGGTCAAAAAATGCGGTGTTTGTAAAATTAATTATTATTTTGCATGGACAAAAAGGGGGTCGGAAAGAAAGCTTTCAATGGTAAAGGCTGTCCTTACCCTTTGTCTGATGCTTTTGACCATTTACGCTGGAAAAAAAATCGGTTTGAAATTAAATGATATCGATAGAATTTGCTTTCCCGGACTATTAATGCACACTCTACTGAGACCCCAAACCGGTGGATGCACACTGCACTAAGTCAGATTAAACCAGAAAACACTGCAGCAGTCTATGAATCAGGAGTAACCATATCTCTTGCTACTTGGAACGCGGCGATCAAAGAACTCAGCTGAATTTTTTCTGACGTTCCTGCTGCCAGGCGGTATCTGAAACAATTATCATACACACGATTTTACCGCAAACTCTTGGTGATTCCTTACGTACATTTAAGAGGATTAAAAAAGGTCATCCTCATCAGGACGGTGGAAACACACCCACCATTGTTCGGTCCAACAGGTTGCGTGCGGTTGGACATCGTGTTGGCAGTTCTTGGACGTTGTTTCAACTGCCAAGCACTCCCAACACTGTGTTCAAATGCACCAAACATGCTGCACCCAATAATGTTGGATGTTGTTGGCCAACAATGGATTGCATGAAGCAGTGAAAATGTAAAGCTTGTGGTATGTGGCTGGAGTGACAAGGATACCTCACAAATTAATATGATCTGGTAAGCTGAAGCCACTCTTTGGGCACTAAGGCCCATATGTGGGTACTTGAGCCTGAGGATTAGCTATGCCATGCTGATGAGGCCTAACAAGGCCAAAATAGCTGTCCATGGCTGCTAATGCTTAGGCTCAATCTTTGATTTGGTAGATTTAACGGTTCATACACGCTACCATGTGGCCTTACTGCCCAAAAAGTGGCTTCAGCTTACCAGACCACATTAACTTGTGAGGTATCCAATGAATTACATTAGTTTGCTTCTCCAAATTTGGTTCAGTGTTTTTCGGGATCAGCAATGTACTCTGATACATTGCAAGACCTCTGCACTTTAGTGCTTTTATTGATGTCCTTAAGTTCCTTTATTGGAAAGGGAATTCCTCACACTTTGCGTTAACCTGGGCATGTTAATTAGGGTTGCAGATAACTTTAAAGGGATCAATGCTGATTTGTAAGTGGTCAATAGGCACGTGTCTTTCTTAATCTTCTTAACTTTATCACTAAAGGTGTCAGGTCAGGAAGCCAGCTTTCGTGGTTTTTTGAACTGAGACACTCTTGTTTGGAGCACTGCTAAATTTCAACCATCTTAATCTTAAACCTTACAGAGTGCTAACGTGATGATGTCACAAAAACTAAATTTGTGAAATTATGGGATTTGTTCAGATATTCAGAAGAACGCGATAAAAATTAATGTCCTAGGTACTTGCCAAAATCAGCATTTTCTTACAGTTTGAGAGAAAGATATTAGCACCGTTATGCTCTGCTGACTCCATACAAATCCTTCTAAATTTTACTTGGTTCATAACGTTATGAACCTAATAAAACGTAGATTGAAGGATTTGTATGGAGTCAGCAGAGCATAAAGGTACTAATATCTCAGAGTCAATTTGCCTTTATATGCTGATTTTTGGCAATTTAGCATTTTTCATGTTGCTCTTTCTGAAAATCTTAAAGTGCAACTAACCCCAAAATATTTTTTTCGCTTAAATAAATCTTTGCACCTGTACGAAACATATTGCGCCGTTTTGAGCCTTTTAAAACCAAATATTGACTTTTTATAGGCTGCAAAAGTTACGAAATTTAGCCATCATCTGTCCCACGACCGAGCTAGTAAGGGGCATGGGTCTATTCCTTACATGACGTCACAAACCGATTTCCATCGCATTAAGTCTTTGTAAACATGCATGCAAAGCAGTTTGTGACGTCATGTAAGGAATAGACCCATGCCCCTTACTAGCTCGGTCGTGGGACAGATGATTCGTAACTTTTACAGCCTATAAAAAGACAAGATCTGGTTAAAAAAGGCGCAAAAAGGCGCGGTGTGTTTCAAACAGGTGTAAAGATTTATTTAAGCGAAAAAAATATTTTGGGGTTAGTTGCACTTTAACAATCCCATAATAATTATTTGAAAAATTCAAATATTTGTGACGTCACACTTGAGGACACCTTTGTAAGCTTCAATAAAGTACATCCAATATTTTTTGGTCTTGCCACTGTAGATGGATCAGCATGGGGTACAGATGTAGGTTTTGCTGGGCTCGCAAACATGTTGCTGCCAACACCAAAAACATTACTTAAAGATGTAAAAGACCACTATCACCCTCATTCAAACAATTATTATACAATAATCTGTTCACGTTGTCCTTATACAGTTTTCGTATTATCACATTTGGCAATAGTTTAACTGGAAAACTTACTCAACATCTGCCATTTTTTGTAACAAATGAATTCTGATCTTCTGTGGGAAGTTCACTGCAAGAAGAAAAACATATAGCAATTAACATGTATGTCTTGTTTGAAAAGGCTATGACAAATGACATCTCTGACTTGCATGGTTAAATGGATCAAACCTGCACCACAAGCACTTTAGAGGCTCACACAAGGGGAGACACAAAGGTGCTGGCTCAGATGACCTGTTGAATCACTGTTTCATTATTTTTCTTAGGCCCGATTCAGACGCCATTATTTTCATGAGCCGAACTTAATTCGAATTTGGACCAACCCAAATCAACAAACTTACAGTGTACGCCTATTGATTCAAACGCCAAACTTACACTGTAATTTGCCATTCCACAGGCGTTCCTAAGACAGTTCCAGTTCCAGTTCTGAGTAAAACTGTTTTAAATACACTACTGTATATGCAATATAATAATTTATGCATTAGGTTCGGCATATGAAAAGTTCAGTGTCTGAATCAAAGCTGTTTCCACCTCGTCCAGGCAAAAAGAATGCCTGAGCCATTCCAAATTAATAATTATAGCCGTTCTTAATTAATTCAGACACTGAACTTTTCATGTACTTAATTGCAATAAGTTTGGCTCATGAAAATTAACGTGTCTGAATCGGGCCTTAGTGAGCAAAATAATTGGAGGTAAGCTAGGTTGGGTGCTGAGTTTAGATGGTTCATTAATAAGCCATCCCCCTGCTTTTACTTGCATGACTATCTGGATCCTGAAACAGGGTCTGTGTCACATAATTCAATTGATGACAAGAGAGTCTTGGGGTCTTGCTGACAGGTAGGAGCAGGTTGGCTCTTATGGCTCACAACTACAGTACATGTATAGGTGATGATGCATGTACATGTAACTGGCTGGTAAGAGTTTACAAATGCGCAAAAGACTACAAGAATGCTTTGCCAAAGCTTTAATGGCAGTCCTGCTCCCCTCTCAGCGGTGTACTGATAATAATTTTGTTATACCCCACAACTCAAGTGGCTGCTATGTACAGTAATACCTAGTAATTAACTGACCTCTGTGGACATACAAATGCACCTCAGTGAGAATGTCTTGGAGGGCAAGGCCCTTGAAAGTTTTCAGCTTCATTATGTCTGTTAAAAAGCTAAGAAAAAGAACTAATGGACTCTTTGGTCAGTGCAACAGATGACTTGACAGAGTCACGGAAGTACAGCTGTACATGTATTTAGTGGATGTGAGATCTCGTGAGGGAATGAAGCCTATTATTAGAAGCAGATATTTAGTTAAGTTTTCCCCTCTCACAAAAAATTATGTACCCCTTGCCAGGTAAGCCCCACTCTCTTTGAAAGTACTAGTGGTAATGTACATGTAAAAACTAACGATAATCTCTATTGCATACCACAAAATTAATCCTCCATTAAGCCCCCTAAGAGGGCTTTTTAATTTATTTCAAGTGCATTTGATGGAAACCTTCCAAAAAAATGACTTTAAAAGGAAAATAAAACTCTTTTTGACATGCTAGCTTTAGATCACTCTTACCTTGATATATGAAACATCATTAAAAAGTCAAGTTTTTTGATATTACTGCTTTTGTAATCATTTCATTTCATTTGTAATCTTTCTCATGCTTATAATTATATTCTAAGTCATTGTTTGTTTGATGGGTGGGGGGCTTAATAGAGAGAGGTGGGGGGAGGGCTTATTTACATGCAATTAGTTAAATGAAGTACCAACAGCAAAAAAGAGAGGGAATTACATAAGCTAGGTACATGTAATAGAAGGAAAAGTCAGGGCAAAGTCTTTTTGGGCTGGGATTTCCTCCTTAATTCTGAGTGCAACCCCTGGCTACTTTGATAGAAAAACAGCATATTCACTACGCCACAACAGCTGGATTTCCAGGCTACTTTTTGCACATCCCTGCCAACTAAATTAGTGACAGCCCTGCAAAGTGAAGAACTTGAAGCACATGATGCTGGAGGTCATGCAGCCAAAGATCAAGTTAACAAATTGTTTTTTACAATATAACAAACCCCCCAAATAGTCAAATGCCGGGTTTAAATGAGGAGAAGACACCATAAACAGTGTTTTGAGCTTGCTCCCAAATATGTGTACATGTACAGTACATGAACACAAGGCGGTAACTTTGCTTTTACAAAATAAATTCTCAGTTGGCAAAAACAAACATCTCGTTTGTGCTTTAAGCAGTCTCCACTGTTGATGAATGTTACTAAGGATACTATTGTATGCTGTGTTAAAGTCCTCGTTAAGCATCCACTCGACTATGTTTGCAATGTCTGATCTCAGGGGCTGTCCGGTGCACGTGTAAACATTCACTTCATTGACAGTGTCAAATGCCATGCTTGTGCTCTGAAAACAACATGTACACATGTTAGGGATGAGACTACAATCTTGGACAATTTAACTGAGAAATTAAGACCACCCCCTCCCCTCTTTGGGTTGAGCGTGAATTCATCATTGATTTGGGGGGGGGGGGGGGGCGGTTTTTATTTCTCATTTTACTCAGTCCAAGATTGTACTGGATCTGATAAGCAATTCTTGTAAAGAGTTTGTCTGGTTACAAAAAAAAACAGAGTATGAACTTAAAATAATCAGCTAGGGTTAACCTTTAACAACACTGTGGTACTGCTTGGGGCTGGGGAATGGGAATAAAACAAAATATTATTATTATGAATTTACATTGTATGAACTGCATTAAGTAGATGAATCCCTCTGTAGTGTATTTACAATAAAATGAGGACTACTGAATCAAGATGGCAGAACCCAAAATCAGTTTTAATCCAACACCGACAAACCTCGTGTACACTCCATAAAAGGTAAGGCAGGTCAGGTGACCTAAAGAGTACAGGCCACCCAGTAAAAACCTAGCAATTTCCTCCCTTTTAAGTACACAAAAGAAACACAAGGAATAAAGAATAAAACACAACAACAGTATGAAACAAGAGTCCATTATGTTCCTGAAAACAGATCTGTGAAAAATGAGATAACAATAAAGCTCTACTCAGTTGCAAACAAAATCCTTAAATCTAGGAGGTGGCCGCACAACACGACCAGCCCGGGTAGAAACTGGTACTGGACTCTCAGGCTCTGGAGAATGGATGTCTTGGCTGGGTACCACAGCCTGGGATACTGGTTCCTCCGACTTGGGCTCTACAGCAAGAAAGGAGGGTGTGGGCTTCCTCTTCTGGAACGACACAATCATTGGTCTCCTCAGGTGAAGACGGACAGTGGGTGATGTTGCGAAGCTGTTCAACATGACGCTTCCAGGTCTGGTCGTCCACCTTTACTCTGTACAGAACAGGGCCTATTTGCTTGACGATTATTCCATGTACCCATTTTGGACCCTTGCGATAGTTCCGGACCCAAACATTCTGGTCACTGTCAAAGGATTTCAGCTGCCTGGCATTGGGCTGAAGCAGCTTCTTGTTGACCTCCCGCCCAATGTCTGGTTTGATAAGGTCTTACCTGGTCTTGACATTTCAGCCCAGAAGCAACTGTGCGGGGCTAAGCCCAGTTGTGGCGTGCGGTGCTGAACGATAGGCAATAACATATCTGTCAAGCTTGTGCTGCAGAGTCCTCCCAGACTTGTCAGTTTTCACTGCTTTCTTAAAGCTCTGCACCACTCTCTCAGCCTGACCATTGGTTGAAGGGTGGTAGGGAGCACTGGTTATGTGCTTAAGACCATTTGTCTTCATGAATGACTTGAACATGTCCAAAGTGAACCGGGGTCCATTATCAGACACTATCTGATCAGGAAGTCCCAAACGGGCAAACAGGGAACATAATTTGCTAACAGTTTCCTCAGCAGTGGTATTTTCCATGACAGGGATTTCAGGCCACTTGCTGTGTGCATCTATCGCTACCATGAGCATCTTTCCCTGCACGGGTCCTGCAAAATCCACATGAAGTCTTTGCCACAGAAGGGCGGGGTACTCCCAATGATGTAAGGGTGCTTGAGTTGGATTATTCACCGTCCCCTGACATCCCACACAATTTATGACTGTCCCCTCTGTCTTTGTCGATGTTCAGCCACCAGACGTACCCGCACGGCAAGCCTTTCATCTTGACCATACCAATGTGCCCCTCATGCAGTGTTTCCAAGACTCTCTGTCTCAGTTTGGCTGGGACAATTACTCTACTTCCCCACATCAGGACTCCAAGGTGAGATGTGATTTCACTTCCACGGTGGGTATAAGGAATGAGGTCTGGGTGAACTTCAACTCCATTGTGCCAGCCCACCTCCACAAGCTCAAGAATACGAGACAGCACGGGGTCTCTTCTAGTTTGCAACCACAGTTCCTGTTCGGTGACAGGGAGGGCCTCAATCAAGGAAGTGTGGAAGATTGCTGCTTCATCCGGTTTGTCAACAAGTGCCTGCGGTCTGGGAAAGCGAGATAGGCCATCACAGTTAGCATGTTGCCTTGTACCTCTGAACTCAATACTGTACGAGAAAGCACCAAAGAAAAGACACCAGCGCTGGATCCTTGCCGCAGCAGTAACTGGTACGGCCTTCTTAGGGTCCATGATGTACTTCAGGGGCTGATGGTCTGTAATCAGAGTAAAGTGGCTGCCTTCCAAGTAGGTTTGAAACTTCTTAACACCCCAAACCAGGGACAGTGCCTCTTTCTCAATCTGTGAGTACTTCTCTGTTTCTGACAGAGACCGGGATGCATAGACGATAGGCCGTTCTTCTCCCTCCAGGGTGCGGTGTGACAAGACTGCGCCAAGACCATATGAGGAGCTATCCGCAGCTAGTACAAGGGGCAGGTCGGGGTCATAATGTACCAGGACCTTGTCTTGAAGCAGCAAATCTCTCACAGTGCTGAAGCTAGCGTCTTCTTCAGCTCCCCAAGACCACTTCAACCCATTCTGCAGCAGCCGATGGAGTGGAGCAAGGTGAGTAGTCAAATCTGGTAAGAATTTGGAATAGTACTGCACCATACCTAGGAAGGCACGCAGCTGAGTGACATCTTGGGGTTTGGGCATTTCAGTGATAGCCTTCACTTTCTTGGGGGACTGGTGTAGACCTTCAGCAGAGATAATGTGTCCCAAGTACTCCACAAAGCTTCTTAGGAATTTGCACTTCTCCCGATTATCCTTCAAACCATACTCTTCAAGCCTCCTCAAAACTGCCACAAGCCTCTCAAGGTGCTTCTCCCAAGTTCTGCCAGTCACTATGATGTCATCCAAATAGCAGAAAACCCTGGGTAGGCCCTGCAAGACTTGGTCCATAGCTCCCTGCCAGATTGCTGGTGTGGAAGCCACTCCATAAGGCAAACGTTGGTAACGGTACAGACCACGGTGGGTGTTGATGGTGAGATATGGCTTAGACAGGTCTTCCACCTCCATTTGCAGGTAAGCATGATGCAGGTCAAGGACACTGAACAGGGTGCCCCCACCTAGACTGGCATAAATATCATCTATTCGCGGAAGGGGATACTCATCAACTTCTAATTGTGGGTTGATGGTCACCTTGAAATCCCCACACACCCTCAAACTGCCATCCTTCTTCACAGGGGT
The DNA here is from genome assembly GCA_016490735.1 of Pachyseris speciosa. Classification (NCBI taxonomy): domain Eukaryota; kingdom Metazoa; phylum Cnidaria; class Anthozoa; order Scleractinia; family Pachyseridae; genus Pachyseris; species Pachyseris speciosa. Next base: position 753,418 of record JAEMWC010000107.1, on the reverse strand, counting down.
CACAATTGGAGCCGCCCAATCACTGGTTTTTACCTTCTCAATCACTCCCTCAGCTTTCCAGCTCACACAATGCCTCATCCACTGCAGGTCTTCGAGCACCCTCTTTAAGGTGGAGCTGTGCCTTGATGTTCTTCAACGTGCCTAGTCCATCAGAGAACACATTTGCATGTTTGCTCAAGACTTCCTCTAAGGCCGGGACTGCATCGGATTCCTGCAAATGAAAGGCCAATTCAGGCGAATAGACTCCAACCATTCTCTGCCAAAAAGGGTGGGTCCCTCAGTCTTCGTCACATAAATTGGAAGCTCCTTGGACTGCTCCTGATATTCCACCGTCACACAGCAAAACCTCAAAGGCTTCACCACCTCCCCAGTGTACGTACGTAGCTTCTACGAAGTATTCTTCAAGGGCACATGGCGCAGGTACTCACAATACGCCCTCTCACTCATGACTGATACAGCTAAACCTGTATCCAGTTCCATGGGGACTGCCTGACCTTCCAGGTAAACCTTTAGTAAGAGTAATAGGTTTCCGATTCTGACTACCAGCAATATGGTAGAGTTCCCCATACTCTCCTTCACTTTCTTCCGAGTCTGCCCCACCAATCACATTGACTCCGGCCCGAGTGGTTTGTTGAGGAGCTTGTTTCTTCCTGCATGCGTGTTGCGTGTGACCTATCATACCACAGTGATAACATCGCTCCTTAATGAATGGGCACCTTTGTAGGTTGTGAGACCCCGTGCAACGGTAACAGGGCCTAGGAGACTTTGAATCTTTACCCCATGAAATCTGAGGCTTTTGCGAGGGCTTGGGTGAAGATTGTTGCTCCCTTGTCTTAGAAGTGTCAAGTAAATTGACTGAGGTACACTGTTCCTGTTCTCCCTGAAGCACCTGAACATCTTTATTCACCTGTTCTATAGCACTTCTGGACCGCAAGATCAAAAGACAGATCAACGAGCTTCACTTTCAGCAACTCCGAGATCATCTTAGAATCACATATGCCCGAAACTAACCAGTCACGGAGGTGCCCAGTTCGCATTGCCTCCCCAAACTCAGATTGGTGGCCAAGTGCTTCTAAGTGGCTACATACTGACTAACTGACTCACCGGAATTCCTGGCTTGATTATCGAACTTGTACCTGGCAACCAACACTGACTTTTCAGGTTTCAGTTGTTTCTGCAGTCGCTCTACGATCACCTTGCTAGTAATGGTGTCTTCTTTCAGCAGCGCGGGAGCTACCAAATCCTTCGCTAGTTGGTAAGTCTCCACGAGAAGATTTGTCAAAAGAATGGCTTTCTTTGTTTTGGCATCGGCAACCCCGTTTGCGAGAAAGTAAAAGTCCAGCTGCTCTGTGTAGGACTCCCAGCTGGCCCCCACCACGTACTTAGTCACTTTGCCAATAGCCTGATTCCTGTTCGGTGCTTTGTCTGGCTATTTTCCTGTAGTGTCGACCAAATTCTGACGTAGTTTACTGGGCCCACTACGTTTACCGCTTGTGCTTGATCAAAAACATCCCATCCTAGTCTCCAATTGTAGTGTATTTACAATAAAATCAGGACTACTGAATCAAGATGGCGGAACCCAAAATTAGTTTTAATCCAACACCGACAAACCTCGTGTACACTCCATAAAAGGTAAGGCAGGTCAGGTGACCTAAAGAGTACAGGCCACCCAGTAAAAACCTAGCACCCTCAACGTACATGTAATACAATCAAACACTGATGTTTTGAACAATAGACCTTTGTCAGAACCAATATTTTACAAGTATTTAGCTTATGATGTTAACCTGGATCCTATTAGATCATGTGAAAGCTTTCAACCTGACGGAATCACATCTAACTATTAACATCATTTCAGATATAATTTACAGTGTATGTGCTATTGCCACTGCAGCTCCATAATAAAATAACTTAGAGTTCCACTTTTCACAGACCTGTAGAATATTCAAAGCTTTTCTCATGTCACCACTTGCCAATCTGACCAAGCTTTTCATTCCATCTTCAGAAACCTGGACTCTAAAACAAACAAAAACACACTTAGATGAACATCTTTTTAAGCTTGCATAATACACCTGTAGGTAAGAGTGTGGTTGAAATATTAATTAATATTAACATTACTTATCATCACCTTCAAAGTCTAGATTTAAACACCTTATATTAATGAAAGGTCATACATAAATATTACTTTTGGTGAAAGTTGCGATTAAACTGCAACTAAAATGTACAGTAGCTTTACCCACTTACAAAATGTTCTTAAGAACACCAAGAAAAAGATTGATTTTCTTGAATGATTTTTCAGTCTTAATGCAAATAAAAAAAATTAATAGTAAACAACAAACTCACCCCTCGGTGCTGATAACATGTTCCAACCTGGTTGTCATCTGCTCATTGTCAAGAGGTCCAAACCTAAATCGTGTGCAGCGTGACTGCAAAGCTGGAATGATCTTGGTCAGGTAGTTGCAAATCAAACAGAACCTTGTATTTTCTGTAAATTTTTCCATAACTGTAAAGAAATATGAGAATGCCAAGATGCCATGTTATGGAGAAATTGTAAATGCTAAGATCCTGGGATTTAATTTTCTAGAATGTTAAGTCACGTAATGTTTGTACCAGAACCTTCTACTGTCACGCTACAGAACAATTTAGAACATTCTGCGGAATGATGTAATTACAATGTAATGCTACATAAATAGTTGTGTTGGAAGCTCCAAGAAGGTTCTAGAATATTAATAAATTGTATATAAGGATTCCGCTAGGTAGTTGTTGTTGTTGTTGGTGGCAGGGCGCAAGCCCTCCCCAATAAGTGATACACTGGCTATAACCTGCACTATAACCCAAGCGACGGTGGACAACTATAAAGCAAGAGATCGTGAATAGTGCTGTATTCCAAGCTACTGTAGAGTTCTACAAGAAGTGATTCAGTTGTTGATGTTCGTTGTGGACTGCAGCAGTCAGAAGATGAAATATAAAGTGAAGTGGAAAAGATTACACAACTGAGAACTAGAATTGCCTACTGTGATGAATTGTTGATGTTAGCAGAGACCAACTGGAATAGCTGTACCAAGAGAAACATAGAGAGCCACTGACAAACGTCATTTGAGGTCAAGTGGATCGAAAGGAGATTTCTTTGGAGACATCAACATTTATTGTGGGTTTGTGTCAGTGGTGACTGAAGATTTAGCAGTAGGCTTAAGCTAGTTTGATAGCAGATTGTATTGTTTAGAAATCGCTCCTTTGTAACTAGGATTTAGTTACGTATCGTTAAATAAATAAGTTGGGTTTGTAGAAGAGTTTTGCAGTGTATCTTTTCCGTCGGTTGAGCAATACTGTAACAGCCATAAGTTAAACTAATGTGTCCATTAAAAACGTCTTACATGTATTTACACACTGTAATGCAGATAGGGCTCTCAACAAGGGCCAGGGGCCAGGGATTTCTCTTCATACAGTTATTATGAAATACATCCTTGGCTTCTCTGACAGAAAAACAGCATACTGACCATACCTCTGTGCCACAACAGCCAGAACTTGTGGCTACTTTAAGCCAACCCCACCTGATTAGTGACAGTCCTGAGTACAGAAGTGGAGGTGTGGTTTTGTAGTGCCGAGTGTAATGGAGCATAATGATTACTGACAAAAATTCACTAAGGGTAGCTTTGTAACAGAACTGGATTGATGTGAGACAGAATGGAAGACGTGAAAGTAACCGGGGGGCTTAGTTAATTTCAGGCATCATTAACAGGGGGCTTATTAGAGAGGGGGACTTAATAGAGAGCGGAGGGCTTATCTCAAATCTGAAACACACAGTTTTCGTTTTAAAACAGTTTTTGTACAAAATTCAAACAACTGCAGTGAAATTTTATTATTTAATAAAGAGCAGCAAACAGCATCATGTGTTTCAGTGTATATTTGATTTTAAACAAGCCAACTGGGCCAAATGAAGTGGATTTTGCAACAGGGAATAGGAGGGACTAATTACAAAATCTCATGTCCCAAAAGGGGGGAGGGGCTTATTAGAGAGGGGGGCTTATTACAAAAAAACTGACTTCCAAACGGAAGGCTTATTAGAGAGGGGGGTTAATAGGGATGGAGGGCTTAATAGAGCTTTTACGGTAATCATGCATGATTTACCAAAAGCACACAAGTGACCTCTCATAATTATTTAAATATGAATGGACTGAATTTTTTAAGACTAGACTACAGTGTACATGTTTTTTCCTTATAACCCAGATCTATAAAAATTATGCACATGAAAACTGCACTAGCCTGTATAAGCAAAATTAATAACATTATGTTGGCCTTTTCTACACCATCTTGAAAGTATCAGGTGAAAAAATAGTTGATGATGGCACCTGCTCTTATAGTACAAGCTAATATTGCACATGTACATGTACAAGTGAAAATTGCTGGAATCATGTACTGTACATGTACCTCAAAACTGGCTTGAAAGGACGTAAAAAGTTCAGTGCACAGACCCTCAATCATCACATACCTCTCCGTAAGGCATTCTGTGCATCTTGAGTCATAGCATCTGCTTCATCCAATATCACAAGCTTGAAACCAGATCTGCAGACAACAACACAATTACAATTGATTTTTAAGTCAAATATTACGCTGAAGTGCTGACGCCAGACCTTAAATTTGAAAGAATTTCTACACAATTTATTTCACAGGGTGGTCCCAGGAATTACCCAGTATGCTACACTGTACATGTATGTACAAATTTTGGTCAATAGAAATTAAGTACACTTTAAAGGGAGAACCTTAACTTAAGAAGGTTCTCAAACTTTCACTGATACAGAGTGAAATGTATTATTAATTAGGACTGTTTTCACTACTGACTTGTAATGTGTAAACAAAAGAATAAGGCAATCAAAACTTGCAGTAAATAAAAATGACACGCTAGCGTGCAAAATGTCTCGCTTTGCGAGCAAAATCACTTGCTAGAAAAATAATCATCGCATAAAATGTTCGTATGATCTTGTTCACCAGTCGACAGTTCCCGAGAGAAAATTGTTATGAGTCAAAAAATTGAAGCACAGCTGTCAGCACATGGAATGATTTTCTAAACTTTATTTTGCTAAAGATAAAGCTTGACAAAGTTCAGCCGTGTGCAACTAAATTAAACAAGACCCTCAGCTCTGAGACCAAAAAAATGAGAGAGAGAATGCTCAAGTTAACCGGCTTCATATGTCAGTGCACAAAAGTGGATCATAGCGGAAAATGTGAATTTAAAAAATTGTTTCAGAAAAATATTTACTTTTTAATTTATAGCCCATTTCAAACGTTGTGCTACTGCTGTAGTTCACATCCGAATGTTCCTGTGGTGTGACACATTACGCGGCGATAAGAACGATAATTATCTTCTGTGAAATCGAAGATTTTCAAGGTCAAAAGATTACAGATCTTCAACTGCTAATGAAAACTAGAGCTCCTTTATTTTTTCTTCATTCTGAGCTGCTGCACTTCGAACAAACTTCGTTCAGCTGACAAAATGTGCGTTGTGTTACTATAATTTTATGCAAACAACTGTTTGCACAGTTTCGTACCGGTGAGCTTGTATTCAAACCTTGCACTGTTTCGCTTCAGTCTCGCCGAGCCCTTTTCTCTAGATATCGTGTAACATAACACGCTTGCCGTGTTTAATCACACTCTCTGCGTGACAAATTGCATGCTAGCTTGAACAAAAGGTTATGCGTGTTAAGTCACGGAAAACAAAAGCTGCGTGCCACTTTTTGTCTTCTTCATTATATATTTGCATATCCGTGACAAATGACACGCTTTGCGTGCCGTGTCCTCGCACATGTGCCCGTGTCATCACCATTTTACCTGAAATCCTGTGGAGGACCACATAATTATATGAGTGGGAAAGGATTATTAATTTTTACCTTTATGAAAATGAAAATATGCTGTATTATGCAACTTACTTAAAAATTGTCCTTGTGCTTGCAAAGCTCAGAATGGCTCCACGAACAATACCTATACCTCGATCATCTGAAGCATTCAACTGCAAAAGGATACATGTACATGTACATCTACTAAGGCCCGGTTCAGACGCCGTACTTCAGCCGAGCCGAATCGAATTCAACGATAGGCCGACCTAAACTAATAAATCCTGGCTGAATTGATTCAGATGCCGAACTTTATTCAGCCGAAACATGAAGTACACATGTCACCTTTGTTGAGTTTGGCCCGCCAAGCCGCCATTTTTTCTTCTGCAACACTCCTTTGCGCATGCTCTCATGTAAATCAGCATGAAAAATACATTAAAATGATTTTTACATTTGATTTGCCTCATGTGAAGTACGGCATCTGAATGAAAGCTGGTCTTCATGTACAGCCGTTATTCCCGGCTGAGCCAGGCAGGATCAAAGCTCAGCCGATCTAAAGTGAATCACCGGTTCTGAATTGATTCAGACGCCGTACTTCACATGAACTTAATTTGATGAATTCAATTCGGCTCAGCTGAAGTATGGTGTCTGAACCGGGCCTAAGAATAATAAGTGATTGGGCTTCAGTGGTCAAACAGCGTACATGTGTGTACATGTCCGAATGAAGAATTCATTTTTGCGTTGTTTTAGCCCCACCTTTACTAGCACTGGGGCCAACTTAATTGCATTCAAAATTGTAAATGGAGGTGTTTACCTCTTTTTAAGAGTGTTTTCACATGACATCACAGCAGCCATGTTGGTGTCCCAAAACAAAGAAACAGCAGCCATGTTGGTGTCCCAAACTAAACCTCTGGGAATTGACCCTATTTTATGCAAATACTTTCTTTTGTTTCAGTAAACCAATATGGCCAGTAGTCAAATGAATGACAATGCTCTATAGCCTCTTGCCAATTTACTCCAATTGGCAAGTTGTACAGTCATGTAATTCTTTGGGCCCCCAGTAAATGAGCTACAGGGAAATCAGCATTAGCTCTTGATAATGTTATAGTGGGATTATGATGAGAAGACATAAACAAATTATGATAATTCATTTTCGGTATCTGTTTACCAGTATATTGTCTATTCATTACAATCACTGATCCACCTAAATCAAATCCTTACGTGTACGTGTTGTGGTTCAATTTTATTTTCCTTTGTTTTGTACTCATTATCATACATTACCATGCACAAGAACAAAAGAAAATAGAAATTGAACCAAGGATAAAATTGAACTACAACATACGCACCTCAAGAACCATGGAGTTGAATTCACGTGGGTTGTAGATCTGTTTGGCGACAGCAAGGATAGTGGAAGTTTTACCAGTCCCAGGTGGACCATAGAACAACAGATGTGGCAAGCGATCTTCATCAACAAACCGTTTGACTATCGCAAAAAGGATAGAAATGCATTCAAGTAACTGTAATGTAAAATCTTCAGAGAATGAGAATGATAATTTTTGGATAAGGAAAGCCTGACTGGGGCTAGCTAAGCAAACACAATAATGAATTCTAAAATGCACTTGGTGAAACACAGTGCTTTACAAAAATAACACCATCTACAAAACAAAAAAACCCTTTGGCAAAATTATAATGCTAGATCTGTGGTTAAGCCTTTCACTCCCAAGAGTGACTTTATAGATTTTGCTCTGTCTAACGCCAGATGATTTTACTCGTCAAAAGGGAGACCTCTTGGGAGTGAAAGGGTTAAAAAACTATCTCCCTTAAAAAACTATCTCCCTTAACCCTTTCACTCCCAAGAGTGACTTTATAGATTTTACTCTGTCTAACGCCAGATGATTTTACTCGTCAAAGGGAGACCCCTTGGGAGTGAAAGGGTTAAAAAACTATCTCCCTTAACCCTTTCACTCCCAAGAGTGACTTTATCGATTTTACTCTGTCTAACGCCAGATGATTTTACTTGTCAAAGGGAGATCCCTTGGGAGTGAAAGGGTTAAGTTAGACCCCCTCAAAGGTTATAATCTGTAATACATGCTATGCATAAAATCCCTTACTACCATCTTGGGTGATTTTGTCTGTTGTTATTTTATTCTGGGGAGCAGGGATGATGTAGTGATGAGAGCACTACCTCCACCAATGTGGTCCAGGTTTGATTCCCGGACTCAGCGTCATGTGGGTTGAGTTTGTTGTTGGTTCTCTTCTCTGCTCTGAGAGGTTTTTCTCTGGGCACTCCTATTTTCCACTCTCTTTACAAACACTTCTAAATTTGAATTAGGCCCAGCATGCTTGAACATATACAACAAAACATTAGCCCTGAGCTTGGGAGATTGGGCAATCACTCCCCATGCTATCAAGTTTAAATAAATTAATTTGATTTGAATATTTCACTCACATTAAGCAAGTGCAACACATGGTCTCAAACTTTTTACAGTGCTGTATAATGGTACTGCAAATTGTTTTAGCAATACAAACTCCCTACGCATGTGCCTGTTGCCAACCTGTGTGGTTTCTAAGTTGCTGATATATAAATGCAAGAAAAGTGCAAAATAATCCAACACAAGTGAAGCATGCGCAAAGAAAGTGCAAAGCGTGCGCGAAGCATTTTTGTTTGAGGGTCCCCTATACCCCTCAGTAAAATACATTCACATAAAAATATTGGGACTTTTCACTCATCACGGATAATTCCCAAAATTCCTTCACGTCCACAGAAAAATTGAGTAATTCGCATTTCTCGTTAAATTAAAAAACAAATTCACGGATTGTTCCTCATCGAGTAACCAGTTTAGGCTGTTTACACTCCAAAGGTAGCTCGTTCTACTTGTCATCTCCATGTTGCTAGGTCTGAGAGGACTTTTAACTGCTCTTTGCAGACGATTTTCCAAACAAATGCTAGGATATGGGCCATACCCCCTAATGAGGCTAAGGCTTCACGATACAGACTTTGAGGGTGACCACTCGGCTGATACTTTGTGATTGACGACTTAGTACAGTACCAAGAATTAAAAAGTTTATAGCATCAAGTTTAGCGTGGGGCTGTCATGGAGTCCATCACTGTTGCCGACAATCTTATACGAGTTTTCAGTGTAAACTAAAACAGTGGATAGCATTTTTCGTGCGAAATGATTGGCTACTCAAACTCGGGATAGCAAGTGCTATTCACCACGGAGCAATTCGATCGTTCGCGCGTGAAAAAGTAATTGTTGATGGCAATAAATGAGTTAACCCATTGACTAACGGCTGTTTTTACATTTTCGGAGTGATTTTCCACCTATAAATGATGCATGGCAATTCGTGACTCTTTATTTGAACTACCAGGGAAAAGTGGTGCTGTCCTAAGCCACTGGAGGCTCAAGGTTTCTGAAAACGTCATTTTGACGTAGCTATTTTTTATCTGTGAAGAGACAACAATGGCCGAAGTTCGGTTTTCTTGCGATTTCTGCTAAATTTACAGCCATTTTTCATCTTTAGTGGCTGCCTGAGAGCATCATTAAGCGTGACGGTAGCTAAGAGTCCACTTTCTCAAAGAATCGAGCAAGGTGATGTACTTTGTTGTTGAATTTGGCTTGTTACTCGACGAACTGGGAATTTGGCCGGTCGAACACTTAGTACCTTTGGGACTCGACTATTGATGAATTTCTCGACCTACAGCCACATATTTTTGAATTTCTGTGTACTGAAGATGACCACAAGCAGGCATTTTTGGCAGTAGGTCAGAGTGGCTGTAGACTTAGTTTATATGTGAAAGAATTGGGAGAACGAACGGGTGCTGTCAAAAATTCTTGTCATTTCCCAGCATGCAATGTGGTCTAGATGTTGAAAATGGCGGAAAGGCCCGAATGCACTGGAACAAAAGGCTGTATCTATGCTCGGGAGAAGAATATGAACAAAAAAAGTCATTTCTAAGTTAGAAAAAGGACTGAATTTCGTTATGATGGTTGAAGTTTGGTTTTTCGGCGATGATTTCCTTAAAAAACATGAAGGCAAAAGGGGCATTTTTGTTGTTTCTCTTTGACGTTAAAAACGGTCAGTTTCGTTCTTGTCCAAACTCAAAAGGCCATATTTGGTAAAAATCGCTACGTTTCTTGCGATTTATTGGATATCCAAATCTAAAGGGCATTCCATTTCGTGCTCACAACTAATAGTTAAGGCAATAGCGATTGAGAAAGTTGCAATGTTTTGAAAGTTGCAATGTTTTGAAGCACCCGTGCCAGCCGGTTTTGGCCGGCATGGGTGCCAATGGGTTAAAATGACTCTTTTTGAGCTGTGTTATCTCACTGTTTTAGTATATACTAAAACAATTATTTACCTATTTTTTGTCGGTGCCACTGGTGAATATTTTCGCGGTTCGGATATTTTAATTCGCCCACCAACTCATGTGATGAAATCTCTGCAGCTTTCTTCCACAGAATTTCAAGCAGCAAAACGAGATAACGAAGTAATCTCAGTTTTCAAATAGAAAACAATCTTGTATCACCTTGTTTGTGAAACACTTCAACAGTTTTCCTTCGTGCAGAGATGGTAGCAGGTGAGAGCAGACTCAGAGCAGTCGTTGAGTTCATTGATGGATGGCATGTCATTGATTTCACAGGAGAAACAGAAGTCTCACAGATACGAATTACGTGACAAAATGGTTTATGTAGTATCTCAATTCCATTGCAGATCAAAAATTTTAATACAAAAGATGACGGAAGCTCAATTGCGGGTCAGAACACTAAAATAAATTTAAATTAATTCACGCAAAACAAGATCGTTCACGAATCACTTTTAATTAAGGTATGCGTTAACGTGTCACGCTTAATTCAAAAACCGCTTTCACGCTCACGTGAAAATGGACTTGACACAGTCAATCACGAATCACGAAGAAATCAAAACTTAAATCACGTTTCACAAGGAAAAAATAGGCTCGATCACGTTTCACGAAAAAAGTATAGGGGACCCTCTTGTTTGCCTGTATTATGAGACTTACTTGTTGTAATTATGTCCTTGTGGGAGATCAGATCTTCTAAGCTGTTGGGTCTATATTTTTCAACCCTGTTGATAAATTAGCATGTTCTTGCTCAATGTTAAAGTGCCTATGAAGTGAAATTTGTTTCTTGCTAATTTTAAAGTTTACCCATAAAAACGCAAGAATCTCAAAATTTGAGGTGCTTGTTATTAAAATTGTTGATTTTACGAGCATTTGAAGTTGGGCTATTTTGCCTTTAAAAATGGTCAGGGGTCTGGGTCGTGATGTGACGTCATTTTGGGTACAAAAATGTGTTTGCGCTTATGAATTATAGTGAAATAGTTGGAATACTTGTCCCCAAAATTACGTCAAAATTACGTCACAGCTATTGTCACGTGTCTTTTTGGCCGCGCGATTCAAATGCCATTTTTGAAGGCAAAATAGCCCAATTTCAAACGCTTGTATAATCGCCGATTTTAATCAAGAGCACCTCAAATTTTGGAATGTTGAGTTTATAGATTAAACTTTAAAATTAGCGAGAAACAAATTTCGCTTCATAGGCACTTTAAGCTCAACTATACATGAGATGTATGACTTTGGGACCAGTATTTGATACTACACTGTACAGCGTACTTTCATTTGGCCCATGCAATTCCACTGAAACGCAATTTTTCGTTTTTCAGAAACCAGCCAAATTCAAGACTTGAAATGCACTTAAATGCCCTTAAAATGCCCAGGATTAACCCAGATTTTTTGTATAAAGCGCTAAGTCAAAATATGCAAAAACAAAAATTACAAAAAGCAATTCAAGTTTCAACTTACCAGGGAAGATTTCTCTTTTTCTCTTGATCGGAAACAACCATTTTTTACAAACAGAGACTTCGGGAATTTCTTGGACGCCTTGCGAAAGATAATGTGAGGAGAATCGTACCTTCCGACAAAAATTCAAATCAGCGCAAATCCAAGAGTTTACACGAAGTGATGAACGCAAAGAAAGGCTAAAAAAGTAGGTGAAAATGCACAAGAATCAAACTCATAAGCTCAGTGCGCCATCTTGTTTAATTTCCCGCCAAATTAATCGCACGCATAGTCAACCGTAGATATCCGCTGACTGATTGAGCTGCCAAAAAATAGGCACCCGAAATGTGCATGTGACTCTTTTTGCTTCACTTGTTTGGGGTAGCTTTTCCCTTCCATCATTCTGATATTAAATTTTTGGTTGTGAACATACTTTTCATATAAAACTAATGCATTTCACGAGTAAGACATAAATTAAATGAAGCCCCATGTGACACGTTGCTCGACAAACACTGATAATGAATTGAAGTAACCTGCGGACTTGAATAATTTGCGATTGGACGACGCCGTAAGTTGAATAAATTGCCACAAAAAAATAATAATTATAATTAAAAAAAAATAATAATAATAAATAAAAGAAAAGAAAAGAAAATAATAACAAGAAGAATACCCCTAACTGGTGAATGGAAAAAGCAAAGTTTCCACAGAAGAACGTTCGTGAGATGCCAGATCACGGAAGTATTCTTTACTGAATCCATAGACCTTTTTCATAATGGCGGACGATTTTAATTATTCTTTTGTATATGTGTTAATTAGCCCTACTAACCTTACTTTAATGAAAAAATTCTATTGAATTTTGCACATGCTGACGAGGCTAGTAGGGCTCATTATCGTAAGAATAAAAGAGTAATTTATCGGGCGCCATTATGAAAAGGGTCTATAAGCAATGCGTTCTCAGCTTGATGGTACAGTTGCACAACTGTACAGTCCTGTCAAGTGCTTAAGGTTCTACCTTGATTATAAATTGTATACGTGTAATATTTACACTGATAATCTTCAAGTAGAAATATAGGGAATGATTCAATTAGTAAAATACACACAGGGGCTGTACTAGCCCCAACTGTTTTGAAAATCACAGCCGACTACAAGGAATTTAAAAACAATTTTCATCGACCATCTCAGTGAACACCCCAGCCTCAGCTAAACTACAGTTTTATCAAACATTTGACAAACCTTAAACTTAGTTTAATTTACTGACAAGTCTTTGTTTAGGTGACTACAGTGGTTACAAAAATATGCAGCTTTAGGCGGAGTAGTACTGTGGAGGATGATATGGACTGAAAAATATATTGGAAGGTGTATTTTTGAACTTTCCTCTTTACATTTTTTAAGTCAGATGTAAACCAATTGTTTACCCTATAGGTGGTTTGCACGTTACGTCATCGCCGCCATGCTGGTGGACGTAAACAGTAGATCTCTCATGAGCTCCTTTTGTTCGTCCACCAGCATTTGTTCGTTTCACCATTGTTATGTGTCTCTAGAGATTGGCTGCAAATCACCTATTTCTATAAAACAATGAGGTCCAGTATGTAAATAATCCCTAAACACGTGTTATTTCCACTTTTGCGGTGTAATAGACCTTTTTAGCTTGTAGATTTTGTTTTCCCAGTGAAGCAACCATATGATCTTCCCAAGGGGATTTGCCTTTTGTCTTTTCATAAATTATGCGTACATATGCACGTGAATAAGGCGAAATTTCAAAGAAACAGTTCTCTAGGGTAACATCATATGACCTACATTGGGAAAACAAAACGTACAAGCTAAAAAGGTCTATTCAGGCGGGTCCGGGTATACCTTCATACCTGAATACCGTTTTCAGGTCGCTTTACATAGATTTAATGTTATTAACTCGTTCCCATCTCAAGCAATCAAAAATCCCTCTGCTCATTACACAAAGCTATGTTTTGGGATATTTTGTGAAATTTTTGGTGATTTTTGGGTATATTTGGGAAGAGATAATTTTTCTCAAAGGATTAGTTAAATTGAGGAAATAGGAAATTAATTATTAAAGACTTGATGAAGGCTTAAAATTGGGATTTGAAGTTGTAAAACAATATAGACGGACACCAAATAGTTCCCCAGCAACCTGCAGCCGAGGTGCCCTTGTGGGGTCTAAACTAACTGGAAGTGTTTCAAAACATTTTTACTCCACTACAATCCCTTCTTCAAACTCCTTAAAATTTCACACAAATTCACGTGTACCCACACCTTAAGCAACATCAGACGGCCACAATTTCCCTGACTGTGACCGAAAAGACCTTCAAAAAATATGTATCATATGTACAGTAAATGAGCCAACAGCACGTGCAGTAAAATCGACCAAGCGATACAAAACTTTGGAAAAAAAAAAACAACAGCAACAACAATACAATACAATACTTTATTCAAGAGATAGAAAATTTAAGTTACAAAATATCTCTCGAAAGGAGATATCTAGAGGTCAACCCTGTATAAAACATTCCCCGAAATAAAAAAAATGAAAAGGTAAAATCTAGAAGCTAAGACGTTATATACAGATAATTAAAACTGTTTAATCTGTTACGAAATAAGGTCAACGATCCTGCGTGTACAACATCTTTAGGCAAATTATTCCACATACTAACGATCCGTACAAAGAAAGAATATTTGTAGCAATTTAGGATGGCTACTTTTTCGTAGGATGGCTTGCTTTTAAAATCGTGATTGGCTCTAGTTCGGTTACATTTAGTAAGTTCAAAAAAGTCTAAAAAGGAAGACTATCTAATCCCAGAACTATCTTGTAGCACTGGACTAGAGATAAGAACTCTCTACGTTTCTCCAGAGTTTGCCAATTCAGCAAGCGGCAGCGGTCATCATAGCTCATTTCTCCACGCTTTTGCTTTAACGCCAACCCGTGATGTTCTTCTCTGGACTTTTTCCAAGGATTCAATATCCTTTTTTGGGTAGGGGATCCATGCATCCAGACAGGGGCAGCGTATTCGAGTATAGGCCTTACCAACGACTTAAAGAGGCAAGAAAACGCATACCGATTATCGTTTCCGAGTGACCGCCTAATTATACCTAACACTTTGTTCGCCTTGTTTACTATGTAGGAAACGTGTTTACCCCAAGATAGATTGTAGTTTATTGTGACCCCTAGGTCCTTGGTACTTTCGACAGTTTTTAGTTGCGTTCAAAACAACTGCGTTCAAAACATGCTTGTTTTAATTCGAGAACGTTTCACAGGATTTATTAGATTACCCATATAAAGCAAAGACGGATCCAAATGGGAATTTGAGAGAAGTTGGTTAGAGCGCTAGCCTCTGCGCGGAGCCACAAGAGAATGATGTCTCAGGTGGGAATCTTAAATTTTTTAAAATCCTTTAAGGCAGTTTGTGAAATTTGCCACTACTACTCTAATAGGAGCGAGAGAAGAGGGAGAAGGCTGGCGCCCATTTGGCCATATCTCAAGAATCCGCGCTTCAGTGAAAGCAACGCCATGGCGCTATTTTGGTTTGGAAAACTAAAAATCCACTCGTTTCGATCAGAATAGGTGAATATTCCACTTAGTGGAACCTGGGAGCCTTCAGAAACAAGCCAAAGAGTGTAGTAACACCGATCAAAATTGACACAATCAGGAACAGTCTGTCCAAGACTCGAGCAGCTTTAATCCACTCCTTTTGGTTCTTCAGCTTCTCCCGGGAAATTTCTGCGTTTTCGGGTAAGAGGTCAACCACAACTGATGTAGAAATCGAAGACGAGCGTTGGCTAGTAATGGTACTACTGCGTCGGGGACATTTGCAATGCGTTGAGGATTTTCGCCTCGTCGTGTTATTGCGGGTACAAAGTTTGTTTTTTCTCTTGCAGCCAGTATGATGGGATCTGTTTCCCTCCTCCATATAGCAGCCTTGACAGTTGTTGCTATTGCGCGATATGCCGCTGCCGGGTAACGGAAAGCCGTATCCCAGGCGTTGCATTGGGATCCAAGGATCAGAACAACTGGAAGATTTGGGATCTTGTTCACTGTGTTCAAAGAGCGGATCAGTCGGCAATGTCATACATGTATCTTCACTGTCTGAGCCGATCTGGTCTTCTCTTTGGTTTGAGATTTTCCTGAATGATGCGTTAGTTGCTTCACAAGTCGATAACTCCAGGTTCCACTCTTTGGAACTCTTTTGGGGAAATACGATTCGAGCCAGCCAGCGCAAGAGCAGAATCCTCAAGGCCTTTGGCATTCGTCGACTGTTCCGGTGATAAAAATTTAGTATGAGTGTCGTAACGAACAGGGAGGCACCAATTTCAATCATGCAAGCAAAGTAGTACTGTCCCAGGAGAGGAAAGCCGTACGAAGGCATCAGTTCCGAACTGAGTTGCTGAAAGACAGTCATCGCTAACAGGACTGTGATGCTCAGCCCAATGCGTTCACCGGATTCAGGCGGGAGAACAAAACCGAGAAATATCATTGAAGAGATCAGCGAGCATGGAATGATCAGTTTAAGGATGAAGTCCAGGGACTCCCTCTGTAGTTTGATGTGCACCGTGACATCTACAAAAGCGTGTGGACAGCACTGGTACTTAAGTTTGTTTCGATGCGATTTAAGAAGTGTCAACTTCCATTCTCCGTTTATAACATAGTTTTCGTTAAACATGTCTCCAAGGTGCTTGTAGAGATCCAACTTGGAGCTGTCAAAGGACCATGAGCCGAACTTCAGAAAACACTCTTGTTCATCGAATGGGAAATAAGTCACATCCACTTTGCATATGCTTTTAAACTTGCCTGGGTTAAGCCATGTGCTGTTGCCGTCGTATTTCATGGCAACATTAATTTTGTAAGAGTGTCGTCCGCCGGCGAACCAGTCTTGATCGTCAACACTGCGAAAGATGGACACTCTTATTTAGCTCTTCTATGAAGCAAGCCTAGCAAGTTTCCCAGTTTATCACTCTAACTCTAAATGCTATTAGTAACAGTCCCAGAATAATACACATGTCATCGGCTTCGCCGTGGGGTCGACCCCCGTGATGGATTGGATTCTATGCTCGAGGGTAGAAGATTATGGAGTTAGGGAATTCACAAGTCTGTAAAATCAGGGGGATTTCCCGCTGAGAGACACCTCACCCAGGCTACTTTTCTTGCAAGATTTCCCCCGACACCGACCCCCATTACTCAAGTTTGCTTGCATGACTGATTTTACAATCCCCCTGGTTAGTTGACCCCAAGAGGAAACCGATGACAAAGGCCATGAGGACCGCATTAATTTTTGAAACATCCTTTTTTCTTGCTTGGAAAACGAATTGACTGTATTTTTTGAGGCATGGTATAAATACAAACAAACTAACGTTTAGTAGATCTTCAGACAGTTTCTCACGTACTTGTTGTACAAAAGAATGTCAGGAACCCAAATATTTGATGGTGATATGTGAATTTCCTCGATCCCACCATACTCCTTAGGATTCCATGTAAGCTGCGGGTTTTGCCAGTACTATGGGAAAAGAAGGCATAAATGTCTAAGTAAACAAGAGCGGTAGTAATATTGTCTGATTTCCTGTGCCAATGATCTAAAATAGTAAACAAAGTTTATCGTTTTAAACCTGATCATTTTATTATTCAACAACTGACAGATAGATGATCAACCACTTCTCTTCCAGCAACTTCATCAAGCTTGCGATATTACCTACCTGGTTAATCCAAGCATAGGTCTTAATGTACTGATCTTTCTCACTCTGAAAAAAGTGCAAAATTACATTAAATACATACAAATATTGTCTGATTTCTAACAACAAGGGCTGGTGCATACACAAAGATTTGCAACCCTTAGAAAGCCGCCACAGTGAAAACGTTCTGTTAAAAACTCAAGTACAAAGTATAAATTGAAGTAATGGCTGACGAACCTAATCATGCTATGATCAATCCAAACATTAGCCTCCTTCACAGCCGTTGTTTGTGTTGGTCGTATTCTCCCTCCCCACCAACGTCTGCTGAACCGAACTGAACATTCCATTCCTGGAACTGACCAATCACATCGCGGCTTTTAAATTTCGGTGGCTAAGTTCTCATAGCCTCCTTCGCAGGCGTGGCTTGTGTCGGTTCTATTCTCCCTCCTGATTGGACACAATGGGATTGGAATGTCCGGCTCGGTTCAGCAGCTGTTGGTGGGGGAGGGAGGAGGGAGGGGAGGGGAGGGAGGGGAGGGAAGAATAGGACCGACACAAACAACGGCTGCGAAGGAGGCTATCCAAACACATGCTCCCTTGGAAATGGTTTAAACCTTGGGACCTTTTTCTCACAGTCCCCCGTACCGTCTCTGTTGACGAACATTGACACATAAAATAGCTTTCGACGCTCGTAATGTCTCTGTATAAGGCGGTAAAGAGTCAAGTGTGTATGTAGTCTTTGGTGGCATTATGGAGTAGGTAGTAATTAGTATATATGGGTTATTGGCCAAGCGTGAGAACGGGAACGGGTTACCCCAAGAGGTCAAGATGGCTTCGTCTTGACCTCTCGGGTAGCCAATCACAGCAGGGGTATAGATTCATCTTGACCTCTGAAAGAGCCAGTCATATAATAAAGGAAGATAAAAACAAGCGACTTACCACATCAATTATCCGGATGAGCTGGAAATCAAACACTACTTTAACAGCTTCAGACTGGCTCAAAACTGGGCGATTATACTTGTTGTAATTTTCAAACAGATCTTTATAGAGTCGCGTCTCGTTAGTTTCCACTGCAGCTTCTGAAAAACAAACAAAAAAGTAAGTATTTTCCTGTTGAGCTTCATCCTGGTTTTGCCGACATACAGACCCTATTGGTTCCACTTTTGGTATCCCGATTACATACGAATTCTTTAAACCCATACTTGGTTGACGTATGTGGTTGATAATTGAAGCATTTTCCAAGCCATTGAATGTAGCAAAAAAGACCATTAAAAAAAAAACTCATAAGAGACTTATTTAATTGCCTGATCAATTTTTAGTAATTTATTGGTGTACAGTTCTCTAGTTTCTAGTTGGCCCCAAAGCAAGAAAAAAAAAGCAGCAATGCCTTTGTTTTAGCTCACAGTCTTTTTCACACCTTACAACAAGAAGGGAGTTTAGGTCCTTATCGCTTATATTTATACCTGCGACATTGCAAAGAAGCGCCAACAGGGTTAGTACTTTCCTTGCTTTCTTCATGGAGAGGCTGTTAAACTGAGAACTCGGGCCGGAATGTTTCTTACGTCTGCAGAAAACAAAAAGAAAAAACCTTCAGTGTCACTGGATATTGCACCTGACAAATCTCCGCCACTAAACTGCTCAGGGTCGTAGCTAGTATGAGCGAACCGAGGCACTTGCCTCGGTAAACATTTTGAATTTACGTTATATTTTGCCTTCGTTTAGTGCGTGTCTTACGAAAAATATGAGCAGTCTATGTATATACGTAGTTTCACAGAGGTATAAGCATTTTTTGATGTTTCTGTAAGAGGCTGTATGGCTATACATTGAAAAATTAAGTAAGTAAGTAAGTAAAATCCTTTATTTAAACACGATTAGTAGTTAAAGCAAACAAATGTAGTTAAAATAACAAATAAATGTTAAAGAAGTGTTTTTGTACACATGCCTCGGTGATAACTTTCGTCTGGCTACAACCCAGCTGCCTATATGGCCAGAAAAAGGAAGGCAAAAACTTCAACCCTGACCTCTTAAAATGGATAAAAGAGATCGAAGGAACGCAGGGTAAACAGATGTCAACTCTGTCCCAGGCGGCTATGATTTTCGAAAGAAGTGCCCAAGAGACCAGAAAGAGAACAAACGTCAGATGCAGTCGTGGCGCGGCTATGGCCAGTTTCCTGAGGGTTAAATTTCATTCCCTGCGATTAAAGGGCAACGGGTAAAGATTAAGCACTAATAATGTTAAAGTGCCTATGAAGTAAAAAATTTTCTTTCGAAATTTTGAAGCTTCTGTGTAATGATTACGAAATGACAAAAGAAATTTGACATCAACTAAAGCCGAATTTTTTCGCCCTCTAAAGAATCTCAAAATTCTCTAAATCTTTGCAGAACAATGCTGATGACGTAGGAAATACCACGAAACTCGTGTCTCCTGAAGCATTTCCTACGTTATACCTTTGTAATACGATCTTTTGGCGCCAAATTTAAAACTTTCGGTTCGATTTATTCCTCACTGCGAATGTTTTACTGCCTAAAAACCAAATATTAATAATCAGAAAGTGATAAACTATTATATTAGAACAAGGCATTTTTGACTTCATAGGCACTTTAAAATTCATTAGACGTTTCAGTGTGAAAGTTATTGCTGTCATGTAAACGCAAAGAAAAACAAGAACGTCGATAGAACTGCGTATCTTCAACACAACCTTCGTCAGGAAGACAGCACGTAATGCACGAGCACCAAATGTTCAGTGCGCATGTCAGCAGCCATTACCAAAAAGTTCCCTTGTTGTCGCATCCACAAAACGTTTGATGTACAAACTTCCATTTAGAGTCATGGTGTTTTGTTCCAAACTAATGATGTCAAGATATTGCACTGGTAAATATTCAAGACAGTGTTGACGTATTACATTACTTAGGAATAATTATGGCTCTTTTAGGTCGTTTTTTTCAAAACGCTCATTCCGGTGTTTGTGCTAACAATTACTTTACATTCAAAGCATTTATTCAGGAGCTATCTTTCTGGTGAGAAGCTGCAGAAATTTAAGTGGCACTGCTAAACTATTCCCTCTTTCTTTCATCCTTAAATCAGTGGCGGAACTCTGACTATCGCTTTCCCTAGCTTAGCCAATATTTCAATTTCTGTTTCTTGGCTAATCTCTCTTCAGTCTTTTTGAACAACAGCATGGTTGATTAATATTGCCCCGAGTAATTTATATCAACATCCTTTGAATTCCAAGAGCTCGTATTTTACGTCAGTGAATGTGCCCCGGCTGCGCTCTGGCCAGCGCCTGGTTATGAAATTGTAACATAACTGAATAAGTCCCGGCCCCACCAACACAGCATTAACAACAACAACAACAACAACAACAACAACAACAACAACAACAACGACAACCACCACAACAAGGACAACACTCAACGTACAACCGAGAATGACTGCAATAATATTGAGCTTGTTTCTGATTTCCCAGGCAGGTAACATTTACCGTGTCGTCCTGAGGAAAAAAAATAGGTCCACAATGCGTACATGTGTGGCTTACGAAATTTAGCTTCTTCGATGTGAAGCTGAAAAACTATTAGTATCTATCTGTTCTCTTATCAAGTTTCTATTAGTAGATCTACTTGTGATTACGGTTAGATAGTTTTCCATATTGTTCCTGTCAATCAATAAAACAACAGTTCCTGAGTTCCTGAAATCCTCATTTTCGAGATGAGGGTTATTGGTCAATCTTTGTTATGGAAAAGTCTCATTTTCACAACAAAGGTTGCACATGTAGCGTCGCTTTGAAAGTGATGATTGTAGGAACTAAAATTGTCGGACACCATCTCCCATAGTGGCCTGATAGATTCAGTCGTGATTTTGTTTTGTTTACGTAACCAAGTGGAATTGAGTTCTGAAACTTGTTTGTAGTTTGATCTTCTTTTCCAAGGCAAGTGATGTGAAATAAACTCTAGGGAAGCATTTCATATGAATATTTTTTTTTTGCATTTTGTGTACCAGCACATGAACACAATACTTAAAAGAAGGGCCGAGACATTCAGCAAATGATGTAATCTACACTAGAAACCATTGGGAGCTTGATCTGGTTTAAATGTACGACTACTTTTGGACAATACGTACATGTATGTTAACATAATGCTGAGCCTAGGATTTGTTGACCATTAGGCCACAAAAGTTCTATTTTCAGTTGGTTGAGACCAAAACATTCACAATTGTATTTGGGTTTTGTGGGAATGATTTTAAATAAAGAACACAGAAAAAATTAGTTGAGGTAGGTGGATAGGGGGTTGCAAATGGAAAAATTTAGGAACAAAAGACAGGTGCATAACAAGAAGAACACAAGCAATATTTTTAATGAATCATATGTTGAGTAGTATTCTGAACTAACATTACATTAACATTGCCAATAATGTTTAAGCCAACAAGATTTACAATTTGACCTGGAGTGTTTTATCTAACAGAAAGTTCAATAGAGATAGCATGTCACCACAATAGATTCCAGAACCGAACAGAACAAAAAGCCTGCACTATAACTCATTCAAATACAAAAATTCTGGTTTCATCACTGCACACAGCATTCCATTTTTAGCTACACGAGGTAGTATTATCAAATGTGCATAACAACAGGAACACTGATCCATTCTAGGTTATCAATGCTTAATTAGCAAATATTGTCCTGCAATCGGGTTTGACAGTCTTAACTTTTCAGCAGTTCTAACACTGTCTATACCACATTACAAATTCGGTAAACCAAAACGCTACTTCATTCGACATTTTGTATTGTCCAACAACTTGTTCGTTTGTAAGCTTGAATAAAATACATTCATATAAAACATCATTAGCATTATATTAAAAAAAACGGTCTTTGAAACGCGACAAAGCATCTTTTCTTTTAAGAACATTGTCATGAGAGCCGATTCTTTATCGGTATTGTTCAACAGAGATTCCAATTTCACTTCTGATGAAATCGTGGGCTAGCAGACTCTTGTCAACTGTACAGTGTGTTTGCATGGTTCGTCCAATTCAACAGCAACAGCATCGCAAGGACAGCCCAAGCAAAGAAGAATCTCTTTTGCTTTCAAGTAATTTCAGAGGCTTCCAAATACTTTCAGACTCTTTCAAGAAGGTCTACTGAGCAGATTCAAGCCGTTAATCTGCGTTAATACAAATGTTATCTTGCGAGAGTCAATAAATGACTCCAAAGTCTCAATGTGAAACAATGGTCCAGAATGTTGGAGTACAAATCTTCGCTGTAATCCGCACTAAGAAGACAAGCTGTCTGTAGGAAAGCCGGCGTGTGAAATCTAAGCAACAAAGAATTTACACAAATACAAAATGGCCGCTTTCTGAAGGTTATGTAACTTAGCCGAGAGTAGACTGGAACCTACCTTCGAGCACGTGACAAGCGCTTTGTTCACAGTGACAAATCCAGCCATATATATCTTGGGCGATGACATAGAGTGGTTCGGGTAAGCCACACAAAAAGAAAATGAATTCGAGAATTATGTCACGATATTATGTCACTTTTTACGGTTATTTTTTGAACATTCTTTTGTCACTTATAGCTCCATTTACTGAATGATTTGAGTTAGATTTCAGGTTTCCAGTGATCAAAATATAATGAACTCTCTTTACTTTTTTGCAATTTCATGTCATAAATGCTGAACACATTTTTGCACGTAGCCACTGCTTTAATAACTTCCAACGAAATCGTTTTTAAGGGGAGGAGGTGAAATTCGATTCCCCTAAAAACGAGTGCGTTGGAGGCGAAACAGCTGTTTTCTTGAGATATTGCAACCGGATAGAGACCCCCTTTAAGTGCAGGATATAGATGTTAAACTTCAGGTGCGTGTATTAATGTCGCCGAGTATGCCAGTCTGTATCAACAATAACACACCTAATTTACATGTTAATATAGCAAGCGACACGTTATACTTGAGATACTGAAGACTTGAATACGATAAACATGTTTTGCAGGGTTACAAATGAGATGTTACCTGACTTCCTCTGCTGCACAAACATCAGTGGTGAAATATAATAGCATACATGAGATGTACAAGACATTTAATTGTACCTTTGGACTTCCTTATTGACCGAATGGGAGGTCTGATATCGAGATATGAAAC
>JAEMWC010000107.1:665000-717500 GCA_016490735.1 Pachyseris speciosa | reverse complement strand
GGTAAAAATTCCCCATCGAAGTTTTGTACCGGCTTTGTTTCTTCCTCTTAACTGACACAGTTTGTTCTCATTTACAAAAAGTTACACCCACTTATAAAGGGCCACCTCCACGAAGCTTTTACTGTTGTTAGGTCAAAAATACCTAAAAATCGTTATTCTCTACCTCTAACCGCAGTCAAAAGTTAGCAATGCAGACCTAGATTGGCGCCTCTAGTTAGGTTTTCAAAGTTTTGAAGATACTCTTGTGAGTGAAATCATTTGGGTTTGACTGGTGTGCGAACTGTCCCTTATTTAGAGTGAAAGACGAGGTTGCAGCCTATTGAGTACCTAGGGATCATTAGTATTAGCCTTAATTGTTCAAAAAGGGCACATAAACGGGCTGTTTAGTGAGATACTTAGCCACTGGGGATGCTGTTATGCCTAACTAAATTCTACATCTACATTTATTAAGTTGGTAAAATCCGTTAGACATCGCACCAACTATTAAAAGAAACGATCATAAAATATTTACAATGCTCGGATAAGATTTAACAAATAAACTAGGTAATACATATATAAGAATAAGTGAATCGTAATGTAGAATAAAAACTATGTAAAAAATAAATGAATCGTAATATAGAGTAAAAATTATGAAAACTGAATAAGAAATCTCTGGTAATTCTTTGCTAAGTAGGTGAGTAATTTAGAGTTAAAAACAGCCAGGTAGTTGGACTCAACTACTTCCGCGGGTAGTTTATTCCATAGTCTTATGGTCCTTGAGAAGAAGGAATAAAAATAAATGTTCTTTGTCGCCTTGTCTTGCCTATATCTATAACGATGACTCCCTCGAGTTCTAACTTCTGAAAGAGGTTGTAGATAGCTATTTACATCAATATCAATTTGTCCACGGCTCATTTTATATAAAAGGTTTAGTGGAGTCATAGTTCTTCTTAATTCCAAGCTCGTCTAACCTAGATCTTGAAGCATTTCAGTAACGCTGGCTGTGGGATAATAGTTGTTGGAGCAAAACCTTGCCGCTTTTCTCTGGATCCTCTCAAGCGAGACAATGTCCTTTTGGAGGTATGGGTCCCAAGCGGCGCAGGCATATTCAAGCTTCGGACGAACTATGGCTGTGTAGGCAGTTGTCTTTACGTTTTTTGGACAATTCCAAAGGTTCCTTTTAATCATGCCCAAAACTTTACTCGCTTTCCCGGAAACGGATGAGACGTGTTTAGACCACTTCAGATCTTCATTCAATGGAACACCCAGATAGGATATACATTCAACCTGTTCCAGTTCGACTCCACAAAAAACGTATTTCCTTTGTTGGGGTACTTTCTTGGTGGAAATACAAATTGTCTTACATTTGGAGGGGCTGAATACCATTTGCCATTTGATTTGCCACATTTCTAGTTGTCGTAGGTCATCCTGGAATTGGGCACCATCCTCCTCATTTGAGATGACACCGTATAACAATGCATCGTCCGCAAAAAGCCTGAGAGAGGACTTGCGGTTATCGGGCAGATCGTTTACGTATAGTAGAAATAGTAGCGTTCCCAAAACTGTACCTTGCGGAACTCCCGATGTCACTGGCGAAGGTTGGATCTTTGGCCATCACAAACAACTGACTGGGTGCGGTTCTTAAGGAAGGATTCAAACCAGTTAAGCAGGGGATCACGAATACCATAATACTGTAACTTACTTAAGAGACGTACATGGGGGACCTTGTCGAATGCCTTGCTGAAGTCCAGCACAGCAGCATGGACTGACTTGTCATCTTGAATAGTCTTGGCCATGAATAGTCTTGGCCATGTCAGTGAGAATGAACATATGAAAATCATATATTTGAACTGCGGATTAAAGAATGAATATGTGAATCAACTGCGATGATCATTCACATATTCACGAGGACTTTTGGCGGGAAATCATGGCGGCCGGACGTATATTCATCACGTCTGCCTAATATTGCCAAGACGACCCCTCTCTGGTACGTATTCCTGTGAAAATACACTATCTCACTTCCTAAAGATGTAATCTACCTTGTTCAATGTAAATGCCGCCCGGGAAAAATAAAAGAGGTGATCGTGGATCAATCGACGACGAACCAAGAAATCCGAAGAAATCCAACATGGCGGCTGAGGGAAACATTGATGTTGAAGAATCAATTGAAACGAGCAAGGAACAAGAAGAGCCTAGCCTTCTTGAAATCAAGGCTCTACTAGTCGACATCCAAATCCAAAAAACTGCAATTCTTACTGAAAATCGAACGCTGAAGAGGGAAATCGAAGAAATAAAAGAATCTGCCAACTTCTACGGGAAGGAGCTTAAAGATTTGAAAGAACCCTTGCAAAAGACCAAAGACGACAACAAAGAATTAAAACACATGCTCGCCTCAATGACGAACGAGCTAAAAACAACGAAAGAGAATCCAGGAAAGCAGAAAGAAGAATCTGGTCGACTGTGGGAAGTCCATGATGATTTGGAACAGTACACTCGGAAAAACTCGTTGGAAATTCAGGGAATTCCAGAAGATGCGTATCACAGTACAGAGGCCGCGGTCATTAAGGTTGCCGAAGCTTTAAATATCACGGTCGAGCCAGAGGAAATAGAGATTTCACATAAGCTGAATCGCGGCAAAGCCATTATAGTGAAATTCTGCAATCATAAAGTGAAACCGAAACTTTACAAAGAACGCACCAAACTAAAAGATGTCAAAATCACAGATCTATTCCCCAGTTACCCTTCAAATGGACAGCGACAGCGTATTTTCATAAAGGAGAATCTTACGGTTTATAGGCGAAGAATTGTGAAGGAAGCTAACAGGCGAAGGCAGGAGGGCACCCTTTTCAGTGTTTGGACTTTGGATGGTAAGATTTACGTTAAGACATCACCCGATGGCTCCCCTGTACGTATTTTTTCGAAGAGGACTTAGATCACTTATAAATTTAATAAGCAAAACAATCTATGTTATGACTGGAGAGGGATGTCTTATCAACCATTTAAATTTCTCGCTGCCAAAGTAATTTAGTTTTACTAACCACAAATTGTTCTATGTTCCGTGCCTTGTTTTTGCGCTACTCTTTTACACTATTTCTAAGTGTTATTTTGTTTAATTCACTTTTTGCGATCATTTGCTTCAGTTTTATTTTTTATGCACGTCTTAAGCCCTGGCCAAACGCTCGTAACATTTCAACGCAACATCTTACAACATTGTTGCATCATGTTGTGACGATGTTGTGAAGGGGCCGGCCAAACGCAAGCAACATTTCAACACAACATTTTACGGGTTGTCGATGTTTATGTGCCAACACCATCTAACATGTTGCAACATATCGCATCAGGGTGGCCAAACGTGTGCAACATGTTGTGTTCTGGCGCTATGAAATAGCAATTCGACCTTAGCGCGCATGCCCTAGTGCAACAATGTTGCGTGAATGTGGCCAAACGAGTACAACATCATGCAACGTCCAAAATGTTGCACGAAAAATTTGACCGTTTTCAAATTTGAGCCAACATCATCCAACATGTTGCAACATATCGCAACACTGTGGCCAAACGTGTGCAACATGCTGTTCCCACCAATTGCTGCAAGATGTTGCGTTGAAATGTTGCGAGCGTTTGGCCGGGGCTTTAGACTTCATTATTTGTTTAAAATATCGAGTACTTTTTGCATCAATTATTGTACACCTATTAGAAAGAATGCAAATCCTTTATTGAGGCGCACATGTTTTTTTCCCCTCGAGACAACGTTTATTACAAAAGACTTGAACAAATTGTGACTTTGAAAATAACTTCATTGAATGTCATGGGACTCAGGGATGACGCTAAAAGAAGAGAAGTGTTCAATTGGCTTCGCGCAAAAAGGCTATCAATATGCATGCTCCAACAAGTACGTTGCATTGAAAAAACAAATAACTTGTGGAGAGCAGAATGGGGCTATCAAGCTTGCTTCACCTCTATGGAAAGCAGCAAAGCAGGTGTCTGTATTCTTTTTAACAATAATTTTAACCTGCAGATCCAAAGACTTTACACCGATCCTGCAGGGAGATTTATTATCTGTGACTTAAAAGCTAACGAAAAGTTCTTGACTCTCGCTAACTTCTATACGCTCCCAACGAGGATAAACCTTCTTTCTTTCAAAACTTCTACGATCATCTTTTAAATTTCAAATGTGAAGACATAATAATTGGCGGAGACTTCAACCTCGTTCTCAATATCGAAAATGACAAAAAAGGAGGCCTTGCCAAAACTCACCAAAATAGCTTGAAGACTATTCAAGAAATTTCAGAGAACCTAGATCTACTTGACGTCTGGAGAATTTACAATCCGGATGACAAAAGGTACACGTGGAGACAACGACAACCTAAGGTTCAATGTAGACTTGATTTCTTTTTAATAAACCAAAGCGTTATTGGTGATGTCACTAACACCGATATAGTGCCAGGATATAAAACAGACCATTCCATGATTACATTAGATCTGTCTCTCCATGCAAATAGCAGAGGACCCGGCCTTTGGAAATTAAACACCTCTTTTTTAACCGAAACTACTTATGTTAACCTCATAAAGGCAACGATTAAAGAAGTTCAAGACGAATATGAAAACGACGACAGGGTAAACTCTGCTCTATTGTGGGACATGATTAAGCTTAAAATACGGGAAAAATCGCTTCAATACGCAGCGAACAAAACTAAGAAAAGTTCCGTGAGGCGGAACTAGAGCAGGCAATTTCCAAACTAGAATTGAAAATGAACAACGGGGTCTCTAGCGAAACGGAAAATTCTGAACTTGTAGAACAACTGAATTATCTAAAGAGTGAGCTTGAAAGAATTGAGTTTCGTACGAAAGGTTCCATATTGAGAGCTAAAATTAAATGGCACAATGAAGGAGAAAAAACACGAAATATTTCCTTAACCTAGAAAAGAGGCACTGTAAGCAAGGTACTATAAGCCAACTTAAAGTGGACGAAAATAACTTTATCACATCGGATCAGGAAATTTTAGCAAAGGTGAATCCTTTTTCGTACATCTATATATATCCAACAGAAATGTATACAATTTATCAAAAGATATGATTTCTTTAAACATGAAAACGACACCGTCCTGAATGACGAGGAACGGAACAATTGCGAAGGCCTTTTAACAGAAAGAGAATGCCTTGAAGCCCTGAAAACCATGGAACTGGGAAAAACCCCGGGATCCGATGGGCTACCTGCAGAATTTTATAGAGTCTTTTGGACAAATATATCAAACTTGTTGATTAAGGCACTTAATTACCCGCAAGAAACGAGTCAGCTTTCCATCACACAAAGAAGAGGGGTAATCAAACTCATTCCTAAGAAAGACGCTGACCCATATCTCATTAAAAACTGGAGACCCCTTACTCTTTTCAACTGCGACTACAAAATTGCAGCAAAGGCTGTGGCCAACAGGCTGAAAAAGGTTCTTCCCGATCTCATCAGCTGTGATCAAACTGGCTTTATGAAAGGCAGATTTATAGGTGAAAACATTCGATTAATAGACTATGTTATTCGTTTTACCAAAGAAAGAAACATCCCAGGGTTATTATTATTTCTTGATTTCGAGAAAGCTTTTGACACGATCGAATGGCCTTTTATCATATAATCTCCGCTTCAATACTTCGGTTTCGGCCCAAGCGTTGTAAACTGGGTCAAATGCTTTTACAGCAACATAGAGAGTTGCTTTTTAAACAACGGCTGGACAAGCAACTTCTTTAAAATTGAAAGAGGGGTCAGGCAGGGGTGCCCTTTGTCTCCATATCTATTTGTCCTTTCAGTTGAAGTCTTAGCCAAGGCTTTTAAAAGGAACAGCAATATCAAAGGAATACATGTTGACCAAGAGGAAATCAAAATAAGCCAATATGCAGACGATACAACCTTAATATTAAATCGTTCACAGGCGTCGCTTTCAGCTGCTCTTAACACAATCGACAATTTTGGGGAAGCCTCGGGTCTCAAACTCAACAGTAAGAAAACGGAAGCAATTTGGATCGGAACAAATAGTGGAAAAAAAAAACTCTTCTTCCAGAAAGAAATTTCAGATGGCAAACAAACAAAGTAAAATCTTTAGGAGTATGGTTTACGACAGACCCTGAAAACACTGTACTTTTAAATTATAAGGAAAAAATTAGAAATATTCTAAGTAACTGGAAATACCGTAGATTAACCTTAAGTGGGAAGATCACAGTCTTAAAAAGCCTAGTAGCTTCTCAAATTGTGTACGTCTTGGCACCTTTGTGCACAAACAAAAAAATAATTAGCGAGATTAACAAGCTCTTTTATTTGTTTCTTTGGAACGGAAAGGGCGATAAAATGAAGCGAGATATTATGATCAACAATTACCCAGCAGGTGGCCTATAAAGCGCTAAAAGCCACTTGGATAAAGAAGTACTTGGACACAGGCAATCAAGGTAAATGGAAACCTTTTTTCGATCTTGAACTGAAAAAGTTTGAGTGTACCCTACCTTTCACAAGCAACCTTAATAAGATAGACACGGCTAATATTTTCAGAACGCAAGACAGTTTCTCAAAGGAAATTCTATTAATCTGGTAAGAAATCAATTTTGAAGAGAATATAACATCGGAAAGCCAGCTTACAGAACAAAGCGTATGGTACAACTCACTTATAAGGATCAACGACAGCCCTATTTTCTTCAAAGAATGGTATCGTAAAGGCGTTACAAAAGTCAAGCACTTAAGGAACAGAGAAGGAAAATTCCTCACTCTACCAGAATTTTTAAACAAATACAACATCAAGGTCCAACCCTTAGTATACTGTGGAATAATTTCCGCACTTAAAACGCTATGTAACACATCCAACCAAGGAGACCACACAAACGAAGGCAATGGATACGAAAGTTATTCGCAAAGCTAATAAAAGCTCGAAAAGCAAGCAGGTTGGTGTATGACAAATTAATTACAAAGAAAAGTGCCGCCCCTACTACAAGTCAGCAAAAATGGATCGAAGACTGCAACTTAGGTCAAAACGAAATAAAGTGGGGCTCGACCTACCAACTAGCCCATAAAATCACAAAAAGCACAAAACTCAGGGAATTCCAGTTTAAACTTTTGCTCAGAAGAATGCCAACAAATGCTTTCTTAACTAAGATAAGGATAAAAGAAAACCCCAACTTCTCCTTTTGTAAAAAAGAACCAGAAAAACTCATACACCTTTTTTGGTCCTGCACAAAAACGGCACTCTTCTGGGAGAGCATTAAAACTCTGCCAAATTATTCCTGATAGCTACTCTGCAGACATGACTGTTTTATTAGGGCTAAGATCAGACTCCTCTAAACTTCAACGCCAGATCAATTTTTGTTTCCTTATTGCCAGGCACTATATCTGGCTCTGCAAAACAGCAGAAGCTATACCTCTATTGCAAGGGTTTCTCAAATACCTAAAGACAATGTACAGGATACAAGTACAAGCAGAAGCAAACAATCTTCTACCCAAACAATGATCATTCCTACACGATACCACTTAGAAACTATCGTTTTAAATATAGCGCTATTCCCAACGCCCCTGATATTCTTTATGTCCTTCATCCGTTAGCTTATACTGCCTCAATAACGCCATGGCCAATTATCTTGCAAACAAGTTTTTTCTGATGCAAATATGTACTCAAAGCATAAGAAACTTAAGAATGTTTGTAACAAGGTTAATAGTAGTCGGGGATGACTCATCCCTAACTGATAAGACCTAATAATACAACGGAAAGTCAAAAAGGTCTTCTACTGGTGATTTGGTTGCTTCAACTCTTTGGCTCATTTAAGTTACAAAATATCAATGCATACCTCCTTCTTTTCTTTTTATGATATACTAAAGTAATAAAAAGAGCCTTCTGTACTAATTACTGTTTCTTTTACTTATTTAGTGTTCAATTTTTTTTATATTATGTAAGTATTCATTTATTTACTCAGTTATTTAATATGTATTGCCAGTAAGTGTATCTTAATATGTCTTGTACTAAAGAAAATGCTGGCTAAAGATATTTGGTAATTAAAAAAAAATCACATATTCATAAATTGAATCAATTCGCTAATTTTTGATCAATGATTAGCAAATTATATATAGTCGAAAGTCTCATAGTTGGCAGGGATGATAATAGCTTCAAAAATAATTTTCAGCTCGCCGTTGCAAGGTCGAATTCACACAGTCGAATGCTGGGCCATTGTCATGTGCCAGATTTAAGTTTTGGCAAAC
This sequence comes from Pachyseris speciosa, assembly GCA_016490735.1. Classification (NCBI taxonomy): domain Eukaryota; kingdom Metazoa; phylum Cnidaria; class Anthozoa; order Scleractinia; family Pachyseridae; genus Pachyseris; species Pachyseris speciosa. The sequence goes on along the minus strand of JAEMWC010000107.1, from coordinate 709,300 downwards.
CATGAAGCGAGTGATCGAAGCAAATTAATTAAAGTTGCCATCCACTAGATTACAGTTTTTCCAACGCAACTTGTTACATGTAATTTTTTGTTCACAGTTTAATTTAATCGCGTACCCAGGTCCTACTTGTTATTGAAATGAAGGCGCTTGGCCGTTGGAGGTCTGGGTACGAGACTAAGTCTGAATTCATGAATAAAGGGGATTAGTTTCTAAAGAAACTGTGGTGCTGCGTCGGTGGGGGAGTGAAACACGAAAATTTGGTTTATCAACGGAGTTGATAATGTAAATTGACCACCGTACAGGGATTCGATTAGCTGACGTTTCGAGCGTTAGCCCTTCGTCGGAGCGAATCGACGATTCGCTCCGACGAAGGGCTAACGCTCGAAACGTCAGCTAATCGAATCCCTGTACGGTGGTCAATTTACATTATCAACTCCGTTGATAAACCAAATTTTTAAGTCTGAATTCAGTTAAGATTTCACCTAAATTGGACGTACCCAGATCTCCCACGGTCTGGTGAAATCAGGACACAATATTTCTTACATTGTTAATCTTTGTCCCTTCGGGAATTATGGAGGAAATGAGGTTCCTTTGGTAAACATTTATGTATACTGAACATATTTCCTAACTCAAGCATGTTGAGACACTTAACACTCAGAAAATCTTCAATCGAATCTTTCGGCCTTGTTCAGCTACTTGACAGTTGACAGTAGTCCCTGGAGATCATGTGACCTCGTGTGGTCATGTGTTCTCACGAAGGGCTTGATCTGCCTGTGGCTTACAACAACCTCATCAGATCATGTGTCCACATGAGGTCACCACCACTTCCTCCAGCCGGTGAACGCCGAGTCAGGAAATAAGTCCCGGCATGTCATTACCGGAGCGAGGAAACATCTAACACTTAATGACTGGTCCCGAGGGGAACAGTGAATTTTGTTTCCCGTCGGGAACAAAATTCGCTGCTCCTAAAGGGAGCAGTCATTAAGTGATTTGTTATACATTCTGTTTTTATAAGAACGTCGAGACTAAGATAGACCAAAATTTTAAGAACGTATTGAGAACATTCCTCAGGCTATGAGTCGATTAAGAACGTTTTTATTTTGTTAATCTGTATATTCAATGACAAGCATTAAATCAAGGTAATAAATGTAAATTAACCAAAATACTTAAGGGCATGTTTTGTAAAACATTAACAATGGTGACACACATCTCGGTTTGTCATAATCAGCAGTATGAGCAAGTATGAGCAAGTACGAGCAAGCAACTTGATACCATATCTCAGCAGGCAATGCAGCTTTGATAGGAACGTAAATCGATATTTTCATGTACGTGATATGCTTCTCAGACGCAACCGCGATGTCACGAATTGAAAAAAAAAATCTTAATTCAAACTGCTCTATTTTCAAAACAAAGCGTGATACCGAGCTGAAAACATGCAAGCAGATATATCTTTAAAATGTCTTTAACCTGATGAAGGTAAAACCTCAAAATTTTTAATTTTAGTATTTTCTGACGTCACGTGCAAGCCAAGAATACCATGTAATTTAAGAACATCTTGAGAACGTTTTCAGCCTCAAATCGCCAAAAAATATAAGAAAGTTCAGCCTCAGCTCCAAAATAACACAGAGTGTATAGCAAAACAAATAGGTCAAACTAGTGGAAACAAATAATCACTTTATTGACAACAGCGGTCAACAATTCGCGGGTAACAGTGAACTGTTTCCCGTTAGACGTCATAGTTTTTCGCACTGTTGCCCGCTCATGGTATTTGGCGGGAAACAGTTTCATTGTTAGATGCCATGTGACCACGAACTAACCAATGAATGGGCGCGCTGTAGCGGAAAAACGCCAGCTAAACTCAGCTATATAGCAATTCTGGTTGTAACTTATGTGACTCGATCCAAAGGCTCGGCTAGGCAATATTGTAATTTGGAAAGAAAAGGGGGTACTAAAGTTATAATACCACACTACTCCGGTTATCTGCAGAATCGACAATGTTTTCGGTGATAGTTCCTGTTCATTAATGGTTAATTCTGGATTTTAAATTCATTATGCGTAGACTATTTAAGCTGACAGATACAAACTGAAGGCATTTAAGTTGGTTCTGAAGGCAGAAGTTTGACAATATTCGACGATTACAAGGTAGGGATTAAAAAAATATATACTAACCGTAAACCCTTGGTTGCTAACAAAGAGTCAGAGAAAAAAAAATGAATTGGTAAACTATAATTTGTACTCGGCAAATCCGCGGTCGAAAAACCGAATTGCGCCCCGCAGAAAACGCTCAGCCAGACATCTTTATATGAATATTTACTCCATGTGGGGTTGACTCATGCAGTTAAGGTTACAAAAGTTTGAAAATATTCTCTGACTAAACACTGAGGTTAAACCAGCACACCATAGCCATAAGTTTTGTGCTAAGGATAACTGAGAAAATTTACGACAAACATTTTCAACACACAATTCATATTTACCATTTCATTTAGCTTGAGTATGAGTAAACCGTGCTTATTATAGAGTCTGTCCATTTTGTTAAGCTTAAAATAACTAAATTTCTTGGGTAGAAAATAGTTCTGGGTAACTAAGACTAGAATTTCTTCATGGCGTTTGTTCTAAGGTCCTTTTCAAAAGCTCGGTGTTTTGAACAGGGCGAGGTGAAATAGTTCATTTTAACGTAAGTTCTTATGCAACTTTTCGATCAAGTAAAGACGTCACGAGACTGTGCATAATCATTGAAGAAATTCTGCTTTTTTTGTTTTTATCAAAGTACATTTCAGTGATTAGCTACACCCTAAATTAAAAGAATTGAAGCATATTTTGAGGTTGTGTCGCTGGTGAAATCAACTTCGAGTCGTGGTTCAAAAAGTTCAACAATTCCTTCGCCGTGTCTTTACCATAAACTACACTGTCAATCAAAATCTGAAGAAAATTATTTGACAGGATGTCTGAAGCGTATAAAATATGCTGTACAAATTATTCGTTCCTCGAAACACCTGGTTTTCTCTCTTTGATTTTGTTCCCTGCTCTACATTTTTCTCATCCCGTTGGTCCATTTTAAGCAGGATGACAATTTTTTCGACAAGAAGAACAAGTCACACCGAACCCGTAATTCAAAAGCGACCGTTCTGAGATGGGTTTCTATTCTTTAAGCTCACATTGAATTGCATAACAAACAATCACACATGTTATGCATTAAAATGCGATTGAATTTCCGCAAGTTATTGTGACTTATTTTAGTTTTGGCGTCGGAAACTTTGCCGACTAAATTTCATTATTAATTAAACGAGGGATCGATAAAATTCTTTGACTTCTACACCTTCCATTCTCGAAGTATTCGAAAACAATCTATCTCCAAGTTTTAAGATCTAAATTTATTTTAACTGTTAATTTTAAGGGAACAGAAAGTGTCCGATGCTACAACAGCTGACATAGACAAATAGGCATAGACAAATATTTTATTAAGAATTCTTAGGCCAAAAAGAAATGGAATATTTCGTCATAAAATATTGAATGAATATTGAAAAGAATCTAATTTTAATTAAAGATTAGTGGGAAAGATTTTGGCCAACGATAAACAAGTAAAAGCTACGTATCTGTACGAAGCCAAGTTTGGCTTTCAAATGCTGGTTTTACTTAAAATATTCCATCAATTCTGATTAACTCTGATGGCAGTAAACTCCACTTGAGTGCTCTTCCCAAACGTTTTAGCCAATTAAGATATGATTAATTAAGATATGATCAGAGCCCTACGGAAAGCACGCTGAAATAACGTTTTAAAAAAGAGTTTCAATCAAGAAAACATACAGTTGTTGTCCAAAATTGAAAACCCTTTTAGCCACGTAAGTTCAGAGCTCCATCTCAGTGCCTTTATAACAAGAAATCTGCAAGCGCATCTGAGGCCGACCGAGGCACGCCTCCAAAATCCTCTAGCTAATCAAAATGTCCAGCGAAAACTTTTGCGGTATCTATATTTTATGGTTAAGCTAAATTGGAAATTACGTTTTGCAAAGATTTTATGAAATATCGTGAGTATTGCAATTCATTCAACCCCGAGGTTATATTTCGACTCTCTTATTTTTTTTTCAATGATACGCTGTGCAGGCTATACGCAACTGGGTTCACGTGAGTTATGACGTCATGAACTGACGTATCGAAAGCTATGTGACTATTAGCCTGCGTGGCAGGCGTTCGAAGGGGGAAGGGGAATTCGGGCGCGGCCTGAATTCCCCCTTCCCCTTCGAACGCCTGCCATGAAGGCGTTCTGAAAGCTAACAGTTTATAATTTAAACTGTTAAACTTGTGTCACTTCGATATATTTTAAATCAGTAAAATGGAGCCAGCTTAGATTCTGAGTTTTTGTTCCGTCATTATGTGAGAGAAGTTATAATAATAATAATAATAATAATAATAATAATAATAATAATAATAATAATAATAATAATAATAAAGACTTTATTTATCCAGGGTAGCACGTAATAGCCACAGGCTAATAAACTTGTGGCCCTGATAAATCAAATTAAATCAAATCAAATCAAATGTTGGTTTTTGGGGAGAGGGGAAAACCGGAGTACCCGACGAAAAACCTCTCGGAGCAGAGTAGAGAACCAACAAACTCAGCCCACTTATGACGCCGAGTCCGGGAATCGAACCCGGGACACATTGGTGGAAGGCGAGCGCTCTCACCACTGCGCCAACCCTGTTCCCCCCAAGTTAGAAAATGCACCAATTCGCCCCCGTATTCTATAACCCACTACTCAATGTAATTTTTTGCACAGTTCGCAGCTCTCGTAGTATATTTTAATACTGGATAAAATGGAAAACGGAAAAATTAATTAGCCTTTCCATATTTGGTAAAGAAGCCAAGTTTCGCAGAGTTCTGGGTCTAATTTGAAAAACTATATGTATAACCCTCACACACATTGGGATTCACTGAGTTTAGACAGAGAAATGCTTGGGGCAAAACATAATGACATAATTATTAACGGGCCGTTTTCTGCAAATGCTTAAAAAGATCATGAGATTTCAGTTGACCAAGAGCTACACACGTGAATGAAATAAGAGAATAATTTGCCTCCACGAAGAAAAGCTATAATTACTCGTGCCTGAAAAGCGACGAGTCTAGGATTCGGCTCTGTTCTTTTTTTTTTATTCTTTTTTTTTTTTTGAGTCTTCGTGTCGCTATTTTCCAAGCACACGTGTCCAACATGCATCACTGCACAGAAGGGTTTAACAGAAGCTCGGTCATCTTCACGTGCAGCGCAGTGACAGGCCGTGATAAATTGTACGAAAGCTCGAAAGATGTTTTCAAAGCAAACCTTCGATTTCTGCAAGAGATGCTTCGATGAGTAATTTCGGCCGTTTGTCTATCCATATCTCGAATCCTAAACCGTTCCATAAGCGTTTTCTTTCTCAAACGCTCGACAGAAATTAAATCCGTCTACGTAAACAATGTCGGATTAGATATTTTTCAATAAATAAACTATATTCACCTCCTTATCTATGTCTAGTAAATACAGCTCTCTTTTTATTGCTTTGTCTGTTTTGTTTTTCTTTTTACAATATTACTGTTGTTATCAATGGTTGACCTTTAGAGCAATTCGGAGATTTTAAAGGGATATATGTTGACAAGGTACAAACAAATATAAGCCCAATGCGTCCGATGTAAAGGAAGACAGACAGAGATCTCTTTTTCTCCTGTTTCCCGCCAAGTTAGGGATATACAATGTAGTTTTGCAGGCACGAGTTTAGGCTAATTGTAGCCTCTTGTTCTTCTCAAGGAATTAGGTTATTGTCCATGTTATAGTGCACATAAATTAAAAAGAGCCATCTGACAATTGCATCTCTTCTTTTTAACGCCGCCACTCAGAACTGTAGTGACATTTTCCTGTTAGTGCTTTCATAGCTGCCAAAGGATGTAAGATATATCTGTCTAAATGTCTGCATGGGTGATTGATATGAGAAACGAAAATGAAGAGCGTTTGGAAAAGCACTAAATCACAGCAACAATTGTAAAATATACACCGAGTATTCCCCTACCTACAGAAGGAGTTACAGAGCTTGAAATTAACTTAGGACCGTCTAGAAGCGAACGAATGGTAATTTCACCCAAAAACTGAATCAGGTACTTGTTACTTTAATCTAAACTACGTATTTGTCCTCGGAAGATTTTAATGTGATGAGTCAATCTCGTACGGCCGCAGGCTTCACGGTGCCCAATAACTTTCGTTTAAGCTGTGAAAGTCTTCAGTTTCTTTCTTTTTCTTTCTTTCTTTCTTTTTTTTTGCTCTCAAGAATGTAGTTCCATTTAACAAGTAAAATTTCATCAAGCTTTGCGATATGTTTGGTGTCCCTTAGCAATTCGTAAGCTGCAATATGCATGGGTACTAGTACTCTTGTAAACTGCAAAAAACTTCCTTCATTCAAGCTAGCCTAGTACATTGACCCTTGAACAGTAATATCTGACGTTTTTAATATGGCGAAAAAGCGGCGTTTCAATCGTGTTTCATATGTCCTTATGAAGAGTGTTCTGCACCAAATTGGCGATAAGAACTAGTGTAGAACGAATGTAGCGCGTAGGGGACTTCCCAAACAAATACATAATTTGGTTTAGTTCTGATTTCAATTAACCTTTTAGTTAACTTTTGCGGTAGATGTATCGTTTGGTGTAGCCAATTGCTGCATTATTTCAAAGTTTTCTTTCGTGTAAACTTGATCATTACTATGATCTTTTCAAGACAACCGGTGTTCCTTTTATTTAAAACGCCTTTAACCACTTTCCGATGCTGTAAAATTCATATCAATATATACATTTCGTTCTCTGTGATGGAAAACTTGTTAACTTCTCTTCGTTAGACTAGGCTTTATTTGTTCAGCGATGGACACTCTTTGCCCTCTGGTCATATTCTTCGTTTTCATCATTGTGATAAGGTGTTCCAACGCAAAAAAAGATTCAGAAACTGCGAAGTTAAACTGTAGGTAAAAAGGACACAACTTTCAACGGTTTTTGACTTTATAGTAGTCGCCAGGGCAAAGTTATGGTGAAATAATATGCGAGAATTACAGGACTTAGTTTGCAGATTCGCCATGTTGCTGTCCCTCTGAGGGGCACAAACATAAGTCGGTAAAAGAAATAAACCAGATGAAAAAAATCGATATCACCTGCAGTTTCTCTTAAACATTGTTAAAATAGGACGTAAAACATTAATATCTTATTGGAAAATTGAAAGTAAAGCGAAAATACTGGTTTTATAACATTTAACATTTTGAAAGTTCTTGTATCTATGGGTGCCACAAGATGAGTTTTTGGTACCCTAAATCAGAGTTAACGTTTTAGAAAGTTCATGACATCACGTATAAACTAGCAATTTGATTTTTTTGTAGTTAGCATCTTGAAATTACTGTAAGTGGAAAAAGTACTGTTTGATATGTTATCTGGCCAATCACAGAGCGCGAAAAACGATCACGTACTAACGCTATTTATATTTTCATCCTTGGTTTTTGGGTATGGTAATATATGGTAATGTATGATAATTATTTTGAAACAAAGGGAGACAAATTTAAACCAAGGATAAAATTGAACCACATATTCTCTGGAGATAGTCGCTGTGTAGTCTGTAAATCAGTAATTTTTATCATCCTGCGAAATATCATCTGGTACATAATCTCCGAGGTCGCAGGCCGAGTGGGCTAGCTAAAATTGGGAGATATCTTGGGCGATATTTAACAGGATGAATTGTTTCGTTTATCATGGGGTTTGAATATAAATGTCTTAAATTAACATAACAATTTAATCCAAGCATGTTATCATACAGTTTACAAGAGTCCATATTTGTAAAATTAACTGAGGTTCGTAATGAGAATTACAAATTGAAGAAAGAGTACTCGCTTACTGAGAAGTCCTGTTGTCGCTATAGTTAGCGTTTAAGACTTAAACAACATCCCCCTTGAAGATGAATATAGTTGGTAAGTAAATAGGTTGTCCTTATTTAACGAGGTTTGCACGTAATCGCTTAAAGCTAACAAAACGTATAGCTGTTATGGCTTTCAATGCTAAGAAGAATGAGGTATTCTATGACTAAGCTAAAAATATTTAAATCACAATAATACAACAATCTTAAATAGCCGCTAACTAACAATCAAAAGTTAAAATTACAAAAAAATAATAATAATAATAATAATAACAATATAATAAATGGTATTAGTCTCACAACTCTTCATAATTCTCTGATTCTGTGGGACGTAAAAGAACCACTAGGGACGCAACAAAACTCTGGCAGTGACCACCCCTAGTGTCTGTCTTAATTTGATATTTACATTACGGGGCACTCATAACTCATCTTCATTAATTGTAAACTGCGTTATAAGCAGTCTGGCAAAGTCCCCCGGCCAGTGCTGTTATGCGCATTTGAATATTGCATAGAAAATGCGCAATATAAATGTGATATATTATTATTATTATTATTATTATTATTATTATTACTAAAATTATATCCAATGATTGAAAAGCCCAGCCAATAAAAAGCGTTAATACATATGTCTATCGAAAAAAGAATTATGTGATGAAATAATCGATGGACTTCGGCAGTCTAGTTTCTGTTTCAATAACAAAACATGCAGTTTTCTCAAGTTGTATTCACAATTACCTTCTGGATATCCATGTGAGATCAAGGAAATCACTTTTGAATTTCGAGATCTTCGAGTGAAATCTGCCGTAAATGCTGCGATAACGTACGAGTGCTCTTTTCAAAATGGCCGCTAATACCATTACAAGTGGAAAGCACTTCAAATTGGCGGCAAATACGAGCATCGCCGAATGTCGTGTACACAGAAAGATATTGTGGGTTTCCTGACCATATTTGGGGTTAGTGAAGTGCTTGTTGAGTAATGATTAATGAGGCCTTGCAAGGGATGGTGTGGTGTCCCTTTGTCGCTCGTTTGAGACTCGCTTGTTTCGTTAGGGATAAATGCCGCTGTCACAAAGAAAACAAAGAGGGATGGAAAAAGAATTGTCCCAGTCGCAAACTGTCGTGTTTTTTCTGCCAAATTCTGTCGGTTGTCGAACCATGTTTGTTGCCGCATCCACCCTTTGGAAGGCCTTATGAATACCGGTACCCGTTGTTTTACGAGGTTTTTTCATTTTTGTTAAACACCAAGGCTAGATACTAACACGAATGCACTTTTGAATTCTAGTGCTGCTATTTATGTGCATGATTAATAACGAAGTTCGTGTTTCACAGTTCTGTTTTGTTTGGCAATGACCTTCAGTAAATTATATGAAAATGAAAGTGTGAATTTGTTATAGTGGTACGACGTTTGCAGGATGTTAGACAAACTTGTCATTTCCATCGGTAGATTGAGTCAGCAGTTACAATTTGTCTGGTACCAATTAAGGTCCAATCGAACTTCGGGAAGACATTATCATCGAGCAATTGAAATATATTGTTACATGCAGAGGGGTGGGGGGGGGGGGGGATTGTCACTTATTACTCTTTAGCGTACGAAGCGGCTAATACTAATAATACTAATACGTGTTGTCAATATCTGTGCTCACAGTGTGGGTGGCTCCTCCTAAAATGTTCTGCAATTGGTATAGGATTTGATGGAGCCGAAACCAATTGTGGAATTGCACACATTTTAGGTATCCTACTGATGAACAGTTATTACACGCAGATATTTTTAGAAGCAACAATTGTTTGCGGTCTGTCACCTTTGAATAGAGTAAGGCGAGAAAGTTTTTCACAAGCGTCCCCCGTGGACGTTCATTTTCTTGCTTATGTACGTGAGTCGGTGGCCAGTTTGGTGTCTGAGCAAATTACTTCTGAAAAAAGTGTGCTTTTTGTTTGTGGAAGGAAACATTTCAGCAATGTTTCCGTTTGTAGCCAATTTAGGTGCAGACCAAAGGTTTTCGAGAATAATAACATCAGTGCATCTGATCATAGTTACTACTAACTATGATCTGATGCGGGAATTAAAGCTGTGTGTTCGAACACTTCATACTTAGGCATTCAACGCAAATCAAACTTTCACTGTGAAAGCCAGGCCTGTGCTGAAACTGCAATCTCATGTTTTTGGGAGATGTTACCGCAGCGGCGTTATTTTATCCACCATGAAAGTTATCTTTTCCCACAAGACATTTGGCTGACTTAGTTGTCAGTTGTAGTTTGTTTAAGGGTTAAATCTAAAATTGGTCTCTGATTTCTCACTTGTATTGATATCGAGAAGAAGTTATGGAAACTGAAAAGTGGGTTTTTTAAGAATACCGAGCACATTAACCATATTAAAATATATGATATCTCCGCGATGAAGAGAAAGACTGTTCTATAGCAGGTAGATCTGTAATATGGAAGGAGTGCTATCTGTCAGCTGGATGACTCATCACTGTTCGAAAACAATTTTCATTGGATGAGTCGGCTATTATTGATATTTCCACTGGGCAGGTGTTACAGTCATGGGAAAGCTTGCAAAAATACATCTACTTGAAATTCGTCGTGAATAATTAAATTTTTTACGACAAAGCTGGTATTAGGTAGTGGACAGTAAGGTGTGGTCTGGTTACGGCTGGGCCAGTCGATCGAGAAATTGAATTCTTCGAAAGCAGTGATGGACATGTACGCTGGTTTGGTAGGTGGCTTTTTTTTTTTTCTCATTATGAATCTGAAGTGTGAAGTATGTTATCGCTCACATGAGTTATTGTGAACAGGGCGACCGCCAATCGCCACCATGGGTTTGACATTTATAAAAATACTCAAGCTTAAGCCCCTGCTAAACGGTCAAACATTTTCATCCAACAACGTGTTGAAAGAACATGTTTGACCGTTTAGCCACCTCTCTCAACTTTGTACTGAAATGTTTTCCATATTTGATTTAGATCAAACATTTTCCACCAACATTTCGCGTAACGAACAAATGTTTTATCGTTTAGCTACCTCTGCCAAGAGACCTCGCTCGAGCAGATGAAAACACATAACGTGGGAATTTCAGCGATAATACGCAAAACGCGTTCTGTGGACTCACACTGTGTTATATTTTGTAAAAAATATTCTCGTCCATTTAGCCACCGAACCTTGCGTTTAGCAAACACGATTTTGGACGAAAATGTTTGACCGTTTAGCCTGGGCTTTATTTTAAATTTTTGGGCAACGTTTGCTTTAGTTTTGGAATGAACTGACAAAAATAGATCAAAAAATCACTTATAAAAAGGCCACCAGAGGTAACATTTTGGTAAGAACCAGTGTGGCATTTCATGGTTGTTCCGTTTGTTTGTTCTGACTCCGAAACACTACGACCAAACCAACTTAACTTTTAATGCATCAAGGCCTCATTTGTACAGCAAATGCTGTTCCAGAAGAATACAATTTAGCGAGAACAATGTCTACACTCTATTCGACATTTGGGCCATCCACCTTTCAAACCATCGTGGATTAGGCGAGAACTTGTATGTGAGACTGTTATTCAGCTTGTAGAATTCACCTCCATAAACTGGTGCTAAGGTGATTTCTGATCTGAATGTTGCGCGTTTAAATCATTAAAAAATGAATAAAATAAAAACACCAGCTCCTTATCTATACGAAAAGTGATGTGGGTTCTTCATCGACGCTAGGTATTTTCTATGACCTGGGAAAATCTATGGCGATCAGTTGCTATTTTTTTTCTGGCTTTAATTTCTGTGAAGCTGACGAAAACAATACATCGCTCTCTATGCAAAACGCGATCATATCGATTTTATTAGCAAAAATTAGCAACCATTTGCAATCGCCAGCCTTTCTAACTCTTTAAAGCTTGAATCGTACCAATGGCGGATACCTGTAGAATACTGTGTCTAGACAACAGTGGCTACTACTCTACATCGAAAGTGCTCTAAATCGCTATTTGAACGATATCTTTTTACCACGAAGACAATGAGGGGTTTAAAACTTGTATTCAACTTAATTTATTCTTCATGTGACTGTTATTAACGTTTATTTGCCATGTTACTTGAAGGGTAAAAAGGTATGTTTTTGCTCCATTGAAAATAAATATAGGCTAGTGGACATGAAGCAGAAAAGGTAGTTTAATCCATTTCAAATTTCCCCCGTGGTTTTCTTCCGAAACTCCAAAACCTAGCAGTCTTGAAACAGATGGCTCGATTAGCTTTTAAATTTAGTCGACGAAGACAAGGGGAAGTAATTTCAAAATCTAATGACTTAAGATCCACAGAGAAATATATATATATATATATCATCCAGAATTGTTAAGTTAAATTCTGAATTAATTGACTTTTTAGAGCTAGGGCAGTGTGAAAAAGGACGTAGTGGATACAGTTTAATTTCACTTGTAAAACGTCGCAACGAACAGTTTCTTCATTAGAATATTCTATTGGGAAAGGAAGTTCTTAAAAGTAAACATAACAAGATTACATGCTGACAGCGCATTGAAAAGGTCAAAAGAAAATTGTGGAGTGTTATATCGTCTCCCGATTTCAAGGCATCGTGTTTTGGTTGTAGTTGTACAGTATGATCCAACGTTTTGCTAGTGAAAGCTAAAAACGGCATCTGAATCATTCATTAATACCAGGGCGAAAAATAAATAATTTAATATATGTAGACTCCTGTTTTCATTTGAAAAATTTCTTTCACGGAACTTTCGAGGTTGTTATGAATTTTTTTGCCAGTCTAAAATAAGCTCGGGCTTGAAGAAAAAATGGCCTCGCAACTTCTTGAAATTTACATTTATGATTCGCTACCATACTGATAACGGTGATGTCTTGACATGTTAGGGCGCATTTTTTGAGATTATCCTGAAACTTGAATGCTTGGAATAGTCGGTAATCGTGGTTTTTTTTGGACCTATTCCGTTTTCGGTATGAACGGAACGAACCGAACCGAGTACGGATTACTGGGAATACGCAGAAAGTGCGTTTCTCCGGGAAAACTTTTGGCAGGAAATCGTGCGCGGCCTGCCAAGCCTGTAACGTAGCAACGGAAGTCAGCCCAGACCATTCTGCGCGGAATTTTCTGGAAAACCGTATCCCATTTATTCTCAGAATGCTCCCAAAAGAATTGCGCTCTTAGTGCGCAACTTTTGCGGTGCTTCACGGTCATTCACATTGAAAACAGCATTAATAACGTTATACGTTTCGGTTTGTGTTCAGGGAATACGGCAGTAATTGCCTCGGCATGTTGACAGATTGTCGTGCGCTGAACGAAGGCCTTCCGAGGTTGTTGAATACAATTGTAGTCCCTGCAGGCTATCTCAGCACTCTCCTTTATTGATGTCACCTTTTTACACACGTCCTATGGCAAACAAGCCCCGTAGCAGAACGCTTCTTGTAAAAGAAAAGATAAAAATAAATAAATAAATAAATAAATAAATAAATAAATAGTCCGAAAGCCCGAAAGAATAACTTACGAAAATATTGGCTACAAAACGAAAAGACGATTTACATACATAATTAGGTTAGCGAACACGGGCATGGGAAACGTTACGTAACCGACAAACAACAGGGAAACGAAAGGGCGCGCAATTATATAAAAACTGCAAAAAAGTTACGCAACTCATTTTTCCACGTGGTCGCTCTATCACATTAGATCGAACGAAATGGATTGTGAGGGCCGTAAGTTAGATAACTCATTGGGTTAATTACGTCACCTTCGTTAAATAAAGAATATTGTATTGTATTGTATTGTATATTCGGTATTGAACTGGATCTAGCACGGTTGTTTACCATTTACCACAAATGCCAGGAAATTCCGGTTGGAATGTAAATGGTAAACGTTTTTTTGGTTCGTCCCACTGGAAAATTCCCGAGACAAACGGGAGTTCTGAAAGGGTAATCCTGTTTTCTCGGTTGGGACGTCCCCGATGGAATAGAAGTTTCTATGTTCCGTACTAGTTTCAGTCCTCTTGGTTTTTGGCCGAGCGTAATCTCTCCAATCAGTGAGCGCGACGTGACAATCCGGAAATTTTAGACGAATGGTAAACAAAACGTACCGTTCCCAACCGAAATTTGCGGAATTTTTTTCTAAATGATAAACCGCATTTACATGTGAAAAGATTTCCCCGTTTGAGTCTCAAGCGGCTTAAGCTAGTTCCAGCTCATTACGGAGGATACGGATATTATGGTCTATTACAGGAACAACGAAATTCATTTTGTAGTTTGAGCCAGCGTTGTTTGTTGCCTCCTGACTACTCGGCATCTCAAAATCTAGCTCAATGTCTCGACAATTCGATTTCTCAACAACTCGGCATTTCGATTATCAGCAACTTGGCATCTCCAACAATTCGACACCTCGATAGCTTGACACCAATAGCTCGACATCGCGAAAACGTCGACAAGTTGACATCTCCACATCTCTGCGACGTGACATCTCATCAACGTTTCAGCTGAACTAGTGACATCTCAGCAGTTTAACGTCGCCGACAAACACATTATGAAAACCGCCTTAATTAAAAAAAAAACTACTCATCTTTATTTTCATGGCCACGAAAACTGCATTTACAGAACTCATGGCGCAGACTTGATTTCTCTTGTGCACCACGAAAATACCATTGAAAAATATGCACCACCATTAAATTGTCTAGACATCAAATGGGAATATGTTTCCCATGAAAATAATTTCTTTGTTACTTCTGAAGTAATTGTACCATGAAAAGGTAGTGAAATAATTTTCTGAATTTTCATGGTCTTTCTACCATTCTGGGGTTTTCATGACCCTAAAATGACACTGAAAAGCGTCGCAGCGACCAATGTTATATATAATCATGAAGAAAAAAGGCTAATTGCGTATGAGCCACTGAACTAGGAAAATGAATTATAAACTTTTCGCGTATCATATTACAACGATAAATGTAAATTAGTCCATCTTAACATTTTCATTTCTTCCGGAACCAAAATACAGATATTGTACGATTTCAGCTCAAATGACCATTCAAATCAGATTCTTAAACATCAACTCAAAATCTGGAAACAAAATTTACCGTCGTACAGCATCTTCCTTTATCTTAAGATTCTGTAAATAATCCAACAACAATGAAGCTCATCTATAATAATCCGTAATTTTAATATGCGACACAAATAATTCGTTATCTTTAAATTTAGCGGCCAATAATCCGTATCCCTCCTCTAAAACCCCTAGGGAATAATCCGTAATAGGCCATTTCGGAAAATACCATAGTAGTCTTTGTTTGTCCACCCAAATTTTGCATAAGCATTGTTTCCAGTTTCTCTTGGGACTTGCAATGGTCCCAAGAGAAAAAAAACAATGCTTATGCAAAATTTGGGTGGACAAACAAAAAGTATTATGGTATTTTCCGAAATCCCAAACAGAACCTCGGTCAGGAGGGGGAGGAGGGGGGGGGGGGTGGAGGGGGGATGCGTCTTGGTTATGCCAACAAAAAAATAAACATGCTGCTATAAAAAGTGACACAACCAGCATGATACAGGTTTTAACACAACAAAGTGAACGGTTCACACACACTTCAAAGACACACAATCACACACACAATCAAAGACCATTTCACTGACCGTCAGGTTTTGGGGTATGGTATGGTAATCAAAGGATAATATATTGACAAAAACAAAAGGAAACTAGCGACTCACCTTGTAGTTAGCCATCCTTGGCTACGATGTGCTCGACAACTGATCACGTGCTATATCCCCTCCGGGGTATGGTGTGTATAAAAGGGCCTGTCAGCTGACCTGTGAACTGTGAACTATGACCTTTACTCTTCTCAGCTTGGCAAGAAAGCTCTTTTACTAAATAGGGTGAGAATTTTCTTTTTCAGTAAATAGACAAGATCCAACCTCGTTCCCAGGGCTTTTCGCTAGAAAGAAAAAGGGTGGCTCCAGTTTTCTTTCTAGGGAAAGCCATAGCCTTTTTAGACCTTCTCTTTAGGAAGGCTAAATATATACGTGAATACACTGATCCATTTTCTATATTTTCGTAAGATACACATGGATTCGAATAATGGATAAAGGCGAGGATGGCGTTCCTGATTCAGAAAAAGCTTCTCATCCAATTCTGCCTCTTCCTTGGGTTAAAATTATCAAAAGGTAAGCTGGTAATAGTAAGAATACTCCATATAACGTTAAATAAACTGCAAGCTATGAACGATAATTGTTTTCGATCTTACATTTCTAATAATAACTGCTCGTTGGACTGAAAATAAAAGAATGCCTCTTACTTCAGAGCAGGCTTTCCGCCGGACAAGGAGCCCTTTTAGAGACTCCATTTCACCTGTCGAAATATGTGGCGAATGCCCGTTTAAACTCCAAAATCATCAAGTTACCTATAGATGAATGGAAATCACAATCGTTAAAATGACAATATCATTCATCGCGCTTATTGTGTTTTGCAGGAATGCTCGAAGGGAATCTTAACCCTGAACAACAGCTTCATAAAAAGTTGTTCAACAGCAGTTACTACAGCGTTGACTTGTTGCCTAGAAACAATACCTCTGCTATAATCAATGTCTCGTTTGGATTTGAACTGGTCAAAATTGTAGAAGTGGTAGGTGGTGAAATTATCCTTAGCTTACCGTATCCATGTATATCGTTCGTATTCAGCCTGGGTGGATTGTTTCGTTTTGAAAAGAAAATCAACGACACAGAACTGGTAACTTTCTCTTTCACCTTCTCTTCTCAATGCTAGAAGTTGTTGGCCAACAATGTGGGATGTTGTTGCCAAACGATGCTGGATGTTGTTGGCCAACAGTGTTGGATGTTGGTTGCCAACAATGCTGGATGTTGTTTTCCAACGATACTGGATGTTGTTGGCCAACAATCCCGTACAAGCCTGAAATTTTTTCAGGCTTTATTTTCACTACTGCTTAAGTAGTGTTCATAACTGCGATGATCAGTCACATATTTAATGCTGGATGTTGTTGGATGTTGTTGACCAGCAAAATTCAGCATTGTTGGCCAACAACATTCACCATTATTGGCCAACAACATCCAGCATTGTTGGCCACCAAGGTCCAGCATTGTTGGCCAACAACATCCAGCAGTGTTGGCCAACAACACCCAGCAGTGTTGGCCAACAACATCCAGCATTGTTGACCAACAACATCCAGCATTGTTGACCAACAACATCTAGCATTGTTGCCCGACAATATTCAGCATTGTTGGCCAACAACATCCAGCATTGTTGGTCAACAACATCCAGCATTGTTGGTCAACAACATTCAACATTGTTGGCCAACAACATCCAGCATTTTTGTTCAAATGAAGAATGATCCTCGCAGTTGTGAACGCAATTTATGCAATTGCGAAAAGAAGCCTTGATTTCATTTCCGCAGTTCATATATGATTCATTTCATATATCATTCACACTCATTTCTTTCACGGGAACATATGAACCCACAATTGACCTGCTCCCAACGTCAGTGGCTTCATAGCTCAGTTGGTTAGAGCATCGCACCGGTAATCGCGAGGTCACGGGTTCAAACCCCGTTGAAGTCCTGAATTTTTTTCAGGCTTCTTTTCGCAATTGCATAAATTGCGTTCACAACTGCGAGGATCATTCTTCATTTGATTTCATTTCCGCAGTTCATATATGATTCATTTCATATATCATTCACACTCATTTCTTTCACGGGAACATATGAACCCACAATTGACCTGCTCCCAACGTCAGTGGCTTCATAGGTCAGTTGGTTAGAGCATCGCACCGGTAATCGCGAGGTCACGGGTTCAAACCCCGTTGAAGTCCTGAATTTTTTTTCAGGCTTCTTTTCGCAATTGCATAAATTGCGTTCACAACTGCGAGGATCATTCTTCATTTGATTTCATTTCCGCAGTTCATATATGATTCATTTCATATATCATTCACACATAATAGAGATTGTTGGCCAGCAACATCTAACATTGTTGGCCAAAAACATCCAGCATTGTTGACCAACAACATCCAGCATCGTTGGCCAACAACATCCAGCATTGTTAGCCAATAACATCCAACATTGTTGGCCAACAACATCCAGCATTGTTGCCCAACAAGATCCAACATTGTTGGCAACAGCATTCAGCATTGTTGGCCAACAACATCCAACATTTGTGGCCAACAACATCCAGCATTGTTGGCCATCAATGCTGGCCAACAACAACCAGCATTAAATATGTGACTGATCATTGCAGTTATGAACACTACTTAAGCAGTAGTGAAAATAAAGCCTGAAAAAAATTCAGGCTTGTACGGGTTTGTTGGCCGACAACATCCAGCATTGTTGGCCAACAACATCCAGCATGATTGGCCAACAACAGCCATCAGTGTTGGTCAACAACATCTAGCAATGTTGGCCAGAAACATCCCGCATTGTTGGCCAAAAACATCCAGCATTGTTGGTCAACAACATCCAACATTGTTGGCAAACAACATCGAGCATGGTTGGCCAACAACATCCACCATTGTTGGCCAACAATATCCAACCATGTTGGCCAACAAAATCCAGCATTGTTGGCCAACAAGATCCAACATTGTTGGCAACAGCATTCATCATTGTTGGCCAACAACATCCTGCATGGTTGGCCAACAATATCCAGCATTGTTGGCCAACACTGCTGGCCAACAACATCCAACATTAAATGTGTGACTGATCATCGCAGTTATGCACACTACTTAAGCAGTAGTGAAAATAAAGCCTGTAAAACATTCAGGCTTGTACGGGATTGTTGGCCGACAATATCCAGCATTGTTGGCCAACACCATCCAGCAGTGTTGGCCAACAACATCCAACATTTTTGGCCAACAATATCCAACATAAAATATGTGACTGATCATCGCAGTTATGAACACTACTTAAGCAGCAGTCAAAATAAAGCCTGAAAAAAAATCAGGCTTGTACGGGATTGTTGGCCAACAACATCCAATATAATTGAGATTACATATGTGACTGATCATCGCAGTTATGAACACTACTTAAACAGTAGTGCAAATAAAGCCTGGTAACGCAGAAGTCGTGGGTTCGAATCCCGTACAAGCCTGAATTTTTTCAGGCTTTATTTTGACTACTGCTCAAGTAGTGTTCATAACTGCGATGATCATTCACATATTTAATCATTAATCCGCAGTTCAAATACATGATTTTCATATATTCATTCTCATATAATTGAGATTGTTGGCCAGCAACATCTAACATTGTTGTCCAAAAACCTCCAGCATTGTTTGCCAACAACATCCAGCATTGTTGGCCAACAATGTTGGACGTTGTTGGCCAGTAATGTTGGATGTTGTTTGCCAACAATGTTGGATGTTGTTGGCCAACAATGCTTGATTTTGTTGGCCAACATTGTTGGATGTTGTTGGCCAACAATGGTGGATATTGGTTGCCAACAATATTGGATGTTGTCGGTGAACAATGTTGAATGTTGTTGGCCAACAATGTTGGATGTTGTTGGCCAATACTGCTGGATGTTGTTGGCCAACACTGCTGGATGTTGTTGACCAACAGTGCTGGATGTCGTTGGCCAACAATGCGGGATGTTGTTGGCCAACAATGCTGAATGTTGTCGGGCAACAATGCTAGATGTTGTTGGCCAACAGTGCTAGATGTTGTTGGTTAACAATGCTTGATGTTGTTGGCCAACAATGCTGGATGTTGTTGGCCAACAACGCTGGATGCTCTAGGCCAACAGTGCTGAGTGTTGTTGGCCAACAATGCTGGATGTTGTTGGCCAGTAATGGTGAATGTTGTTGGCCAACAATGCTGGTTGTTGCTGGCCAACCATGCTGGGTGTTGTTGACCAACAATCAGGGCCGAAGCAAGCCTTGAGAAACTGGGGGGAAGGGGACACAGTAACTTGTTGTCTTTGAAAAGTGCGGGTTTTGGTCTCTGTATTTTGAAACCACTTAATGTTTGTTCACCCGCAGCCTTTCATCATAGTGATTTCGTGGTCGTTTTAGACTGGCTGAGTTGCTTTAGAGGCAAACACAGACTGACTGTTGTGAAAACTTCCCAAACAAATGCTTACGACTTCAACTATGTCCTTCTGGACATGGCGTCAACGTTAGATATTGTTGGCCAATAATGCTGGATGTTGATGTTTTTGCCCAGCAACATCCAAACTGGCCAACAATGTTGGGAGCGTTTGCAAGGGCGTTTGCTGAGTGTCACCTGCAATATTTCAACCCCTCTTGTGTATCCTGGATTCCGCGTTCCATTTCGCTCCAGCGTAAGCCCCTGATGAATGGTTTAATTGCACAGCTGATCCTTTTTTTTCCTAATTTTGACTGGAATAGACTTCTCCCTTTCCCGTGGGTTGTCTTATCCAGAATGCCTTTGTTATGAAATTTGGCCATCTTACACCATATCTAATAAGGCAAGAGTTTCGTTAAGCCTGTCACTATTGCTACCATCTCGGGGCAAAAAATTAATTCAACTTCGGTCAGGTAACGGGAAACAATGGTTATTCTGTGCAGTATAACAAGTTAGTTTTTGTTTCATTTTTTCCACAGAACGCCAAGGAGCAATCCATAGTAGTGTACGGATGGACGAAACAGGTGGATCTCTCTATGACGAAGACCATTATCTTGACTCAAGTGATAGACGATCAATGTAGATTACATTGCTAATTTGTAATTACTTTTTCATTTTACCAGAAATGGGAAAATCCGTTGTTGAGCTGGAACAAATCTGATTTCGATGACATAGACGAAATTCACGTGGAGCCGAGGAGAGTCTGGGTTCCGGACATCTTTCTTTATAATAAGTGAGTCTGTAAAGAGAAAAACGGTCAATGTCAAAGCACGGTACCAGAGGAGAGATGAAAGTTCATTCATTCTGCATTGCGCTAGAAAGAAACAATAGTCCATTGCATGCTCAAGTGACCTGGCCAATGAATGGAAACGAGGCCGGTGGTGGCCTTGTTTTCATACAGACCTCACTACTTTTCTCATCTAAATCAAGTTATTCTTACACTTACTAGTCAGCATATACAAGGCCACCGAACACACAATTGTAAAATGGACTATTGTATCACAACAGGGTCGCCGCCAGCCTTGCAAGTTAATTGCATTACTGGCGAGAAGGTTGAGATAAAAATTTCAACTCAAGACCAACTCATGACCTTTTGCCCCAAGAACTTTTCTTTCAGCTAAGTGTTCAGAACATTCTATTTCGCTGCTGGAAGCTGCCTTTGTTTCCTCTCCGAACCGAATCTTGGGCAGGGTTATCCCACAAAAAAAAGATGCTAGGCAACCTTCGCGATAGACCAAAAGCGCATTCCAGGGAGAAGAGGGCACGAGCGAAGAGGATGAAGGGGGAGGGGGGGGGGGGCAGGGTTACTCTTGATGGTTTTTTGTGATAGACACAAACGTCCCTATGCTCGTTTAATCTTGTAGTATGGGTATGCACGTCAACTACATACCTCACCTGACCAACAATCTTTGATCTTTCACACGGCTTCGTAATGTCTAAAATCGGAAATTTGATCTCTTCACAGCAAGGATGACCAAGACCACGTCGCAGGTGGTAGGACTAGTTATCGCAGCAGAGTGATTTTGAGTTCCAACGGCACTTCCACCTGGTACAACCCGATGATGTTCACGAGTCTGTGCAGAATAAAAGTACACGATTTTCCATTCGATGTACACGAGTGTCAACTCAAGTTCGGCTCTTGGACGTACAATCTTCGCACGCTAGACCTCATTCCTATGAAACATTACAAATTTCCAAGTAAATTTTTTCAAGAAAATGGCGAATGGGAAATTTACAAGGTGAAAATGAAGAGGAATGAACATAAATACCAGTGCTGCGAGAATAAATTTGCCGACGTGACGGTTACCATAAAGATGGGACGAGAAAGCGCGGATTACTTTATCAATTTAATCGTTCCCTGCTGTTTGATATCGTCCATGATTTTCCTCGGATTCGTACTTCCTCCAGAGTCGGGTGAGCGAATCGGTTTGAGCATAACTGTGCTGTTGGCGATGACCGTTTTTCAACAACTTACATCGGAAATCATGCCGTCGTACGACTTTCCTATCCTAGGGCAATACTATTTTGCCATAATCCTTGAAGTTGGAGTCTCTGTGGTACTGACGACGACGATTTTGAACTTCTACCATCGCACGAGTCGAAAAATGCCTCGCTGGATGAAGAGGTTAGTGATAGATTGGATGGCCACCATCGTGTTCCTCTCGGATACACCGGAGAAACGAAAAATTCTACGCCGAAAATCCACCAGAAGAAGCCGAAGGATAAAGCAGAGACGCATCAACGATAACGGGGTACCAGCAATAGGGGATGATGGCAAGGACCAACACAACCAAGGTTTTACAGTTACTTTCAGCGATCCCATCTACTCCTGTGGGTCTACAGGTTCTGAAAGCAAGGGGACAGAGATGGAGAACCTTGGATGCGCGAAGAGCTACGGGCTGAGTACGTACCCATTCAAACTTGGCTCTCATGAAGTGACAGACGATCAGATAAAGGAAGAAGCTCGCCCCTATAAGGATGAATTGGAGAGTCTGAGCGAGGACGAGTTGGCCATCAGGCACTGGGAATGGACCCTCGTCGCGAGGATTCTGGATCGTTTCTTCTTGGTTGTGGCGATCATTTGCGGTATAGTCACAGTTGCGGCGATATTCCTGCGAGCACCGATGTTATGGGATGATTTAAGCCCAATAACTAAGGATAACCCTCAGCTAATGGTTGACGAATAGATGTCTTAAATCTGCATACGCAATCACCACGAACTCGAAATAGATCTTCGAGGGTCCAAGACAAATTGGGAACAATTTGGTAACTCACTAAATTGTTTTGTAGAGCTTTGCCGCATTTGTCTGGTAACCTGGTAAACTGTTCGCAAACTGTTCGAGCCTTCTGAGGCCGAAAACCTGAAAAAAAAATACTTAGGTGCCACGTGTACTAAACCATTTATGGTTCAACCAAAGTTCTTGTCAAGTTTTGACTTCACAAGAGAAACTTACGTTTAACAACTGGCCATTCTCAGACAGTTGGCTAACCGTTCAAATTCTCGAGAAATGACCTCTACAAACAGTTAAGTGGAGATCTTTTGCTAGCGATCGTTTATACTTTCATTCTTTCTATGAAAATGTTTTTAGCTTTTAGTGAATTCATTTTGCTTAACATTGTGTATCAAAAGGCATTTTAATTTGTATCATACCTTGTGGCTCTCATGTTAGTTTTTGTATAGGTGTTTCTAGAGCACATTTGATTATTTATTATGGAATTTCTGCACTAATAATAAATCAACACTATTATGATTATTAAAAGCCTTTGGGACTTGGATTAACTTCAACCTTCGGTTCGGAAGTCTTCTGTAGTCGAAACTTCTTGGGATAATTTTCGTGAATTGTGCGCGAGCCGGCTGTGTCTAAAGGAAAATAAGCCACATGCGTCAAATAGAAAAACACGAGTTTACAAATCCATTTTTTTAAACTGTGACATGCATGGGCACTAACCTATATTTGTCAAAACGATTTTGAAGTTCTCACATAGACTTCTATAGGTACCTTTATTCTTTGTTTGTATCCCCAATATTAAAAATGAAATCTTTGTGTTTTATCCAAGAATGGAGTAGTATTTGAGGAATAAATCTTACGATGAAACGTGCAACATTCAGCAATTCATTTAGAAAGCGGAAGGTTCAAAATCTTGCTTTCGCCCGACACCAAACAGGCACAAAGCTGAACAGAGACGCATTTCGAGAACACGACCGCAAAACAGTAAGTTTTTCTCTTGAAATTCATGAAGAGGGACGCGACTCACCGCACTTCAGTGAGTTTTTTTTTTCAAAGACTGCAAGTATTCGTTCCACGGACTATCGAAAAAGATGTCGACTGTTTTGCAGTCTTTTACAAGTAACCGACATCCCATACAAACTCGCTCGTGTGCTCATCATTGTACTACAGTTTGCTAACACTGCATGTGCTCATGTCCTGCTTAGCTTCTCAGTCAGTAACCTAAAAAACGTCCCATCCTCGGTTAAAAATGCGGCGGAATATTTTGCTCGCCGCTGTTTTGGGAACATGTGCCAAACGTTGAATAAAAAAAAAAAACTAGTACGCACTGCGGACCTACTTTTTACCACCATCACCAGCTCTCTTTTCGAGTGTGTAGACAACACCATTTACTGAATAAAATTAATGACTCATTTAATGATTAAATGACTCATCAAAGCGTTACGGTAAGAGATAATAAATCTTTCGCATTTCCTTAAAGGCTGGCGCATATCACCGAAAAGAATCCATTGAGGTGAGTTTTGTTTGTAATCATTCTAGAAATGTAAATTGGCCAAATTTTGACAGAAATTTTACATGGCATTTAAAATTCCACGTAACGGGGGCTTTTCGTTTTGGCTTTTACCGCTACAGATTGCTAAACAATTGTACGAACTCTACATCAAAGTTTAATAGATTTCCAGCCGGACAAAGTCTGCGACATTTTCGTACTAAACAGCCTGGTGGGAGTCAATTGCGTGCATTTTCATCCTCAAGGACATTGACACAATCCAATTTTAAGTAGCCGTTCACACATCGATCGAGATTAATAGTGGAATAGAGAATTAACTCTAAAGTGTAAATTAAAGTGCTACTTAAACCCATGAATAACCCACTGGGCGTTAGCCCTAGTAAAGGGAAACAGGGAACCACACGAGGCAAAGAAAAAATCTTTTGACCTCGGTGGGAATCGAACCCACGACCTCCGGATTAGATCTACCGTTACTCTGCCGACTGAGCTACAAGGTCGCACAGAGAAAGTCGGGGACGATTTTAGATGGTGAATCGCGGCGAAGAGAAAGTAAGGGTACATATGAATGTTGTGCCGCGTAGCACTAGGAACACAAATAGTGGAATAGAGAATTAACTCTAAAGTGTAAATTAAAGTGCTACTTAAACCCATGAATAACCCACTGGGCGTTAGCCCTAGTAAAGGGAAACAGGGAACCACACGAGGCAAAGAAAAAATCTTTTGACCTCGGTGGGAATCGAACCCACGACCTCCGGATTAGATCTACCGTTACTCTGCCGACTGAGCTACAAGGTCGCACAGAGAAAGTCGGGGACTTTCTCTGTGCGACCTTGTAGCTCAGTCGGCAGAGTAACGGTAGATCTAATCCGGAGGTCGTGGGTTCGATTCCCACCGAGGTCAAAAGATTTTTTCTTTGCCTCGTGTGGTTCCCTGTTTCCCTTTACTAGGGCTAACGCCCAGTGGGTTATTCATGGGTTTAAGTAGCACTTTAATTTACACTTTAGAGTTAATTCTCTATTCCACTATTTGTGTTCCTAGTGCTACGCGGCACAACATTCGATCGAGATTAATAGACGCGTAATCAGATGCCCAGGCCATTCCAGTAATCATTCTCTTTTGCAGCTTGGTTATTAAGTGCTAAAGGTGTAATGTTTAATAGAACAGCCATAATGAGACAAGCTAAGCTCCTGCACGAAAGTTTGCAGTCCCAGTCCTTTTAAAGAGAGGACGCGTAAACATAGGAAAGGCCTTCTTCCCATGTAGTTTTAATCACTGATGACTGACACTTGCTTTTCATTTACTTCAAAGTACGGATGCATCACTTCGACCTTAAAAGCGCAGTCTTAATACGTTTTTTATTTGCAGAGTCACGGAGCCTTTAACAAATTATTTTGAATTATAAGAATTGCCAAGCGATAACTTCGCCTGAGGTGATAATCTTGCATCAAATAACATTTGTAATGGGGAATTCATTAAACCTTAAACAATCCCCATAAAAAATTAAACGCAACATAATGATTTAACCTCAAGATCAGCGCTTCTATCGGTTATTGTAAGGCAAGTATTTCAATGGCTCCCGTGGACGTGCTGTTGCTGTCAGCCTACTTCATTCTCTTAGGCACATTCTGTGCTGGTCAAGGTAAGTTTACAAAGCGGTATGAATAACTGTAGGATGATCAAGTCAACAAAACGTAGTACCTCTGTGTTCCTTAAATAATGCGAATAGTGATACCACAATTCCAATTTTCTGGCTCCAGTTGAGGGAATTTCAAGGCAAAAACGACATTTTCAGGAGCTGAAAAGTTTCACTGAATTTTCAGTACAAATTTCAGGATTTTTTTCTTTTGACTCTTAAGTTTGGCGACAATGTTCTTTGTAATTTGTTTTGCTCACTCCTTCGGACTAATCTCGCCACGCAAATTCTAATACCGGGAGACAGGCGCAAGAAATATAACATAGTTTAAACTTAACAACCTTTCGAATTACCTGTCGAGGGTTACAGTGTAGTACTCACAAAATGAGCCTTCAAATATTATGAGAGAAAAAATATGATATTTGCTATCTTTTTTATACATTTCCCTGGCAATATTTCGTATTTTGAAACCACCAACAAAATGAAACTCTCAAAGCAATTTCGTATGCCGTCCTTGTTTCGCGGAATCGACGAGGCTCACTGTTTCGGACTGATTAAATCTTTTAAAACATTACTACTGCTACATTTGAAATTCTGTTGGAGGAGGAACTTAAATGTTTTTCAACACAAATATTACATTTTACTCAAAGAGGAGTTTTGCCATAGTTCTGAATGTTTTCTCTTAAGATTTTAGCCTGTCAAATTAGATCTATTTTCTTGACTCGCTCAGTGCTTTCGTTATTACGTACAATGTTTATCTCTGCTTTTTAAAAGGAGTCTATCGTGCAGAGATGATTTGGAGGACAGTGTTGTTAACTGATATGGCGAAAATTCTTCATTCTAATTTTTTTCTGCCAAAATTAAAGCTTTTAAAAATTCTGAAAGGGCGATTATGGAAATACAAGTATTATTAATACGAATATCCATGCAATATCCAGCATGTTATTTTGTTTTGTTTCATAGCCGTATTCACTTCAAATTAACCTGCAAATTTAATGAAATCTTTTTGAAGTGCAATGAAAGTTCACTTTTGACCAGTTAAAATGACCAGTTAAAATAATTTTCGAGGACAAGTCGATCACGTTTTACAGCGTCTATGTTGTGCATGAAATTAAATATTTATAGTCCGTCATACGCGGGCGGGTGACTGTTCAAACGCGATTGTGGATAAGCAAATCAGATTCAAAGTTGACAAAAGGCGACAATCCGAGCAATGGAATAAGAACCTTCAAGTATGCCGAACAGCAATCCTTCAAAACATCGAAACCAACAACAGGACAGAAAAACGCCAGGAGCTACACATGAAAGGAACTCAAACAGAAGAAGATTAAACGATACCGAAACCTTAGTTTCGGACAATTGCTAAGGCGTTGCGACAGCAACCTTATAAGTCCAGTCACTTGGTGACTTGGTAAGTCAAGTGGCTGGCATGGGATAAAACAAATGATTTTTGATCATGTTATGCTGGACATAAAGTTGACTGCATTGCCAGCACTGTTGGTAAACAAAATGCAACATTGGTGGGTGAGTCCAAACATCGTGTTGGGTGTTTTTCAAACTTTGGAGCTAACAAGTTCCAACGTCTGTTCTTTATTCACTTGGGCTGGTAAAAAGCCCGAGGTTTAAAATGGGCTTCATTTTTCGTCGTCGTGTTTCATCCGCAAAAGGCACTTCCGGCGTTTCTGCGCAAGCGTGAACTATAAATAACAACTCACAACAGCAAGAATGATGCCTGTTGTCACGTATCGTAAAATGTCGATTCACCTTGTGTCTTTGAAGTCTGAACGACTAATATGTTGAGAGAAATGTCTATACGAATGTTTGCAAGTTCAACGGCGCGAAGAATACATGTACTTTTAACATGACTAAACTGAACTCCATATGTTTTGAATTAGACTGCCGTGTTTGCCCGTGACGCCTCCATACTAATCTAATTTTTAGTGGTACATTTTGTTAAATAACTCAAGTACGGGATATTATACACCCCTGAGACTTTAACAGGTAGTTTATTTACTATTTTTCCACAATATCTCAATTTCTGGACATAGTTTTTGAATGATAAGCGATTTTAGTTTTACTTGCGTGACGTGAAACTGACCGCAGAAACCTTACTCTCTTTCTTATGTTTCAAATGACGTATTTATAAACAGATTATTTTTTTCTCCACGCATTTCACCGAGACCCATTAACGTCTATTCGAAAAAATCCTACATCGTTTGATAAGCGTTTCCTTTTTCAAACACTTAGCAGAAATATTCATCGAAGCGAAAACAAGTGTGCTTAGCTTTTTTGCAATAAATAACCTATTTTACCTCATAAGCTATGCTGAAACTCAGTGGTCTAGAGGTCAATGTTACTGCCCCTGATTTAAACAACCCGGGTTCAACTTCTACTAGTGGCACCTATCGCGGGCTTTTTTCTTCTGCTTTTATAAATATTTTTTACAAATGTTGAGCTGCTAAAGCAATTTTGTAATTTTAAAGGGATATATGTTGATCTGATAGGGGTCTACGGATATACACTGCAAAGAAAATAGACTCCAACACAAGCTAAGCGCAATGCGTCCGATGTAAGGAAGACAGACTTTTCTCTATTCTTTTATTTAGCGCTAAATTAGGGATACAATACTGTTTTTTGCAAGCCCGAGTTTAGGCTAATTGTAGCCTCTTGTTTGTGATCGTGTTGCATTCGTTTGAACAGGAACCATAGCAATGTCGGACTCAAGCACGCGATTCAAAATGGCGGGCAACCAGCAGCTAAAGTAGCTTTGTGGGTAGCTTTTTGACCAAGAATCGGCAACCAGTCGGGATCAAGATGTTTATTGTTTATATATCAACGGACGGAAAATGACTGGGATTTCGGAGAACACAAAGAGGCAATTTCAAGCTAAATGACATTTAAAACGGCTACATATCACTTTACTAAAGGACGCTGAAACCATGATCTGTTTTCTGGATAAGACGCCCAAAATTTGTATACCATGAAACAAAACATCTGCTCATTTGCATGTGTAAGGCAACGCGCATTTTGTCAGCCGAAGTTTTCTCGAAATTATTTGCTCCAAGTGAAGTAGCTCAGAACAGAGTTGCAATAAGTGCATTTTAAATCCCTCTCTTGTACACGGTTTGAAAATATTGACAAAAATCCAAAAAAACCCAAAGGGTCATTTCCGGTTATGTCTAATTGGTTCATTCCACTTTGATGATTTGATAGATTAGTCAAGCGGAAAAGGGGCTGATCTAATCTAACAGAGACCGCTGCAGGCTCTTCCTTTCCCTCACGCTCGCCCCAATCCTGTAGCGTTTGACCGCGCGCCCATTAATCGAGGTAAAAAAACCTCTCCGAGTTCCCCAGTGAAGAGCCTGTATGCAGGCTACACTTTCGCCAACACTGCCTAACAATCGGGAACAATGTTAGAGTGTTCAACACCATGGAAGCGTTTCCATGGCCCTTTAGTTTGTCACGAATGCGACGTAAAACAAGTGAGAGAAAGGTGTTCCTACTTTTACAGCATGGAAGCACCGTGCATTATATCTTTTTATTTGCAGAAGAAGCTAAACGGAAACTCACGCAGAACCTTTTGAAGAAACTCTTAGATGGAAACAACAAGAACTTTCTGCCCCGCATTAACGAATCCGAACCCGTTAATGTGCGCTTTGAGTTTGAACTCATCACGATAAAGGAAGTGGTAGGTTCAGTGTCTACATAAAGGCCCGTTTACACAGGCGATTTTTGTAGCACAACTCAATGCACTTTTTGTCGTGCTTAAGTTGCAACCTCAAAATCGCACTTGTAAACTAGGTGCGATTTCAGCGCAATTCTAGTGCAATTTGTCGCCGCAATATCGCAGGGATTTCGAACTTGCTTGAAAATTAATGCAATTTTGCTTTTTTTTTTTTTATAAAACTGTGTTTTAGTGTGAGCTACATCTCAAATCGATGTGTATCGTGGCGACAAATTGCATTAAAATTGCACTCGCACATCGTTTCCACGTGCGATTTTGAAATTGAAACTTAAACGCGACAAAAATGTCATCAAGTTGTACGATAAAATCGCCCGCGTAAACGGGCGTGAAACGATCCTTAACAGCAACATCCAACCATAGAGGCTAAAGATCCAACACAAGTAATGACCAAGAATAACAACAAGAAAAACACGAAAACCTAATTTTTGTCTTGCTATCCATGAGAGGCCCCTGGCGTCGTCACTTCGCTAAAACAGCTTTTGCCATAATGCCAATTTGTTTTACTAAGAGGGGCACTGTCACGTAATTTGGATAAACCCAAAGATTGTATTTTCAACAATGAAACCTTTAAAACAAATAATGGCAGTTTTCCTACCAAGTCATTACTATGCGCATGGAAACTATTTGCGGTTACTGAGGTATTCCAACGGATGACCAGGAGAAACTCGATTGTAACTTGAAAAAGTTAGGGTAACTTTTTCAAGTTTTTTGATTGTGTCTTGGAAAAATGGCCTTAAAATAATTCCAGTTTCTTTTCCTTCCACGAAATAATTTGAATACTTACTCACTATTTGAACAAATCTTATGACAAGAATGACAGTGGCCCTTTAATACTATCATTTGCTTTTTTGCATCTACTCGAGAGCCCTGTAATTATACTTAGTTAAACAATTTAAATCGCCAGAATGCCCCTTCTTGATGAAGGCGGGATGAGACGAACCTAGGGGCTTTAGGTAAAACAGCTCCACCCAAGGTGACGAAACGAACCAGGGGAACATGATGTTATCAATCGGAAGCAACAAGAAAAGTGACCTTGCCAAGCGCAACACAAGTTTCTACCGGGGTTTCTACCGGGGTTTCTACTCGGATGGAAGGTTGCTGTTTGTTGTGCTGGGATAGTTAAGATTGTTTATATAGCTTCAGTTCAATTACAGAAGAAACTGTCGTAGCTAATATCTCCTATCCCGTATCATAACATTTGTTCCCAGTAATCTGTGGACGACCCATACACAGTTCGAGAGTAGGCGGGGACGTAGTCCCAGGTGTGGTGGCTATCTATATCTCTCTGTCTTTCACATTTATGCGTGGGTTGGGTGGGTGGGTGAGATTCTCTATGGACTGATAGTTATGGCGCTGTTACACTGCAATGTATTAATGTTTCGTGCAACGTGTCTCGCAACGCCATTATATTGCAAGACAAGTTGCATGAAACATTGTACCATTAGTGTAACATACCTTGCAACGGCCAAAATCGTTGCGAGACAGGTTGCACGAACCGTTGCAGAAAGTTGAATCGAGTTCTATACTTTCTGCAGAGGAATTGTAAACCGCTATGAAACTAATGTGATGTGCGGTATTTTAATACATACATTTACCATAACGTATCATCTCACGGTCTGCGTTGCTCTTTTTTATTGTCAGAATGCCAAGGATCATACAATTGCAGTGTATGGTTGGGTGCGACAGGTACTTGGTTCTATCTTTATACTTCTCGTCAGCTGCAGTACTTTCCAATATCCCACCTTCATTTAAATGAAGGACATTGAGTAGTACGTTCTGGTAAAGCTGTTTGAAATGATGCACAAGTCGTTTTCTTTTGTTTCTTTCTTTTTTTTAACCTGCGGAAAAATCTATTCGAGGTATTTCTCTCCGTCTATTTTACAAATTTCAGGAGGTAGGTAGATTGTTCACAGTCCTCTATTTTTCCGTGAGATCGTCGAGATCGTACGCGGCTTGTAAATGGCGGCCATCTTGATTTTCAAACGTACCGAGTCAACCTGGAGAAGAGTGTCAAATCTACTTAGGGGGCGGGGGACGGTATTTTCTCGCCCTCCTCCCCCTGGAGATACAAAATCCCCGAGGCCGTTTGAAAATTAAGATGGCCGCCATTAACAAGAAGCGTACGATCTCGGCGATCTCACGGAAAAATAGAGGACTGTGAACAGTCTAGGAGGTAGGTGCAAGTTTTAAGCCGGACTATCAATGAAATCCAGGATTAATTGTAAGAAAGTTAATGCTGCTCTTTTCTATAGAACTCTCAATTGCACTGTTTTTGTGCAGGTATAATCCTTTGAGATAAGGTATACCTGCCAAGTGTCACGCCTAAGGCGTGATTGTCACGCCTGCGGATTGAAAACCTCGATGTTACGCCTACTCACGCCTGTGTTCCAATTTCTCACGCCTGGTAGAAACGTTAGAGCCATTACAGCATTGACCGACACATTTTGAAAAATTGATTAATTATTAAAGAAACTGAAACCAATGAGAGAAAATAAAAGTCCATGTGAATGATCGACTTTCTCCGAATTCTGTTTATTTTAAGACGGAAGTCTTCGGAAAATCTTCGGAAAATCTTCGAAAGTCTTTGAAAAATCTTCGGAAGTCTTCGGAGATCTTCGGATATCATGAGAGCCCTACGAAAAATCCTGGCACTCTCAGGAGAAAAATGTCACGCCTACAAATTAAAAAAAGTTGGCAGGTATAATAAAGGGCACGATTATCCGTGATCATGAGCAATGAGCCCCGGCTAAGGCTTTCAACAATGCTTTAATTTCAAACAAGGTGTAGTTTCAACAATGTTAGATGACCGGCCTTTTTTCGTTGGGCGAATTTTTGCCGACGTTGAACACTGTTAAAACGATCTTAAATAACGTTTACACAAATGTCGAGTGTGCTGCTTGACATTGTTAGCGCGCTTAAGCCTGGTTCTCATATGCCGCCGACCAACCTGCGACATAGCCGCCGGTAGTGCCTGGGATACTGTTCAGACATATGAGAACATACGCCGCCGGTAACAAGAACCAACGCAGGTCCTTACCGCCGGCATGCCTGCGAAGTTGACTTGAGTTCAACTTCGCAAGTACGTCGGCGGTTCTTCCGGAACGCCGGAAATAGAAATATTTTATGATAACGTAGTCGGCGATCGCCGGCGATGTGCCACCGGCAAATATAGCCCACAATTCATTACATCCAAAATATCGGATGCTGCGGACGTAGAACCCAGCGCTGAACAAGCCCGGTCTTACCCAAATAACAGTCTTAATTGGTGCTATTCTTTGATTGCACTCACATGATAAGACGGCCATGTTGGTGCCAAAACAATAGAAAAATATAGCTCAAGGTTTGCATAATAATAGAGTCAAATTCCCAAAAGACTTTTTCGCTATTGTTCTTTCCACCAACATGGCCGCCGTGACGTCAGGTGCAATCAAAGAATAAGGAATCATAGGGCCATTTACGACAAATCTTGCTGTCTCTGCTGGCTCCTTTCTTTGAGCCCAAAACTTTCACTTACGGCTTTCCAGTTTGTCTTGACGCTTTCTTTGTATATATCTCCTTACAAGCAACTCAAACTGGCGAAAGCTGCCAGTGTTTTATTCATGCTTATTGAAGGATAGTTAGCTTGTGAAGAAAGAGCGCGAAACGATACTGATTTGGCGCGCTATTTTACGTTCACCGGGGACACGTCGCAGGTACACCTGTAGCCTCCCACGCAGTCATTTTTAGGGGACTCGTATTTCACCCCTCCCCACTAAACGCCTGCTTACCCGAAGCCAAAATTCCTTTCCCATTGTTTGGCTCGTGGGCTTCCTAGCCAATCACGGTCGAGCAACTGCCAAGCGATGACAAGTAAAATTATTGAACCTAGGTAGGTAATGCATGTTTCTTTCTCTCGCGAATTTGTAAAAGTATCAAAGCACTGGAGCCGATTTGTTTTTGAGTAATACGATGTGTTACGAGCGACCTTTAAAACTTGTAAACGCGAATAAGAATTTAGACGCGACCGAGTTACAGATCTGAAGCATTTATCAGTCCATCAAACGTAGAGTAAACCGGCGTGAAATTATCACACATGGCACAACAACAAAGCTGGATCTCTCATGGTCCTGCATTAAATCAGAGGGCTAACGGCCAAAGGTTATCAAACACTGGTGACATAGACTGTGCCAATTCGTCTGCATTTTTTCTTTAGTTCACGCGAAGCGGACGGTAAAATTATGTAGCTTGCTGCCTCGCCGCTCGCTCGATCCATTGCGCGCTGTGGTCTAACGATGGCAAAGTCTCCTTCCTCCAAATTACTCAGACTAACCGTTGGTACGCCAATACTTCTTAAATAACTGACTTGGCCCCCTTTGACCACAACAGTTACAACAGGACCAGGAGTAGCGGCGAGGAAATCGAAGATTGAAGGCGAAGCTTGATAAATAAGTGGCTATCGTAACTAGTGGGCAAATTGACGAAATGTCGCTGTTTCCTCTGACAAATTCTTAAATTGAAGTCAGTTGATAGGCATTCAAAGAAGAATTCTGAACTCAGAGTACACGGTAATCAGAGCTCGCTCAAGCTCTGTCTCTGCAATGTTGAACTATAATTCCCGCGAGGCCAAGGTCAACCTTCCAGAATTTAGTAGGTAAAATGTGATTGGCCAAGCGGCGGGAAAGGAATGTTGGCTTCGGGTAAGCAGGCGTTTGTGGGGAGGAGGTGAAATACGAGTCCCCTAAAAACGACTGCGTGGGAGGCTAGTACACCTGAGGCACCACTGCGATGCAACTTGGACGAAAAATCAAATCAACCGGCGATGAAACCGCAAGTCATCGCAGGTAGGTCCGTGGCATATGAGAACAAGGCTTACACGGGAGCTTTAATCGTATTACACAAATAAAATTCAATGTTCGTAAGTCTTTGCCAAACTTTGTTTCTGTCATTCAGATATTTAGGATAGTCCTGTTGGCATTCTGTTGATTTTGACAGTAAAAAAGAAATCGTATTAGGGCAAATGATCGAAACTGTTTCAAAAATGACCAGTTACAGTGTTTACTAATTTTAATTCTATAATCTCTCAGAGATGGCACAATCCCTTTCTGCAGTGGAACGCTTCAGAGTATGGCGGCATCCAGTCCATTCACACGAGCGCCGAGACGGTCTGGGTACCAGATATACTGGTATACAACAAGTAAGGGCATCGTAAATAGGGATGTTGTTGTTCAATGTTGCTGATCGGTGCGACAAGAGAAACTGTTTGAATACTTGACAGACGAAAGCAATATGCTCTAAATCGGCGTACTCATTATCTGTCGGACCAGAGAAATTGTGCTGTGCCCAGTTCAAACTTGCCAAAGGAAATTAATTCAGCTAATTCGGCTCACACACTGACTATGCGATAACTGAATCAACCGCAATGCCATACTGTCATGCTTTGGTCGAATTTGATCTCCTCTGGTGTGCACTCTGAATAAAAAATTCGTTAGTTCAACCACACTTAGATGAAAATTATGGCGCATAAAGTCATGCTTTGGTCGAATTTGATCTCCATTGGTGTGCACTCTGAATGAAAACGTCGTTAGTTTAACCACACTTAGACGAAAATTATGGCGCATAAAAGCACCTCATCTCAACTAACAATTTCTGTTTGAATGCGTTTGGTGCGCGCTTTGTAATCTCTCAATTGAATAAAACTTCATACAAATTGTTACCTTCTTTGGTAGTGCCCCGGACAGAGAATCTTAAAAGCCACGCATTTAACAACGTGTATCTGAACTTAGCAGCAATAACTAATCGTGAATGTCATCTTTCTAGCGTTGATTTCCAAGATCGAATGGGCGGTGGTCCAACAACTTACAAAACCAATGTTGTTATACGATCGAGCGGATACAACGACTGGACAAGCCCTGCTCTTTTCAAAACAGTCTGCGCCATTGATGTTACATACTTCCCTTTCGACATGCAGACCTGTTCACTCAAGTTTGGTTCATGGGTTTCAAGCAGCAAGGAAATCACCATGATCCCAGGAAACACGACTGGAAAATCAGAGCAGTACGTTGACAATGGGGAATGGGACCTCGTCGAGGTCACATCAAAAAGAAATGTAGTCCAGTACCTCTACGGAGCATTTGATGACGTAACGGTCACCATAGTGATAGGTCGCGTGTACTTCAACTTCTGTGTGAACCTGATAATCCCGTGCTTCCTTATTTCAACCATGATTTTTCTGGGTTTTATTCTTCCGCCAGAATGTGGTGAAAGGATCGGTTTGAGCATCACTGTGCTGCTTGCTATGACAGTCTTTCAGCAGTTAACTTCGGACATTTTTCCTTCTTTTGATTTTCCGCTGCTTGGCCAGTATTATTTTGCTACCAGTGTAGAGATTAGCATTTCGCTGGTGGCGACTACAATTGTTTTAAATTTCACAGCGCGCAAAAACAAAAGATTCCGCGATGGCTGAGGAAATTGTTGTTAGAATGGGTGGCGCGTGTTGTTCTCTTGCGCAAAAGCGTGATACGAAGTTGCCCCAAGCCCAACAGACGCAGAAAATCGACACGCAGCCGGTGTATGGCGGAACACAAGAAGAGCAACGTGCAGGTGGCTAGGCAAAATGGAAATATTGCCGCTCAGATCATCTTAGAGGAATCAACGACTGATAATCAAGGAAGAAAGGAGGACCGACTCGTGGAAGAGCTCAAAAACGTGTTCATAATATCAAAAGATCTTGACTTTGGTGGGCTGCGATATGCAAACTCTTTGAAGAGCCACGACTCGAGAAACTACTCCACGCCAAGCGGCCTGGCAACAGAGGAAGCTTGGGGCGAGGGCGATGCACCATTCACGGGTGTCCACGATGAAAATGGCGAGGAACTGGAAGAGGACGAGTTGGCCTTGAGACAGTGGGAATGGATCATGGCTGCGAGAGTACTGGATCGGGCGTTGCTATGGGTCTCGATTGTGATGGGCATAGCGACATTTCTTGGTATTTTTCTACGAGCGCCTCGCGTCCAGGAATTACTTGTTGGTTCCTCAACCATTGCTCACAATCATTGCGAAGATTAAGCCGGCCAATGTGCATCCCGCCACTCTGAAGCGTTTGTCACGATTTGCCAGGGCATTTAGCGTAAAATATTTGCCTTGAAACATTTATTCTTTTGACTAATGTAATGGTCCCCTTTATCGCAGTAATGTAAAACTCTCATGCAGGCCAGGTTTTGAAAATCCAGTACTGAAACTAGTAGTAGGATCCTCAACATATCAATTTCTTTTGACCTTTGCAATGCTAACAACAAAAGTTGCCGGTCTCGCGTCTACAATTTTTCACATTTCACATAACTGTATCTCCGTTGAATCAAACTTTTTAACACGATCATGCAACTAATTTCATGGTGCTCTTGGTTGCCTGACCTGCAACATAATGTATAGTCAGCGCGACAAAAATAAAAACACTGCAATGGCTATTTTCGGTCCAGGTGCCTCGCTTATTAGTCTCAGTTGACAGGTTACGGAGCTTTATTTGACAGGCAGTGGCAAAAGTCTTTCAAACTTCAACAACATATCCGGATTTCTTGTCATTGTTGCATGCGATGCGAGAGTATAGAATGCTGCGTCACCTTTCTGTCACGATGTAATCACGGTTTTGCCTTTCGCACAAGCAGGCACGTGAAAGTAAAACCACTCTGAGGTTGCCCTGTATCCCACGTTTGTGGTCTACTATGGATTGTGTTAACGCAGGCTGTGGGCTGTATTAGAATGTAGATATCTCCACAAGACTATATATCAACCAATTCAACTGTACCTTAATTTTGACGGCCAAGCCATTTAGTAATATAATCACAGTCTGTCCGCGGCTGATAGATTGTCCGGTTGGCCAAGAAGCGAAGCATCGAGGGCGCCTGTGATCAGCTAATCAACCAAGGACAGTTTCCTCCGATATAGCAGCAAGTCAGAAAGGGGTTATTTATTTTATAACCCTCCGATTAATTTTCATATAGTGTATACACAGTTGAAAGGTGAATACGTTGAAAAAAGGTGATCTGAAGACGATTGCGGATAGCATAAGCAACTGCATTGACACTGGTTGAGTTTATGTTGTTTAAACTGTGACGGGGTATAGTGCCTGCTACCCGTCCTCGGATTTGCACCACGTGATCCAAAATAGCCAATAAGATCGCGCAAAAATTAATCGGTGGGTTAAAATAATATTAAAAAACTCATTAATAATTCATGAAGGAAATACAAAAGAAATTTTTAATGGGTGTCTTTATATGTGATAAAGACACGGCTAAATTTTACGTCCGATTTTCTTGGCCAATATAGCCCAAAATCTAAATATTAGCCAAATTTCTCAAAACTGACACCATAAATAATTTAATGGTGAAATATAGAGTGGAATTATTGCTTTATTTATTAACAAAACCTACATTGTATTTTATTTTCATTTGATGCTTCCAAATATACTTTTAATCTAACATTTTATCCTGTAATGTCATGAGATACTTTGTACGTCGCAAGTTAGGAAGTATCGACAGGATAAAATTATTGAAAGTTATGTTGTTTTTAATACATTTAGACGTTATTAGCTTTATAGTTATCATATCTACAGTGTGTAGGTAAAATCGATCGAGCAAGTACCATGTGTGTTGAATTTAAATAAGGTTGTTGTTGTTGTTGTTGTTGATGACGACCAGTGAAGTGGACACAGTTGTTCATAGTGAATTTTAGGGCTTGAAGGTTGAAGTGAAACAACTGAAGCACGTAAATAAAGTAAGCCAAAATGTGACAGTGGACTGGTTCTACTAACCTCATTTATTTTACAGTAATAACTCAACCAGGTGCAAACAAAGGTTTTGCTTTTTTGGGCATTTTATTTTTAAAATAGTGCAATACATGTGCTGTTCTTAAAATGTAGTAAAAGATGAAAAAAACGTCGACAGAAACTTCACAAAGAAGAAGGAAATTAATGTAAACTTCATAAACGGAAACCGTTGACAGAAACGTGGCGGAAACGAGGGATCACGGAAATTTGTAAACAGAAACATGACGGAATCATTATACAACGTTTCCGTTCTGGAAACACGACGGAAATTTAACATATACCCATAGAATGAAATTTCAATGTTTCCGCAAGACGGAAATGTGACGGAAACAAGCACTTTCAAGTTTCCGTAAGATTTAAGACATACGGAAACATGAAGTTTCGGCCTGTGATCTATCGTTTATTGTAATGCAAGTATTTCAATGGCTCCGTGGACGTGTTGTTGCTGTTAGCCTACTTCATTCTCTGGGGCACATTCTGTGCTGGTCAAGGTAAGTTTACAACTCGGTATGAATAACTGTAGGATTATCAAGTCAACAAAACTTAGTACCTCTGTGATACGCAAATTATGCAAACAGTGATAGCACAATTCCATTTTTCTGGCTCTAGTTGAGGGAATTTCATGGCAAAAACGACATTTTCAGGGGCTGAAACGTGTCACTGAATTTTCAGTACAATTGTCAGGATTTTTTTCTTTTGACTCTTAAGTTTGGCGACAATGTTCTTTGTAATTCTGTTTTGCTCACTCCTTCGGACTAATCTCGCCACGCAAATCTATTATCGGGAGACAGACAAAAAATAACATAGTTTAAACTTAACAACCTTTCGAATTGCCTGTCGAGGGATACAGTGTAGTATACTCACAAAATCAGTCTTTGCAATTTTGTCAATACATTTCCATGGCAATATTTCGTATTTTGAAACCACTAACAAAATGAAATTCTTATGCCGTCCTTGTTTCGCGGAATCGATGAGGCTCACCGTTTCGGACTGATTAAATCTTTTAAAACATTACTACTGCTACATTTGAAATTCTGTTGGAGGACTTAAACGTTTTTCAACACAAATATTACATTTTACTCAAAGAGGAGTTGTCATGGTTCTGAATGTTTTCTCTTAAGACTTAACCCTGTGAAATTAGATCAATTTTCTTGACTCGCTCAGTGCTTTCGTTTTTACGTACAGTGTTTATCTCTGGTCTATCGTGCAGAGATGATTTTGGAGGATAGCGTTGTTAATATGGCGATAATTCTTCATTCGTATTTTTTCTGCCAAAATTAAAGCTTTTCAAAATTCTGAAAGGGTGATTATGGAAATAGAAGTATTACTGATACGAATATGCATGCAATATCTAACATGGTATTGGCTTTTGCGCGCCATTAATCGAGGCAAAAAACCTCTCCCAGTTGCCCAAGGGAAGAGCCTGTATGCAGGCTGCACTTTGACCAACAC
Source organism: Pachyseris speciosa (assembly GCA_016490735.1). Taxonomy (NCBI): domain Eukaryota; kingdom Metazoa; phylum Cnidaria; class Anthozoa; order Scleractinia; family Pachyseridae; genus Pachyseris; species Pachyseris speciosa. Next base: position 669,484 of record JAEMWC010000107.1, on the reverse strand, counting down.
TGCCTAACAACCGCCAACAATGTTGGGTAGTGGTCAACACGATGGAAGCTTTTCCGTGGCCCTTTTGTTTGTCATGAATGCGACGTAAAACAAACAAACAAACAAACAAACAAAAAAAGAGTGAGTGAAAGGTGTTCCTACTTTTACAGCATGGAAGCATCTTGCATTGTTATCTCTTTATTTGCAGAAGAAGCTAAACAGAAACTCACGCAGAACCTTTTCAAGAAGCTTTTAGATGGAAACAACAAGAACTTTCTGCCCCGCATTAACGAATCCGCACCCGTTAAGGTGCGCTTTGAGTTTGAACTCATCACGATAAAGGAAGTGGTAAGTTCAGTGTCTACATAAAGGCCCGTTTACACAGGCGATTTTTGTCGCACAACTCAATTCGCTTTTTGTCGCGCTTAAGTTGCAACCTCAACATCGCACGTGTAAACTAGGTGCGATTTCAGGGCAAGTTTAGTGCAATTTGTCGCCGCAATATCGCAGGGATTTCGAACTTGCTCGAAACTTGATGCAATTTTGCTGCGATTTTTTGATAAAACTGTGTTTCGTGAGTTGCAACTCAAATCGACGTGTATCGTGGCGACAAATTGCATTAAAATTGCGCTGAAATCGTATAAAATCGTTCCATAGAGGCTTAAGATCCAAACTTCATATTTGTCTTGTTATCCATGAGAGGCCCCCTGCATTCTCAAGTTATTCGTCACTGACATAGTGAAAGTAATATGCAAACGACCGCCAACGATAATGCTGTAAGTCGTCAGAGGATCTACAAGAGATCTAATCAGCCAAAAAATAAATCGGAATATACATGTATAAGCAAGGCTGATACTAGGTGAGAAAAGTTGACTTTTTTGTGTCTCGCAAAGTCAACTTTTCTCACGTAGTATCAGCTTTGTTTGTTACATGTATATAGTGACATAGCGCCAATTTGTTTTACTAAAAAGAGGCACTGTCACGTATTTTCGATAAACTCAGAGATGTATTTTCAACAATATGTGCATTGAAACTATTTGCGGTTACTGAGCTATTCCAACGGATGACCAGGAGAAAATAGATTGTAACTATTTCAAAAAGTAAGGCTAACTTTTCCAAATTTTTTTGATTGTGTCTTGGAAAAATGGCCCTAACCCTAACTTCGGCTTGGGTGACGCGCTGTCGCTAGTGGCTTTTGACGAAGTCCTGTCACAGAGTCACGAAAGGTCCAAGGCATATTACATTGCTTTAACTGAAAATTGGTATTTTGCAAAAGTGGTCTCTTACGGGAGATGGTCGCAAAGGGAGGTTCGACTGTATTATATATTATAAATGTAGTCTGTATAATGCACATGTCATCGGCTTCCCCGTGGGGTCGACCCCGGAGCCAACCAGGGAGATATGTGGGGGAATACAGGGAGGTGGATGGGATTCTTTGCCCGAGGGTTGAGGAAAATATCAAAATTGTTTTACAATCGAAGATTAGTGCAGGAATTCACGAGTTTGTAAAGGTTTTCAGGGGTGGTTTTCGGTGAGAGACACCTCTCCCAGGGGACTATTCTCCGACCCCCCGGGGAAGTTCCTCAAGTTTGCTTGATTGATTTTACAATCGCCCTGGTTAGCCCGGGGGTCGACACCACGGGGAAGCCGTTGGTCGACATGCGCATAAGAAATGCGTTGACACGCCAGTGGTGGCGGGTAAGCTAGATTAGTAATGTCGGAAATGTCTTCACATATTTGGAAACAAGTTTAACAAACATACAGCAGTCAATAAATCAGTTGAAACAAAATCCCCATATAGATGTAATCAACAGATGCCGCGGAGCTGACGGTGACAGTGTGATAAGCCACATGATTTCCTAAAACATAGCGTTGAAATGTGATTTATTATTTGCACTGGATAATTTACTTTCTCAAACTCATTAATAATTCATGAAGAGATAAACCGTGCCCACATTTAGATCACATGGACGCACTTTGATATATCGAGATAAAGAACAGCGTATTTGGATATCAAAGCACGCGTACTTGGATAGCCAATCATGTCTTCCCTATTTCGCTGAGTTTCTGTTTCTCTAGAATCATCTCTCGTATTCTCAGATTGCCGTTCTGTGTTTAACTGTGACTTTTACCTCATTAAGGCTACTAACTATGCTTAAAATAATACCAGTTTCTTTTCCTTCCACGAAATAATTTGAATACTTACTCACAATTTGAACAAATTTATGACAAGAATTTGCGTGATTGACAGTGGCCCTTTAATACTATCATTTGCTTTTTTGCATCTAACCGAGAGCCCTGTAATTATACTTAGTTAAACAATTTAAATCGCCAGAATTCCCCTTCTTGATGAAGGCGGGATGAGACGAGCCTAGTGAGCTTTAGGTTAAACAGCTCCACCCAAGGTGACGAAACGAACCAGGAGAACATGATGTCATCAATCGGAAGCAGCAAGAAAGTGACCATGGCAAACGTAACGCATGTTTCTACTCAGCTGGAAGGTTGCGGTTTGTTGTGCTGGGACAGATAAGATTGTTTATATAGCTTCAGTTCAATTACAGAAGAACTGTCGTAGCTAATATCTCCCATCCCGTATCACAACACTTGTTCCCAGTAATGTGTGGACGACCCATACACAGTAAGAGAGTAGGGGACGTAGCCCCAGATGTGGTGGCTATCTCTACCTCTCTGTTTTTCACATTTATGCGTGGGTTGGGTGGGTGGGTGGGTGGGTGAGATCAACTATATATGGACTGATAGTTAAGGCACTGTTACACTGCAACATATTTTATTTTTAAAATGTTTCGTGCAACGTGTCTCGCAATGCCATTGCGAGACAAGTTGCACGAAACATTGTAGCACTAGTGTAACATACCTTGCAACGGCCAATATCGTTGGAAAACAGGTTGCACGAACCATTACAGAAAGTAGAATCGAGTTCTACATTCTGCTGTGGAATTGTAAACTGTCATGAAACTATGTGATGTGCGGTATATAAATACATTATTTACCATAACGTATCATCTCACGGTCTGCGTTGCTCTTTTTTATTCTGTCAGAATGCCAAGGATCAGACAATTGCAGTATATGGTTGGGTGCGACAGGTAATTGGTTCTACCTTTATATTACTCGTCAGCTGAAGTACTTTCCAACATCCCCGGGAGGGAAACTCCCTTATATGGGTTATATAGGTATGTGCGACCCCAAAGGGTATGGTTTTTAAGCCCTTTTGGTCTGAAATAGGGTATCGATTCTAACCATTTTGGTTTGAAATAGGGTATCGATTCTAACCATTTTGGTCTGAAATAGGGTATCGATTCTAACCATTTTGGTTTGAAATAGGGTATGATTTGTGCACTCTCTCCTGCATCGAGTGTGTTTTAGGCGATAAGACTATAAACAAAAAGTCACAAAAGCTCAAATTATGTTTACGCCAACCGTGTACGTGAAATAGGTCTGTGAAAATCGCAGATTTTGGTCTGAAATAGAGTAAGGGTTTCGGGAAGCGGGCCGCAAACCCCCACCCAATTTTTCTGGAACTATCAATGAAACCCCGAATTGTAAGAAAGCTAATACTGATCATTTCCATAGTTTGTGTACGGTATAATTAACCCATCCGGCCTTTGAGATAAGGGACACGATTATCTGTGAACATGGGCAATAAGGCTTTCAACAATACTTTCATTTCAACAGTGTTAGATGACCGGCCTTTTTTCGTTGGGCGAACTTTTGCAGACGTTGAACATTGTTGAAGGCCATAATGGCCATAATGGCCTTCACTCGGCCTTCCAAGAGGCAATCGGAATGTCTTTCAATATTTTGTTTTAAATATAGCATCCGTATTTTGATCATGCACAGATAAATGCACAAATGTCAAGAAATTGAGATATTGTAGAAATATAGTAAATAAAGGACCTGGGTTATCCAATTTCTAATTTTTTAGGACAAAACTTTTTTTCTCATTTTTAAGTTCTTAATTTCAGAAAGTTTTCTCAATTTCACTGTTAATTTCTCAAATTAAGAGCTTGTTGAAAATAAGAAAAAATCCAGAACTTCTCTTGTTTAAAGACTTTTTCAGTCTTGATTTCCAATTAAATAACCTTGTGTTCTTAATATAAGACCTATAATAATAATACTACTAAAAATAATAATAATAATAATAATAATAATAATAATAATAAACTCTGTTTATATAGCGCCTATATCACTAGCTGTTCTAGGCGCTTTACAACACTGGCCGAGGGACTTTTTGCCAGACAGCTTATAACGCAGTTTACAATTAATGAAGTTTAGTTATGAGTGCCCCCGTAATATCAATATCAAATTAAGACAGACGCTAGGGGTGGTCACTGCCAGAGTTTTGTTACGTCCCTAGTGGTTCTTTTACGTCCCACAGAATCAGAGAATTATGAAGAGTTGTGAGACGGGGCCTACGGTTTATCGTCCTTATCCGAAAAGACTAGAAAGTCTAACCGTATGTAGATGTCATTACAAAGGCAGCACTT
>JAEMWC010000107.1:642500-660000 GCA_016490735.1 Pachyseris speciosa | reverse complement strand
GGGTGGGTCCTATGATTATCATCCTTATCCAAGAAGACTAGATCAGAAAGCCTAACATTTGCACATCATTACAAAGACCCTAAGTGTTGTCCAACCGGGATTTGAACCTGCGGCCTCCCACTCACCTGACTGGTGCCTCATCCCACTGGGCTAGCCAGGTGGTCAGTGGTTCAACCCCCTAAGTAAGTAGTCAAGATACTGTACTTACACCATGAGTTCAGGCCTCCCAGTCTCCAGATATGGTTTTTCAAGTTAATAACCTCAAACAGTGTCATAATTTATAATTAACAATTCTGTTAATTAAGCATTAACATATCAGTCAGCGAAATATTTAATTCAACCATCAGAACAACGCATGAACGTAAATCGTTTTATTCCAGTTCCAATACATGTACATTCAAGAACACCGAAACAATGAACAAACCTCACTATTGCGTAGCCAATGCAGTCTTTGCCAACATCAACATTCCTTTATTTTGCTAGGGAGGTTCAGGTTTTCTTATTGACTCTGGCAAGATCCTCACTTCCATGTTTTGGCGAGGCTTTGCCGGACTACAGACGCGCGTTCTGTTCCGTCGCTTTTTCCTTGTTTGGCTTCTCGCTGATTCTGGATGGATGCACTTTCTGTCGCCTTCTTTCCTCTCGTTATCCTTAATGACGTTTGAAATGTTTAACGCTATTGTGGCAAGCTCCGCAAATTTGTTTTGGAAACCCATCGTCCTCCGTGAAAGCTAAACCTGTTACATTCTCAAAAATTGTTGAAAGGTTTTCTTTCTTTGAATTTTCTCCAAACCTTGACAGGAGTATTCTCCGCCAACTGCTCCGCCATATTTGTTTACGAAGCAACTTCCGGCTCAACTGCCCATGCTCGAACTTCTAGCCAATGAAAAAATTAAAAAAAAATGGATTATTCCAGAGCTCCGTGTCTTGGCGCTGGCCAAAAGACACGTGAGCTCTGGGAACGAGATTGAATCACAGTTGGACGGTACTGCGCACGAGCAGACCATAATTTGAAGGCAGTTACTTGTAGGTCACGTGGTTGGCTCTAGGCCAATGAAAAGGAAGGAAAAAGTATCGAATGATCGAATGATAAAATTCAATGTTCGTAACTCTTTGCCAAACTTTGTTTCTGAAATTCAGATATTATGGATAGATCTTGTTGTTATTCTGCTTATTTTGACAGTAATAAGAAAAAAAAAAAGAAATCGTATTAGGGCAAACGATCGAAACTGTTTGAAAAACATCAACTTGAAAAAGCTGGCAAGGTTGACATACATAGTAAAGACACTATACAGGATGCTAAAAAGGTCCGACGGGTCCGACGGGAGTACATTTAAAGGATACATATGAGCCTGACATAAAGCTTATTGGAACAACTTAGGTTAACTGTTATCATTATCTCTAAACTTGCTTCTCATTGGCAGTCTTATCAAATTTACAGAAATTCAGACAAAAAACAGATACAACAGCCACATGAAAGTTATGTAAATGACTGAGGTCATAGGGGGAGGTTTTTCAAGTTTCGTCGCCGATATATATCTTCTATTATCAACCAGTGTTTACTAATTTTAATTCTATACTCTCTCAGAGATGGCACAATCCCTTCCTGCAGTGGAACGCTTCCGAGTATGGCGGCATCCAGTCCATTCACACGAGCGCCGAGACGATCTGGGTACCAGACATACTGGTATACAACAAGTAAGGGCATCGTAAATAGAGAGGTTGTTGATCAATGTTGCTGATCGGTGCGACAACAGAAATTGTTTGAACACTTGACAGACGAAAGCAATATGCTCTAAATCGGCGTACTCATTCTCTGTTTGACCAGGAAAATTGTGCCGTGACCAGTTCAAACTTGCCAAAGAAAATTGATTCACTGACTATGCGATAACTGAATCAACCGCCATGCCATAGTCATGCTTTGGTCAAATTTGATCTCCTTTGGTGCGCACTCTGAATGAAAATGTCGTTAGTTTAACCACAATTAAAAAAAATTATGGCGCATAAAAGCACCCCATCTCAACTACCCCATTGTGTTTTGAATGTGTTTCGTGCGCGCTTTGCAATCTCTCAATTTAACGTCACATCATACAGACTGTTACCTTCTTAGGTAGTGCCACGGACAGAAAATCTTAAACACCACGCGTACGTGCGCATTTAACAACGTGTATCTGAACTAAACAGCATCCATCCTTGCTTGTTACATTTATATCCGATTTATTTTTTGGCTGATTAGATCTCTTGTAGATCCTACGTTTTACGGCATTATCGTTGGCGGTCCTTTGCTTATTACTTTCACTTTACTGTATTTTTTGGACCGTAGGTCTTTACAGATCCGATATGCTGTGTATTTTTTAGCATGGTTTTGTCCATGCGTTTTAATGTTAAGATTGGTATTGGCCAATCTACATTTTTCTTTGCGAGACGCCATTGTGACACTTGGATTCCTTGCTATCCAGGCTACGTGGTGTGGCAACGCGTGGTTCGGATGGCAAGAGGGTCCAAGGTACGGAACTTGATATCGTGAACGGGTTCATTGTGCAATTTATTGGCGCTCGCACTGAAGCTGGCGTCTTTTAAATCTGCTACCCCATGCCCACGAGTCCCAATAAGGACGAAACACCTGTCCATGGTTGCAGCCCTACTTTATCGAGTCTCGGTCATGTTGGTGTCTCGCAAAGTCAACTTTTTTCATGTAGTATCAGCCTTGCTTGTTACATGTATAAACAGCAATAACTAATCGTGAATGTCATCTTTCTAGCGTTGATTTCCAAGATCGAATGGGCGGTGGTCCAACAACTTACAAAACCAATGTTGTTATACGATCGAGCGGATACAACGACTGGACAAGCCCTGCTCTTTTCAAAACAGTCTGCGCCATTGATGTTACATACTTCCCTTTCGACATGCAGACCTGTTCACTCAAGTTTGGTTCATGGGTTTCAAGCAGCAAGGAAATCACCATGATCCCAGGAAACACGACTGGAAAATCAGAGCAGTACGTTGACAATGGGGAGTGGGACCTCGTCGAGGTCACTTCAAAAAGAAATGTAGTCCAGTACCTCTACGGAGCATTTGATGACGTAACGGTCACCATAGTGATAGGTCGCGTGTACTTCAACTTCTGTGTGAACCTGATAATCCCGTGCTTCCTTATTTCAACCATGATTTTTCTGGGTTTTATTCTGCCGCCAGAATGTGGTGAGAGGATTGGTTTGAGTATCACTGTGCTGCTTGCTATGACAGTCTTCCAGCAGTTAACTTCGGATATTTTTCCTTCTTTTGATTTTCCGCTGCTTGGCCAGTATTATTTTGCTACCAGTGTAGAGATTAGCATTTCGCTGGTGGCGACTACAATTGTTTTAAATTTCACAGCGCGCAAAAACAAAAAGATTCCGCGATGGCTGCGGAAATTGTTGTTAGAATGTGTGGCGCGGGTTGTCTTCTTGCGCAAAACTGTGATACGAAGTTGCCCCAAGCCCAACAGACGCAGAAAATCGACACGCGGCCGGTGCATGGCGGAACACAAGAAGAGCAACGTGCAGGGGGCTAGGCAAAATGGAAATATTGCCGCTCAGATCATCTTAAACGAATCAACGACGGATAATCGAGGACGAAAGGACGACCGACTCGTGGAAGAGCTCAAAAACGTGTTCATAATATCAAAAGATCTTGACTTTGGTGGGCTGCGATATGCAAACTCTTTGAAGAGCCACGACTCAGGAAACTACTCCACGCCAAGCGGCCTGGCAACAGAGGAAGCTTGGGGCGAGGGCGATACACCATTCACGGGCGTCCACGATGAAAATGGCGAGGAACTGGAGGAGGACGAGTTGGCCTTGAGGCAGTGGGAATGGGTCATGGCTGCGAGAGTACTGGATCGGGCGTTGCTATGGGTCTCGATTGTGATGGGCATAGCGACATTTCTTGGAATTTTTCTACGAGCGCCTCGCGTGCAGGAATTACTCCTAGGCTCTTCGACCAATGCTCACAATCATTGCGAAGGTTAAGCCGGCCCATGTACATCTTTCCACTCCGGAACGTTCGTTGCGTGTTTCCAGGCCCTCTGGGGCAAAATATTTGCGTTGAACCATTCAAAGTGAAAAACATGTAATTATCCCCTTTATCGCCAGGTTATGAGAATCCCAATACTGACACTACTAGAAGGATCATCAAGATATCAATCACTTTAGACCTTTGTAATACAAATAAACAGCAAAAGTTACCGGTCTCGTCGAACTTCACAGAACTGTATCTCCGTTGCACTCAAAGACATGACTTTTCAACATGGTCATGCAACTAATTTCAAGGTGCTCTTGGTTGCCTGACCTTCAGCAAAATGTGAGACAACCCCCGCGATAAAAAAAAATTCAGTGGCTGCTGTAAAGGCTATTTTTTGTCTTAAGGTGCCTTGCTTCTTTCATTCTCAGTTGATACGCAAGGGAGCTTTATTTGACAGGCAGTGGCAAAAGTCTTTCAAACTACAACACATCCGGATTTCTTGCCATTGTTCCATGCGACGCGAGAGCACAGAATGCTGCGTCACGTTTCTGTGACGATGTAATCACGTGTTTGCCTTTCGCACAAGCAGACACGTGAAAGTAAAACCACTCTGGGTTTGCCCTATATCCCATGAGTGTTTGTGTTCTACTATGGTTTGTATTAACGCAGGCTGTGGGCTGTATTTGAATGTAGTAATCTCCACAAGATTATATATCAACCAATTCAACTATGTCGTCGTGATTTTTCAAGTACCATTGCTTGTAATCAAAATGACCCAAGAACATCAAAACAAAGATATCAAGCTATTTTCTCAAAAGGGGAACTGCAAACCATAACCTGTATTGGCCATGTTTTCTACAGCACAAGAGGAGAACTTGAAATGAATGGCGCAATTTCAATCCTTGCCATCCTAAGCCAAAGAGGCTTGTTCATAGTTTTGCCAAATTGGTGAAATAATTTTAAACAAGACAGAACCATTATTTTTGGGTTTTCTTTGCTTCTAATGTAAAGTACATATTAAAAACTCGTGACATACCGTATTTATTCGAATAAGTGCCCAACCTCGAATTAGCGCCCACCTCGAATAAGCGCCCATCCTAAAGGCAGAAAAAGTTAATAAGCGCCCAGCCTCGTTTAGGTCTGCACTTTAATGTTAAAACAGTATGTAACCGAGCAAGAGATACCAAATAATCAACAAATTGTTGCATTTTATTTATGTAGTCACATGTCACATATGTATTGCTGTGAGCCAACAAGTTTTTATGTAACTGATGTATTTGAGAAAATAATATTAATTGAATTTGCACATTTCGTTAGACATTGGTTTTCTAATAAACCATATTCATAATGGTAATTGAACTGAATGGACTGTAATTTGATCTGGAATCATACGCGTGATTTCAAAATCGATCGAGCGCGCAGCGCGAGTTTGATTTGAAATCACAAGTATAATTTCAGATCAAAATTGCACGACACGAAGTTCAATTCCCACTTTATTACATCCATTTTGAAATAACACAGTTTTATTGTCAATAGTAATAATTATTTATCCACTTCAGGAAACCTGGTTCTTAAAATTTTGATGTGTTAAAAAGGATGGGATTTAGAAGATAAAATAGACTGCGATTCGTGAATAAGTCAGTTGCACTGTTGAGAGCCAATCAGATTGCTAGGATCACCAGTGATTTCAAAACGGGTGTAATAAATGTGGCAATCGTTTCACATGCAAATATGCTCTATAATGGGCCATCCGCTGTAAGTGTTGTTGTTTTTTTTTCAAACATTAGAATAAATACATGGCATTGCCTGGAAAGTGTACAATATGTGTCGGGACAATAATTATACTGTTTCTGTTCATTAATGTGTGTTGTATTTTTGAAGTCCATTTAATTGTGTGAATTAAAAGAGAACCTTTGTTCCCAGTTACAAAACCTTGGAAGTAATCGGCCGTGCCCTCGTAAGTGATTACGCTCTGTACCACGATCCGATGTACTCTATGTTCAGTTCTGAGACACTTGCCTCTTTGACACATTTATCCTCTTTCAATTACAGCATATTTGAACCTCTGCAAGACACTTTTTTCGTTTATACGGTAGTCAGACACGGTCAACAGAAATGATTCGAAGCTCTTGATTCATTGACATGTAGGATTTCCGTCGAATTCACTTTTTCTTCAAATCGGCTACATGTGCCAGTGATATCACAGACCAGCTGTTATAGTCTACTGCGCATGTCTAGAGGCCACGACCGCCAGCACAGCATTTTGACTTTCGAGATTTTTCCTCCTCTACGGCATTTTTTCTCCTCTCTACTCCTGAAAATAATTCAAAATCTCTTGTAAGAAGTGGAGACCTGTGTTCATGGTAAACTTCTTGCTAGCAGGTGGAACGGCGGTTCGGGTGTTGATCTTTGAAATCCTGTTGTTCCCTAAGACGGGAACTGTCTCTCCACATGTGACCTCTTCACCCAGGCCACGCAAATGCACAACAGCACAAATGGTTACTGAATACCCTTAAGGGAGACCCAGCCAAATGCTAGCCAAGGTCGACAAGTTGCCGATCAACAAGCATTCCACTTCGGAAAGAGAGGTAAGTAAATGGACTTACTATAGAACCTGTACACGGCACACGCCGTAGTCAATCTGCCTTGTTGGAAAGGACATGACTTGCGTATCCGACGTGGCTAAGCATGCGGCGAACTTCGAAAAAAGTTTAGAAAGCACACCATACGCTTCTGCTCAACTGGTAAGGCATTCGTGCACCCCAGTTACAAAACTACATTCAACAATTTTACAAATACATTGCATCAAGCTACCAGACATCATACGGAAACCAACCAGATGTGTTGCCTGGTCCTCGACCCCAAATGAGAACTATGGAAATACATTTCGCTGGATTTTGTTCGCCTAGCGAAAGGAGAAGTCCCGCCGCTAGCCAAACCTTTGCCAACGCACGGATATTGCGTGATTGAAGGGAAGTACAAACCAAGTCCAATAGAAACACTTACTTAAAACACCCCCCGCTCCTATCTGCGGTGCACCTGTTCTTGCTCCATGGGACTCGAGTTCACGCAGGATCGCTTGCTCAAAAGTTATTGCTGCCACACGACGAAAAAACGCTTTTACGTTCTCACCTGCAAACACATTGAATAATTACGAGTAAAGCTATTGCTACTCAATCCCGTAGAAGCCATCCTAAGAAAATAACTACCTCACCAGAGTCAGGGAAACGAGCTAAAACTACTCACGAGTTTCTGTGAATAGCTTTGATCTGTTAGTGACTAAGTACAAGGTCAAAATGACTAAATATGACACCACCACCCCCTCCCCCACAAAAAAAAAAACCCCCGCAAAAAATTAATTCATTAATAATGATTTATCCATCTACCGAAAAAATCACATTTGAGAGATTATTGAGTCCAAGCAAACGCAGTCTGTGAAAGGCTTGCAAGAGTAAACTGCCAGTTGGCGCGATAATTAATCTGGAAGGCGTGCATTTGGTGTTAACAAGAATACCGTTGTACCTGATTTAGCTGAAACACTCCAGTATTCAGCATTTATTTCTTCTGCCACTTTCAAAGCGTTAATCTCCATCTGTGAAACGTCGCTGCTTTTCTGTGGTGGAGAAAACGTATACCTTGGTCATGACTTTTATCCTAGCTTGCGCATGCGCAGCCGGTGACGCAGGCTACTTTTATCCAAAATCTGTTGTAATCCTAAGGCCTTGGTGCAGGGTAGGAAACTAAATTTTGGGAGCTAATTTGGACTGAGAAGTTTGTAATATGATAAAATGAGGAAAAAAGAACTAAAAAGTAGTCAGTTAAAAAAATATATTATTGTCCTACTCACACAAAGATCTTTTTTAGAGCCTACAAGGAAAATCTCTGGAAATGTTGTTGTATTTTGCTCTAAAGCCTCTTCTAGCCATTGCCTGAAACAATACAAGAAGAAAAGATCAGTCATTATAGCCGTGTCTGGGAATATAAATATCAATAAATAAAGATACCACGGTCATGTTCGAAAAAGAAAAATTCTGTCGTCGTAACTCTTACCTTGCGTGATGCGGGTCCTATGACAGCACCAACTAAAATGCCCTTGCTCACCACTCGGGTTCCCCATAGCCTAGTGGTTAGAGCATTTCCAACCGGTATTCTGGAAGGTCATGGGGGCTTTGATTCCCGTTGGGAACTCGGGAGTTTTCTTTACCAAGTAAGACCGTGACATTATTATTTATTGATTATTAAAACCGTTTTACAAATGCAAAATGCCTCGCTTTCCAATCAAAGTGTACTTCTGAGTTGAACAAAGGAGTGGTTGGACACAGAGGGGCGGGAAACTCGAGGAACCAACGGGGTCAAAGGCCTACAAGAAAAAAGGCTGACAACCACTACAAAAGCAGAATGTGAGAGATCGTACGATTAAAACCATCGCTACCGTTAACAATCAAGGAAAGGAAAAATTCGCTTCAGGAAGCGGGAACTTGAAATATCCGGCAGTAAAATGACAATAAACAGTGTCTGAGTTTTTCTTAACCCTTTCACCACCAAGAGGCCTCCCTTTGACGAGTAAAATCGTCTGGCGTCAGCCAGAGTAAAGTTCCTCTTGGTGGTGTTAGGGTTAAAATTAGGTAGCCAGATTTGAAGTTGATGGCTTGCAACTCAGTACTAGTAAAATTTTGTAGCTTCTTTGTAGACCTTAAAATTCAGACTTCTCTAAATAGGCACTTAAAGTTTGACAGACACAGGCCACCTGATTCGTTATCTTTTGCACAAAGAATAGAATTTGATCAATCAAAAAGACAAATTGCACCTTCAACCCAAGAAAACCTTTCACTCAGCTGACTTTTCTTTTCTTTTTCTTTGTTGTTGTTGTTGTTATTGTTTTTTGTTTGGGAGGGGGGGGGGGGGGTGAGGGGGTTGTTGAAGCAATTAGCCAAAGTAAACAGTCGTGTTTTGCTTGAGTTGCTTCGAGTTTTAGGCGAAAGGGATAAGCTAATTCAACGCATGGCAAATATAAATATACAGGCCAATATAAATATCAATTAAACAAGCTACTTTGGAACTTTGAGACCCAGTCTGTAAGCCAAATTAGACCTACAGTATGACACCCATTTTCATTTGACCTTCAAAAACGTCTTCCTCAAGTGATCACAATTCGTTTCATCCGCCACAACAGAGTGTTGTCAGAACGAAACATCAACTGACCTCTAAAAAGTTGCATGCTACGTGTGCACATGTTTGCTAAGCATACCAATAACCGCAGGGTTTGAACCTGTTCGCTAAACCAATCACATTGCAGCTATTTTCCAGCATGTTTTTTGGTCCAAACAATAACCACTCTGATTTATGTGGAATACACCTTTTTCATACCACCCTTCTTTTGCAGCAGCCAATAATAAAAAAAGAGTGAAGACTGTAATAAGCCAGCTGTTTGCTCCCCAAAACAACCAAGCTTACAGGCTTCTATAAAGAAAATATATTATATCTTGAAGTAATATACAGACTGTACATTTACTTTGTATGTTGAAGGGACTTGGTATTGGTCAGTTCAAACACGAGAATAATCACTGCAAGGAAAATAAACACACCATCATCTCACTTCATTCTTATCTGAAGCAAACAGTTAAGCCTGGTTTCACTAGCGACGCAAGCACAAGCGCAAGCATAAGAGCAAACAGAAGTAGCTTATGCCAAGTGAAAACGAACACCTCGCAAGCGAACGCAACCATAAGCGCAAGCACAAGGAAAAGGAAAAATTTTGATCCTTGCGCTTGTGGTTGCGCTTATGCTTATGCTTATGCTTGCGTTAAGCCCGTTTTTACGTGCACGGTGAAATAAGCGCTCTTGTGCTTGCGCTTAATTGCTTGCGCTTGTGTTAGAGAAAACGGGGGTTTAAAGAAACAGAAAAACAGGTGAGGCACAGTCGGACAAGTAAATCTTTGCGCACTGACTTAAGGTTAACCAAGGCTTCTGTGTGCTGTTTTAAGTCAACCAAGAATGTTGTGCACTGTTTTCGAGCCAAGCATGCAAGCTTTTTGAGCGCTATGATTAAGCAAAACACGGGTAGTAAGCACTGCATTCAAGCAAAGTCGACCCGGCATAATATGCACTGTTTCCAAGTCAGCTGGGCATCTTGTATGCTGTTTATGTGTAAAAAAAAAGTCATATGGCGCATAATTGAGCATAGACATTCTGTGTTGTCTTAAGTCAGTTACGACCATATGGCGTTTAGTTTTCAAATAAACGGCTTGGTGGAAAACTATGCTAGGTGGTTTGTTGAATGTGTTGTTTGGCCCGGGTTTTCTCGAAAATTACCCGGAAAAGAGCAATATATATATATACACACACACAGGGCAATGTTTTTCTAGTAAATCAAAGGCCACATGCAAAAATTCAGCTCATTTAGACAACGTAAAAAAAAAAACCGCCAGAATCGTCACTTATGCCATTTTTGCACCGCACCCTTCAATTGTTTAGTATAAATTATCTAAACCCTCCTCGGAGGCACAGACTTTGAAAATGTGAAGAAGCGGCCGTCATTTTGCTGACAACCCTACTCACTATCTATGATCACAAAATAGATAGGGAGTAGCGTAGCCAATCAGAGAATGGCATTCGTGATAGAACGCTAGTAGATTTATACTAATATCTAAAGTGTTAGAAACGTCTATGTGGGATCCAGCCCTAATCACAACCAAACAAACAAACACAAGAAATACACTAAATCCATACCATGGGCTCCTCTGTAGTACGATGCTGCCATGCATTTGAACCTCTCCTGACCAGCTGTATCCCAACTGTTCAGTAACAAAACAGTTGACACTGTTAGTGAGAATATGCAGACTATTCTGATGAGCAGTATCGTTACCCATTCTCTCAAAATGGAGCTAAGAAAATGGGTAGGTAGACTGAAGAACTGGTTGCCACACAGTTTTGTTGGCTTACTGTCAATGATTAGTCAGCTAACAAGTGCTCTTAACACTAGATACACAGTAGATGGCATATAAATAAACATTGTAAAGGTGTATTTAAGTATACCTACAGAACCCCAAAATATTTGTTTTGCTAATTAAAATAAACGTCTGCACCTGTTGAAATGGATTGTGCCTTTTTGCACCTTTTTGTGCCTTTTCTTAATGAAATCTTGAATTTTTATGACTAATAGTCATCAAATCAAGCCATCATCTGTCACATGACTGAGCTAGTGACGGTTGTGGATCTATTCCTGATTCCGACATCACAAACTGATTTGCATCACAGTAAGTCTTTGTAAACATGCGTGTAAAGCAATTTGTAACATCCATAATTAACAATTAGATTATGAGCTCGAGATTTCTATCGCGTGATAGCTGATGAGGGCGCAACCCGAATCGGCTATCACGCATAGAAATTGAGAGCGAATAATCTAATTGTTTTCGTATAAAGCTACTAGTCGTCCAAGACTAAACAAGTAAATTATCCAAATCTTCCTCACAGACACTTTGAAAATGGGAAGAGGCGGGCACCATTTTGTTGACAACCGCTACTCACTATCTACCGCAGAATAGATAGTGAGTAGTGTAGCCAATCAGAGAATGACATTTGTGATAGAACGCTAGTAAATTTATACTAATCAGGAATAGACCCATGTCCCTTCTGACTAGGTCTTGTATCAAATTATGCTTAGTTTATCACAAGTTTTGAAGCCCATAAAAAGTCCAAAACTGGAAAAAAAGGCCAAATGGTTTTGGAATAGGTGCACATTTTTACATTAGCAGAAAAAATATTTTGGGGTTAGGTGCACTTAAAATATTCTGCTCACATCTGCATGTTGAACTCCTGGTCGAGAATCATGAATCGCTCAACCTCAAAGTCTACACCTATCGTGGCCTTGTAGTCTCTGTCAAACAAGTTACGACAGTACCTGCAGAATAATTAGAACACCATGTAAATCAGTGCATGATGCTGCAAGTAAACAGTGGTGTGCTATAATTTGATTGTGTAGTCTGTTACTTTAGGAGTTATAATTACTAAAGCAGACACTGGTCCTTGGCACTGAGAATCAGACAGAGTCCAATTGTGAGAGGGGCCCACCCAGAGGAAGAGGTTATTGCGTCAGTGGAGAAATCTCTGGGAACATGGTTTGGTGGCGTACTTCTGTAATGGGTGGTGTCCACAAGCATAGGGTCAACTGTAATAAAATACAGATTGACAAGTGTTTCCAAGTGCCCTACTACCGGTAATCTTGACCTCCCATTTGAAAACACATCTTATCAAGAAAACTATTTTAAGGAGAATTTCCAGTCACTTAAAAATCCTTCATGATACTGGCAAGAATTCTAAATACTAAGTTATTAGACATGCAAACTTTTAGTTCATTTATTTCACTGCACTATTTACAAAGCAATTTCATGGCAAAAAACTACAGGAGTTACACTTAACAATATACAAAATAATGTAACATGGACTAAAGTAGAGATTACAGGATGTGAGAACTTTCAAAGCTATGGTCACTTGACTTTCCCTGAGGGAATAGCATAGGAGCTCAAGATAGTTTTAGTATCAGAGAATTATAGATTGCTTGATTATTAGATTTCTATCTTTTATTTCTTTTAACAGTTCCTTCAGACTGTATACCTTATGCTGTGCACCCTATGTTGTTCCATTTTAGCATCCATACGTTTATCAACTGCTATAATAATAATAATAATAATAATAATAATAATAATAATAATAATAATAATAATAATAATAATAAGTATAAGTAATCACATGATTTCCAGTGCAATTTGGAATAAATAAGCAGGAGTAAATTTTTTCAAAGACTCACAAAATTTGTGGTCTTTGAAAAAATTTACAAGTGCTTATTTATTCCAAATTGCACGACAAAAATCATGTGATTACATATTAATAATATACACGAAAAATTGTGTTGCATGAGCAACGCAGGTGAATCACCTGCAAAAATAATTTAATATTCATCATGTGGAGGTCAAAACAACAGTTTTGTCAATGTGTTTAAAGTTTTTTGAGCTGCAAAAACCGGCGAAAAAGTTGTAGGCTATAGCTGTAAGGCTGCTTTGTTTTTCAAGTGTCTATCAAGTGCTGTATAATCATTACCTTCAGTATTTCTGGTTGATAATCTTCGTCTTGTTTGCTGTTGTTTTGTTGGTGGCTTGGCTTGAGCAAAGTGTTATTAATATAAGCTTAGTTCAACGGCTCCACTTTCGATTTCGTCGGTAATTCCCATCTCTAGACATCACTTTCTCCAAACAGACAGCCAAAAAGCAGTGCTTTCCACACCGTGCTCATTTTTAGAGCTGTTTTCAGCTCCTCTGCGAAAGAAAACCTGCTCAAAATGCCACCCATTGTTTTATGTTTTCACAATTTTCAATGCGGCTCAAACTTAGCGCGAACTTGTTGCTATAGAAACAGCTACGATTTGATTGGCTAATTCAAATTTCTATTCTTTCTAAACCAATCAAAATACATTTGTAATTGCACTGTGTTACAACTTTGCACTGGTGTTACATGTTTTTGCACTGTGTTACAGCAAAACTGCACTGCTTTTTTAGCCAATTAGAATTGAGTAATTTTTTTAAATATATTATAATAATAATAATAATAATAATAATAATAATAATAATTAAATGCACATTTAGAAGGATCCAGGGGCTTTTTTCTAAACAGCACACAGTACCAGGTGACTGTCAATAAAGCCTATTAAAATCACCTACAGTATGAATGTAGCAAAGTCAAACTTTCTATAAGGGACACGGGCATTAGGTGTCCGCTAACAAGAGTTGTCTGATTACAGGAGCTTAAGAGCCTTAAGACACCATAAGAAGTAGGGTGCAGTCAGCCAATTCCCCTCAGTCTATACGAATTCACAAGTCTTTTAAAATGTTAAAAAAAGAATTGGATACTTTTTAATTGGTAACTAGATGCTGGGAACAGTTTTGAGAAACTGTGTACTGTTGCTACATCTCTTAACATGGGGAAAAGGATTCAAGGAGGTGTAAGATAAATGACGAAGAAAGTGTACTTAAGATTTAAACTTTTACAACTGGTCTGTCTGCTTAAGGGAGATTATTTCAGCCCATGCATCAGATGCTTCAAAGAAATGTCCCCTGCGCTTCCTGCTTATAATTATTAGAGGCTATAAAATGCAGAGATCCAGTAGACAAATCACCTGGGACTGTGGTTTGGTGTCCAAACATAGGGGAGGAATCTTCTTAAGAGTAGTGTCCGCAAGAGGAGGTTCGACTCAGTAACTTTAAGTTTTATGCAGTGATCCACATGAGACCAATGTGTAAATCTGCCTGAAATTGCATGATGTTATATTTGCAAAAGCACCTACCTGTTGACCAGACATGTTTTTCCTACACCACTGTCACCAACAACAATTGCCTTGGCCACCTTTAATCTAAAAAAAGATCATTTAGAGTGATTTCCAACTGAGTGCAGAAAGTCATTTGCATTTGCTTTGGTTTTGCATTGCTGTGGTAAGTGATTGGTCGGCAAAACTTGTGCTTCTTTCTCAACCAATGAGAAGCAAAACTAAAACCAAGCCTGACAGTTGTTTGGAGCTGCCTACATGTCATATACAGTATAATTGCTTGAAATTATGATTAGTTTATCATGTTCATTACATCTGAAGTGATTGGCCAGAGTAATTGCTTTGCTTTAATGGTTTAACGACACTCATCTGAAAACCTTTCTAAGTCATTGCAATCCTATTGAGGCAATATGGTGGCACATTATGAAGAAAAATGTTTGACATAAAATGGTCTCAGGTCTACAATGCTTTGAGTAGATTTTTGAAAGGAGAACAAACCTCACTTAATCAGTTGATATTGATTCTTACTAAAATCTGAAAAGCAGCAGCCCAACATTTTTCAAGTTGTAATATGTTTCCATCCTGACCACCCATCAGGCCATTAGGGCATGACATTATACATTAACTTCACTTAAATACAAGAGTAGATTTACTTCAAACTCAGGAGTGTCATTTTGGGTTTTCAAACAAATATATTTAATATCTTTTTAGCTTGTGAAATCAAAAAGTTAACTAAACATCGTGACATACATGTATAGCCCCTTTTAACTAGTGACGAACTATCAGCTCATCCAGCAAGGAGGTCAGGTAGTCGCAATACTTGGTAATTGGCTAAAAAGTGTCAGATCAAATGACTGAGTGTGTGAATTTTCAAACCAACTGTTTGTGATACCCACTATGATTAATGTATGGTTTTGGTTAAAAAAATGTCCAAATTGTACCACCAGAGGTGCGAGTGTGGGCTCTTTTTGCGAGGGCAGTATCCTGTGAGTAGCAGATTTCCAAAGTACTGGGAAAAGATAAGTGAAAGACCTACGCTATATTGCCGGTATTTCCAGTAGAGCATGCATCCCTGGTTTTAGGATGAAAATTCAGAGCTTGTCTTGGTGCTGCATCTGCTGTGTAAAACTATAAAACAACAAAATGTCAAATATTCACAATCCATACCCAGGGCTGTCATTAAGGGCTGGGGCTGGGGATTTTCCCTGGCCAGTTCTGATAATTCTGGACTAGATCCCGGCAGCTACTTTAATACAAAAACAGCATATTGACTATAAGACAACAGTTGGATTCCCTGGCTACTTTATGCATGTCCCTGTCTACATCAAAACTTAGCCGGTGACAGCCCTGTATACCAGTGAAAATGGTTCTGAAAAAAGAAATTTGTATAGTGCAATATGATCAAATCATGAAAACTAGCTAATACTTTCATAATTATACAGAAGATGCACTCAGTGATAATATTATAAAAAAAGTATGATTTGCTCTCATGAAGGGCTAACACTCAAAATATCAGCCTTTTTAATCTCTTTACGGTGGTCAATTTACATTATTCATGAAGCATATTCATCATTTACTAGTATATTACGAACCAACAAAAAATGACCAGGTCCCAGATAACTTGTTAGCTCAGTTGTTAGAGCACTGCACCAGTATTGCAGAGGTCATGGGTTCAAATCTTGCACAAGCCTGAATTTTTTTCAGGCTTAATTTTCACTACTACTTTATACAGTAAGTAGTGTTCATAACTGCACATGATGATCATTTTCACATTTATTATTTTCTTTAATCTGCAGTTCAAATATATGATTTTCACTCTCACATATTCATCATTCATCATTCATGGGTATATTATGAACCAACAAAAAATGACCAGCTCCCAGATGGCTATAATGTTAACACAGTTGGTAGAGCACTGCACCAGTATCACAGATGTCATGGATTCAAATCCTGTACGAGTCTGAATTTTTTTCACGCTTTATTTTCACTACTACTTAAGGTAGTGTTCATAACTGCGATGATCATTCACATAATTATTCATTATCAACTCCATTGATAAAGCAAACTTTTGTGTTTCTCTCCCCCAACGACGCAGCACCATAGTTTCTTTAGAAACTAACCCCTTTATTCATTTATGGTCAATTTATATTAACTAGTGCATTTGGGAAGTTAGGGCAGGGGAAGACACTTGGTGTCTAAATTATATATTGCTAACCTCTTTTTTGAGATTTCAGAACAAAACTTATAAATGACAGTGAGTTGTTTATACATGTATTTAATGGCACTTTTATGGTGTAGTGTTGAACATGTTGGAGTTTTGACTTGAAATTCTCTATAAAGTCCCCTCTCCCCTCAAATAAGTTCCGCCTCTCTATAAAGCACCTTCCATTTACAAGTAGACAGTCAGTTGGCCCCCATTACTTGCCACCTTTTCCTTCACACCCGAATTAATCAAACTTTATCAATTAATCACAGATGTATTACACTTCATGTGCATTGAAAAAGATACGGTTTATCCACGTGCTAAAAGTTTGGAACAGTCACCAATCTTTTCTTTTCTTGATACTGGGTTTCACTAGATTAAAAATGAAATAGGAACCAACCTTTCTATTAGGACCCATGGGGGAGGGGGAGGGGGAGGGGGGGAGGGGGGCTTAACAGAGAATTTAAGCAGGTCACTTCTGATTGGAAAATTAGAATGTTTGATTGACTCAAAATTGATCCCTGCATTAATCAAAACTATAACAAAATTCTGGAATGTAATTGGTTATCAGTATAGCCTGATTTGAGGACTAATAGGACAGTGTATGCATCATATTTGTAACTGGACAGTGTAATAGGACAGTTTACACATCATGCCCGTGTAATTCGACACTATGCGTCATTTTGTGTGTGCTGTTGTCCTGCATTTTGTTGAGTAAACTATGTTTTTCAGAACTCATAACAACATGTAACTGTTTAACGCTCAACCGATGGTTAGCTTGTTTCTCAAATTTTGTCATAGTTTAATTGGTAACAGGACTTCTAACTGGTAGATTAATTGCTAACTGGACTTCGTGTCGTCCAGTTCCTGTAATCATACTTGTGATCAACAAATCATACTCCCCCTTCGCGGTCACCTGATTTTGTAAATCAGGGGCTGTTTACATGAGAAAACTCGCACTGGTGTGAGATTCATACTGG
>JAEMWC010000107.1:562500-632500 GCA_016490735.1 Pachyseris speciosa | reverse complement strand
TGCCATGTTCGCCGCCTCCGATACTGACTTTATAGTTGGTTGTTTTAATTCGACGTCATACTCGTCCTCCCTTTCATTGAATATTGGAAGTCTCCTCTCTGTTGAGACAGTCATCACTTCATCATCAGCTTCGTTCCTCCAGTTTGGTTCTAAGCTATCGATGTTACCAAAGCATGTTTCAATTTGCTCTTCGGCTGAGATGTATGTTCCCGTATCACAAGAACTGATCTTGTTGATTAGCTCTTGAAGTTGATCGATCTCATCCTCTCCTTCAAAGGGATCATCGTCTTCTACGACTTCTTCCGAGTAGAGCTTTGTTTTCTGGAAGCATTTCCTGCCTGTTTCAGCAGATACCTCGTCCCAAGCTTGTCGTCCCCATTCCATTGCCATAGAAATATTTATGGACTTGACAATATCGCTGGCGCTGTTCGACTCATCCACCTTGGAGCAATCGTAACGAAGCAGTCATTTCTTGAACTTCACTTTCCAATTTGCTATGATACCGGCATCTAGGGACTGTGTCTTTGAAGTTGTGTTTTTCGGCAGGAATTTGATACTGATATTCGAAAACCTCTCATCAAGGGCTGGAGGATGGCATGGGGCATTGTCCAAGAACAGTAAGATACTTCGCTTTTTGCGAATCAAAGTTGCATTAAGCTGAAATAGACTTCATTCATTACCTCTTTTGTCATCCATGCCTTTGCGTTGGAGAAATACCAGCATCTATAGGGCCTTTTAATGTCCTTTAAATTCTTGAAACACCTCGGCTTCGCGTATTTTCCATTGACGATAGGGTCTTCTTTTTCTCCAGCGGCGTTAACGAAAAACGCCCATGTATTTCTCTGTTTGGCTTGCTTTCCACCATTATAACGTCGTCCCTTTTCACTTAGGCTTGTTTCGGGCAATTCTCGCCAAAAGCTCCCTGTTTCGTCCATATTCCACACATCTTCAGGCTTCCACCCTCGTGTGATCTCTCTAACTCGTTCACTCCAGTTTTTGATAGTTTCATCTTTCACGTCTCCATCCTCACCAGCTATGGCCATGTGGTGTAGTTGTGTTGTTTCTTGAATGATTCTAGCCACCCATTAGAAGCAGCAAAGCCACTGATGCCCATTTTTTCTGCAATCATCAAAGCTTCTTCCTGAAGAATTGTTCCCGAAACGGGAATGTTCGAGTTCCTGCAGATACATGTAACTTACCAGTCCCATAGTGCCTCATTCACATCTGATTACTTCCCACAGCGGACTCTTTTTTGGTTATTCGACTGTAAATGGCTTTCGTACGACGCAAGTATTTCTTTTCGTTCCTTTAAGATTTTATGGGCTTGGGTTCTTCCAATACCAAATTTGTCAGCAATTTTACGATGTCCCTCCTTTGGATGATCTTTGGCGAAATTTATCATCGGAACTCTCTGCTGAAGGCTCAAGCATTTCCGCTTTTCTGTGACTTTTTCTTTTGTACCACCATGACTTTTCAGGCTAGATTTACTTGTCTTCAGGCTGTCTTGTTGGTGAGAGCGGCCTTCGTTCGGTTAAGCGCTGGTTTTTCTGCTGCAGTATTTTTGCTGCTGGTCTTACACGTCATACAAAAAGCCACTTTAGAACCAGCTTTCCAGTTCGGTGTTTCTTCAGGGGCAGGAACAGAACATTCCGATCTGTTACATACTGACTCTTGGCAGCTTAAGCAATGATATTTTGTTTCCTCTTGGCAGCTCTGACAAAGCGGCACAGCCGTAGCCATAGCATAAAGAAGATAGAAATTAGACTATGACCATAGTGATCTTAGTTTCTCATCGATACAAGAAGAAATGCGTTAATTTAAGGTCCTCGACTTTCAGGTCACACATCAGAGATTATACCGCTTCATTCTAATTGGAGCGGCTTTTCATACTGCAATTTATTTTCTTAAGGTGTTAAGCGAAACTTAAGATTGTGGCGGCCTCATGGTGCTTTTTTCGCACCCGGTTCACTTTTTCATCTCCAATGATTTAGCCCAGTGCCTTATAAGAATTAGCTTCGAAGAGTCTGTTTTATTTATCTGTGGATTTGTCAACATCTGAGGAGAAAATGTTGCTGAAGGTGAAGTCTTTCATCAGGGGATATCATGCATACATGGATGATTGGGAACCAAACGCAGATGATGAGTATTTGCTGAAGCGAGAACCAAACAACATGAACGATTCAAATGCTGTTGCGGTGGTTCAAGCGGCAAAAGAGAAAACGGATATGCCAGATCAAGTTCAAAAACCACTGAAGATGGCTGCCAAGCAAACATTACACCCGAACAACTTGACAGACCAATTTGATGTAATCGGACATGTTCCTAAACTAATAGCAACATGGTTGACTAAGTTTTTAAAGCCATCGAATTCAGGAAAGGCCATCATTAAAGGGAAGCGCGAAAACAGAGGAGGTGGCTATGGTCTAGAAGTGCCATGTAACGGGGCTCAAGAGACTCTTTAGTTCTACGACCAATCAGACAAAACTCCAGATTCCGGCATTTTTACATGTGATCTTGTAAAGAAATGTATCATTCCCTCCTCCCCTCAGCAACAAGTAGAGAATATAGGGAGAGGGCACGATTTCAGGCTACATCGATCACTATAAATGCGTTTTATTTGTAAATGCTCTCTCTATATTCGTTCATGCGGACAGGAGTGAGCACGAAAACTGTGGGTCGACTTCAGTTTCTATAAAGTAAGTCTTCTGATCCTTGTGGGGCTCTTTTAAGAGCCTTATGATCTCTTGGTCGTAGCCTGAACCGACTCACATAATCAAGAATATAAGTGAGAAAAAAAGGGAGAAAATTGTAACAACTCAGAATTAAATAGCCGTCAGTGCGATTTACTCAGTAGGCTGCATTTATTTTATTCATTTCATTTCAGTTGCATTAAGATACGGCTCTGTATGAGATTCAGTTCTAAAATAGTTTCTGTTGCATCCTAGTTAATTTACATGGTGTATGCGACTAAATACGAGGGTGATCTTATAAAGACCATGTATTAGGTTAAACGTTAATACGCATGTAGATCGTTACTAACGTGAATTGAAACATTTCAATTGCTGTTGCACATCAGAAGATGTAGTGATAAAAAATCGAAGACAAAGTTTCTGAATGGCTTTCAGAAGGAGCCATCTTATTAAGTGTGATGATATAGAAATCTGGCATCGTTTTTTACGATTCAGTTTGTATTCAGTGCGATTCAAGGTCACCCTCCAAGACAAGACATAAAGAAGACAAATGACTCCCTGCAAACTATCTACAAGTGAACGCTTCTAAGACTCAGGCAATGACATTGACATTAACAACTTTATTTGCAAGCTTGCAACCTAAAAGTTGTAGCACAGGCCAAATGTCTCCAGTAAGATTTTACAAAAGCCAAAACAGTTTTAAAACTATAAAGTTTTGACTGAACTGAGCACTGTTTTGGTAAAAACTTCTGTAAAAGAATTCTTGACAAGCTTTGTCAAAACAAACGCGTTTCTCGCGCATGTAAAGCTATTGCCTGCCAAAATGACATCATTCTGCATGTATAAAGACCGTAATGTTGTCGTTCAATTTTATCTTTGGTTCAATTTTTATTTTCCTTTGTTTTGTACTCATTATCATACATTACCATACACAAGAACAAAAGAAAATAGAAATTGAACCAAGGATAAAATTGAACTACAACATATTTTGTCTGTAGGTATGACGTAACGAAAGCAGCGCCAGCAACCGAGTGCTTGTAGCCAATCACAAGTGAGATTATCTAAGAATTCAAGCTTTCAAAACTCGTATTTGTAGGTAGGTACTCACTCTCATGATAACCAAAATTCAGAAAAAGATATTGTTTTTTTTCTAAAACATTCGACATCAACATTTCCCGGCTTCCTCATTTTATTTCAGTGATCAGGGAACTGTGAGCTTACTTCCTCCAATAGTTTTGTTGGTTCATAATTAAGCCATACCTTTTTACCCGGCTTCCTATTCACTACTTTTAAAGTAGCATTCATAACTGCTTAAATTTGCTTGATGGCTCATTTGCCAAAGCACTGCGTGGTACCGGTATTGCAGGGGTCATGTGGGTTTGGCTCCAGTACAGAAATCAAGCCTTCTTTTTGCTACAGCAAAAGTGGCCTTCACAGCTGCGATGATCCCTTACAGCTTCATAAGGATACTTATCATTGGTGGGCGGTATATCCTCTATCGGTATTTGTACCGTGGTAGCATCTTAACGTATCTTCCATGATTGATTTTTAAAACAGGGAGCTAGTTCACAGCTGCTATACCAGGGAATTAGGTGCCATGAGAGGAACTTTTGTCTATTTGTATTCGGCCTACGAAAATTCTAATTGAGCTGCTTAATGTCATTGAAGGTATTTGAAGGAACATGATTGCTTTTCTGCTATACGATGAAGTCTTACTCAAAGAGAGGAACATCGCACTACTGAGTAGAAAACCTATTAATTAATGAATATGCATAAAAAAGCTTTGGCATTTGTTTTGTCTTTTAATGCTAAAATTTTTATAACAGTACATGCAATATAACCTACTTCTTAGAGCTAGATATGAATACGGCCGCTCCCAATTCTCAACTGATTAAAGAAAATCATGTGGCCAAGCCACCAAATAAACTAGACTAAAATTTCTGGACTTAACGGAGCTACGGCACGACCTTTGGATTTTGAAACCGGTTTAGCCTCAAGTTTTCATAAAGGTCATTTGTAATCCGTTGAAATCTTCTCCACACTTCGCCATCCTCGCCACATTTGCATTTATTCTTGTCTGTTTGGTACTTATCGTCCCTGACAAATTGTTATTTCACTGTTTCCCATTATTTTAATGCATTTTTATCTCTCTAATAATGACCCAAAGTATCGTGACCGAGCTCCTTTAAGGACTTAAATCGTTTTTTTTTCATTCTATGAGCAAAGGAAAGCTGGAAGGTAGGGAATTGCTGGAGTGAAGCTGGATGGACAGCCCAGGGTCGAGTCTGATGGAGGAGGGTTGTGCCGGATGGCCTATGCTTGAGCTCCACTGGGTGCTAAGGGCTAAGGGAACTGATAATATAAATGAAAGGGAAGATTTAGTCCAGAAAAAGTAAGGGGATACTGAAAAGTTATAATAAGGGGACTTGTTGTGGAATGGGTGGAAGGTCGCTTCCCTCCAACTTCCAGCACATCCCTCTTTCAACGCTTGGAGAAAAGGTCTTAGTTACCTGTGCACGTACGAGCTGACTGAGAATGACTAAGGCCATTCAGCGTTAAATTGTAAATAGGGTATCACTAGAAGCACGTGCCCACCGTATACACTGTTCGAGTCACTTATTCAGGATTTAACTAGTAACACTTCTTTTTGCAACATTAATGAATAACCGTTCATAATTGAGCTCTATGTAATTCATGTAACAATAATGGCATAATGCTTAGGTATTACTGCTGTAGTTGTTGTATGGTCTTGCTCAGATGGATATTTCAATTTAACCAATTAGTGTAACAAAATTAGTGCATTCAGGCAGTTTGTGAAGTCATTGTATTTACGTTTGCTTTTGTACTCGTTTTGTACATGTTGTTGAGCCCCACTTTCACTAACTAAAGAAAATATAAGGAAGGAATTGAAAACTCGACAAAGGATAGGAAACTTTTGTCAAAGGTATCAAGACGGTTTCCGCATCAAGGTTTTAGCGTAATCATTAGACCTTTTTATCTTGTAGATTTTGTTTTCCCAATGTAGACCACGTGATGTTACCCTAGAGAACTGTTTCTTTGAAATTTCAGCTTATTCACGTGCATATGTACGCATAATTTATGAAAAGACAAAAGGCAAATCCCCGGCTTGGGAAGATCACATGGTCTACTTTGGGAAAACAAAA
Source organism: Pachyseris speciosa (assembly GCA_016490735.1). Lineage (NCBI taxonomy): Eukaryota > Metazoa > Cnidaria > Anthozoa > Scleractinia > Pachyseridae > Pachyseris > Pachyseris speciosa. The sequence goes on along the minus strand of JAEMWC010000107.1, from coordinate 626,646 downwards.
TCCACAAGCCAAAACGGTATATTTGTAACTCAAAGGGAGGCTGAAATGTTTCGAGAAATGCTAACTGGGTTGGAAACGGGTTTCTCAGCCTTACGTCTTCGATCTTCTAAGTTCCTTTTACTTAATCCAAATAAAATAAACAACGAAAGAATGCCAACTGAAACGGTTAAAAACGTCTTTTCAAAAGCTAGTTAAGAGCAATAAGATGATTATTGAATAACACTGGGACGATTTTAGTTCATATTAACGGTTCTTTACGAGACAGGAAGAACGAAAATAGACACTGCACAATGTCCCTTCTCGGGGAGTATACTCGGGACCCGAGTGAGCGCGGAAATCGATCGAGCCCAAATTTCTCCTTGCTCTGCATGTTAAATTTGAAAATTACTGATAATGAATTTCTTTCTTTTCGCAGTGTTTTTAAATGAGGTTTTAAGTTAATGTTTGTGTTTGGGTTACTCTGGTGCTGGTGAAGCCCCTCATGCAGTTGATGTACGTGAAGTATTTTCTGTAGTTTATATCCGTGATGCAATTACCACAAACGACGCTGGCGTCGGTGCTGTCGATGCAGTTGGTGCAGTTGACACAGTTGGTGTCGTCGATGCAGATAAAGACGTTGACGCAGTTGGCGCCGTCGATGCAGACAAAGACGTTGACGCGGTTGGTGCCGCCGATGCAGATAAAGAAGTTGATGCACTTAGTGAAGTCGATACAGATGGAGCAGTTGAGGTGGTCGGTACAGGCGATGTAGATAGTGAAACGGTTGATGACATGGATGGGCTCACTGTAATTTGTGAAGAAGTTGTAGGCAGCACCAGTGATGAACTTGAACTGGTCACATTTTTTGTCACGTTGCACACTTGAACTTGCTCAACAACAAGAGTTAAGCTGCTAAAGGTGCAGTACCAAACCTTTACCCTGACCCATATTGGCCTCCAAACCCAAACCCCCACCAGGACCAACCTACGCCGCCAAAACCCGACCCGAACCCACCTTCGCTGCACAACCCAAACCCGAATCAACCTACGCTGCCAAACCAGAATCGAGCTATTCCGCGGACAACTGGGATGGTTCAGCTTAACGGAGAGGTTCGCACAGAGTGTACCATTACAGAAGGACAAGATCAAGGGAAGACGAATACGCAGGAATGAGCCTTTTGCCACGTAGATGACTCGATAGCCATAATAAAAGACCCTGTGAAATCTTTCAATTTTTCCTTGCACTTCGGCAACAGGTTTAATCTAAACAGAAAAATAGATGAAAACAAGAGAGTCATTCCTGAAATGCAAGAGCACACTGAGAAAAGGCAACAAATAGTTTTTAACTGAGTGCCGAAAGTAATTTTCATTTGTAGTGGTGTACGCTATGTAATTGGTCAGGCTAAATCAACACCAATCGTGACATGTTCAGCGCACGCATTTTCCACGCTTGACATCTTTGCATGACTTTGGTTGTGGTTTTACGACACTCAACTGAAGACCAACGTCTAGAGGCAGCAATTTCACATCGCACATGGCAGCCGATCAACTACTTCACATTTCTGGCTTCAGTCAAAAGTCCTCTATCCGAAACACCCTACTGATTAACTAGATCACGGCTCACTTCCAAGGAAGCCAGGACTCTTCTAGTTTAAGCTCGTGATATCCTGGAGAGAATCTTAATGAACTTTGAAAAAGCTGAATGAGCTAAATGAAAGCAATAAAATTGTCGTATTATTTTTTTTATGGCCTGTTTCATCCGTCTATCGTTATTTGCAGAGCTATGTATTTTTTTAACTATAATCCATTAGTTTGAATATATATTACCTTGATCTTCAGTTTCAGAGGATCGAGTGAGTTTCCTTCGAGAGGTAGACTTATCCAGAAGCTAACCCTGATTTTGAAATGCACCGCAAGGTATCCGTGTACGTACTAACGAATCAAAAGAGAAAATAAAGGTTTAGCAAACATGGGGTATTATTATGATTATGATTGTTATTATTATTATTATTATTATTATTATTATTACTTGGCGTATGTGGGTTGAGTTTGTTGTCCGGGTAATAAATAGATTTAATAATAATAATAATAATAATAATAATAGTAATAGTAATTATGATTATTATTATGATTATTATTGTTATTATTATTATTATTATTATTATTATTATTATTATCATTATTATTATTACTACCCAAACGCCAAAAGTTGCTCAAGAGTTGCCGAGCACAATCGGGACAGGCCTACTCGCCGTGCCACCGAAAACCCTCCAAAGCCACGGTTATGTCTGAATAGGATATTAAAAACGATACTCTTTTTTTATATAAGAATATATTTTATAAGAATAGCGAGGCTGAAATTTGCACTGTTGTAATATACGCCAATACATTCTAAAACGAAGATGTCATACGCTGTAATCTAAGAATATACACAAGAATATTTTCAGCCTAAAATCGGAAGAAAAATATGAATATTCAGCCTGGGCCGGGAAAACAATATACTTATAAAAAACACAGAGTGCAGTACTGAAACCGCTCAATGAACACAACTGGCACGAAAACCTGGGGTGTTTTCTTTCCTCTGAAAAATAAATAAAATGTATGCGTATGACAGTGTTAGAAATGAATGTGAAAGCTTTTACTGTGTTTTATTCTGTAGTTTTAATACAAAACATTCACGAAGCCTGGTGCAAGCCCCAAAGACAAGTGCAAAGAAGCACTCGCTTGCAAATTATCATCATCATCATCATCATCATCACCATTATCATCATTATCATCATCATCATTACCATTATTATTATTATTATTATTATTATTATTAGATCTTTGAAATCAATACTATTAATATTTGTCACATTTAAGATCAGGCATTTTTTTCTCTTCTTCTGTGTTAATTTAAGGAATAAGCCTAAGAAACATTCGGAGCTTTCTAAGAATTTATATGAAAAGACCCAGATTTTCTTTTTTTTTTTAAAGTAACTCCTTTTGTACATTATTTATATATTTCTTATCTTAAATTGAGATGTAAATAGGTATTATTTTTATTGTTATTAATAAAGAGTTGTGTTTTTATATTATTAATTTTAAAAATTATTATTATTATTATTATCATCATCATCATCATCATCATTATTATTATTATTATTATATTATTATTATTATTGTTATCATCATTGTTTGAGGGATCTCAACACCGAGCTGCCCGCTTTTTTGATCAGAATAAAGAGCTGGGCAGGCCCATCTTGTCTATATCATTGTTAAAACATACTTACCCATGTTAATTTCCTCTCGGGTAACTGTACATGCAAATCCGTTGAATTCTGGAATGGGATCGTGTAGCTCTGGCGAACGAACTCACGGCGCACAGGGAAGAATTTGAAGAACAAGACAAACGTGAGCTGGAATTCTATCTGCGGTGTACCCATTTCGTCAATGTTTACTGACACAGAACCAATTACCCGCACTCTGACTCCTAAAATCGTCTTACTATACACTATGAACTTTCGGTTGAGATTTAAGCATATGGGACTAATTCTCTCCCAGATCTCGGCAATCAAGGATGAATTCGCCTGGCTAGCGTTGTAGTACACTGATCTTCGAGACCTCTTCAAAGGGACGGCTTGAAAGTCTTGCTCTTTGGGGTCTTTCTCTTTGGTCAACAAAGAAAGATTAAACGGCTTCTGGCTTTCGGTTTCGTTTACAGACAAGGCAGCCGGATCAGCCGATTTTGGAAGGACCAGCTTCACGAAGAGATGTAGATTAGCCGCTTTGTATTCGTTGTACACAAAATAGAGAGTTTTAACGAGCGAGACACGGCTTTTGACTGTTATTTTCAACACGTTAAGGTCGGCACCGCCCTCAGCGTGAATCGGTTCCCCGAGATTCAGTTGTTCAGATAAATGAGCGAGGCCTTCGGTCACCATTCCAGTGCTCTTCTTAATGTACGCATACTCAGAATATTTGAAGTCCGCGTCGCTGTCTGCAGATGTCATGTTAACGACATCTGAACTGCTGAAACTGTTCTTGATCAAAACTGCATCCTTGTCTGACGTGTTTGCTTCTCTGTGCATTTTCACGGGGGCAGGAAGCAAGGCCGAATCTTCCGGGCTTGGGTTCGACGCCTTGTTACCATCTACGTTTTGGTAAAGATCGCGTTTCACATTTGGGAGTAGCTGTTGGAGGATGGCAAACACGAGTCGGATTTTCTCTTCATCTGTGGAATTGTTCCCGTGGACTTCAATTAACTCACCAGCTCCTTGGTTTGTGCTAGAAACAAAAAGAAAGAAATCAAAGTTAAAAAATGTCTTCACAAAAACGCCACCACCGCGAACAATGACCTTCGGATTAAAGCGAGCCTATAATTAAGCAAGGACGACGATTGCAATGGCAACGAAAACGTCGTTTCGAAATTGATAACTTTTATAATCACTTTTAATAATCACTTTATTTAAGTGTCAAATGTATTTAGTCGATCACAGATGCTCTACTAATTGGGGAGACTAAATCAAATCAACTCTAAATAAATCAAATGAAATCAAAGGTTGGTTTTTGGGGAGAGGGGAAAACCGGAGTACCCAGAGAAAAACCTCTCGGAGCAGAGTAGAGAACCAACAAACTCAGCCCACATATGACGCCGAGTCCGGGAATCGAACCCGGGACAAATTGGTGGAAGGCGAGCGCTCTCACCACAGACTGCGCCAACCCTGCTCCCCTAAAGTGTTGTTGTCATTCTTTCGCGACTGTTCAAACTTGTTCAACTTGTAAAATGTTGGCGAACTATTCAGGGAGTAAATTGCTTTAGACGGGATTTAGGATAAGAAAATGAAAGAACGAAAACTTAACCCTTGAATTTGGCAAAGAAATGTACCAATCGCAAGAAGAAAATGAACGTGTAGAGCGATTGCCTTTCTCGGTCTCATTGAAGTAGCAGTCGCCGTTATCCAGCCGTCGTTGCATAAACTTAACCAGTGTTTTTTCATTGTAGCTGTCAATAGGGATTGGGACCAACTTCAACTAAGCTGCCGTAGATGCAAACAAATTTATCACTATCACGGAAATAAGATTACCTTGATTGGCGCCTAAGTCGAACCAAAAAGTAATTTGTCGTCGTCTTGATATCGCTCAGATCCACATCTCCGCTCACGGAAGAAACGTTGAATTTCACCAGGAACCAATACTCTTCCGAAGTTTTGTTGTGTACTCTGAGGCCAACTATCACACGGACGGTACCTGGAATAAACGCATAAATGTACAGAGGTTACAAAATCAAACAGCAAATATTGCTGTCTTTAGTTGCGAAATAACTTTGACAAAGAGAGCGAATGTAACATTTAAGTTCTGTCGAACCATTTGCAAACGCATCTAACTCTTCTAAAATCAATGCGTTTGTCAGCTAGTGATACTAAGGCAAAGTGAAGTATAAACAAATATGTGAGTGATCATCCCTGTGAACGCTACTTAAGCAGTAGTACAAGCCTGAATTTTTTTTCAGGCTTTACTTTCACTATTGCTTAGGTAGTGTTCATAACTGCGATGATCACTCACATATTTATTCATTAATTCGCAGTTCAAATATATGATTTTCATATATTCATATAGTCAAAGTGAAGTATGTTTATCGCTAATTCGACCTCAGAACCACTATTGTATGAAAGCAGGCGTTCGCGGGCACATTCTTGGTCACAAGCTGGAATGTATGAAATCAGAATTGAAGTCAATATGACAATTAATCCTGCCGCTCTTTTCGTAGAGGCGGTGGAAAGTCAGAGGTGTTTCATATCTGTTGAAGGGATTGAATTTCTTTTTCTTAATATTAGTTTAAAAGATTGTTATTCAATCAGCCGCTAGGGTTGACATTTTGATCCACTCAGTGTACTGTATTCACGAGTTTAATATTCTCAACAACGTATGTGAAATATATCCATATAATGTATATAATGAGAAATTTCTGTTGCTGACACCCACAGCCAGCAACTTTGAAAAAACTTGTTTCAAAACGTTTGGAATTCCATGGATGTAATCATGTTTTATTATAAAAATAGACATTCAGTTAGCTAGATCTCTAAATTTATTTTTAGTAACGTCATAAGTATTTTTGGTCCGATTGAGAAACGGTTGATATTCAAAGTATTGAAGTGAAGTATTTCCCTTTTATTGAGATTTGTAGGGATAGTTTTATACTTTGTTGAAAGAAGCTTCATGATTTTGAAGTTCCATAAGTAAAGGACCACTGACTTTATATATTGACAGGGCATGAAAGAAGCTAGCCCCGTAAATCGAACGTTTACGTCATGTTTTGACGCCTTCACGTGTATTGAACGTTTATTTCACTGCCATGCGACGAAACAAACAAAGATTTTGTTGATATTGATCAATATTTTTTACTGTCTTTGCCGCGCGATCGGCAGTTTTGTTAAAACGCTTTGTCATCACGTGAAGGCCATAAATTTTCAAACCGCCACTTGACATTTCAAAGTGCCTGATTACCAAAAGCTCCTGTGGTTTCCACTTCCTGAAGATTTCTACTTGCACAGATAGCCCTAAAGGCTAACTGGAAAATACCGAACACCTTTTTGCTTTCTCGCAATCACATTGATTCTCATGCACACAACGGCTAAAAGAGAACATCAGACTGTAGTTCTTGGCTTTGCGCCTTCGGTCAATATTGATCCGATGGACCGTTAAGCAATGCTGGCTAATCACAATGCCTTTAGGACCGACGCTGGAATACATCTAGAAAACAACTTGCTAACACTCTTGAATTATGTGCCGAAAAATCACTAAGCTCTCAACTGAGTATGTATCACCAAATTTGTAACGGTTCTGACCAAATGGTGAGAAAACGAACACGACTTATTTCCTTTCATCTAGTACCAACTTTAATACACTGCATGAGAGAAGTACATGAAAACTATGATGTAGTTACATCCACTTAAATTATTATATATATATATCTCTTTTTTTTAAATTTTCTGTCACGTATATACACAGTTGGGCTTATTCACCTAGCTCTCAATATTGATCGGCTTGTATTTTTATTGATTCACATTTTCTCATTTGACTATTAGATAATCGTGTGTCAACTGTTAGGTAATCATTTCATTTTTAGCATCTTGTGCAAATTTTAATGCGATTACGGGCGTGTATGGTATTGAAGCTCTAACCGCCCCAATAAACCTTTTTTATTTGTGGTTAGAGCTGCTCTGATCTGGTTGATTGATTGATTGATTGATCGATCGATCGATCGATTGACGGATTGATTGATTACTTGCTTTTGGACATTGGACACAAATACCCCGCGTTTTCGGGGAGAGAAAGACATTATTCTCCACGCGAACTTCTGACAAGTCCACTAGAAGGGGTTTGGAAAAGTGGCAATATCCTGAAGTCTAGCTGAACTGTCTTCGTTGCAAAAATAAGTTCCTCTTTTTTTTTACAATCTTAAAAGCAAGATCACGACCACACATGCCGCCAGAACAAGAATATTAAACGAAAAAAATAGGTCACTTCAAAAAGTCCAATTTAGGGTTATGCGCCTTAGCCGGGACTGAAAGTTCATATTCTTTCAGTTGGAATTAAATGAATGTAAGACAAAAAACTCTATTGTCAAGGTGTTCTTAGAGATGGTAAAGGATTTCAGTAAATTAATGGGTACTAGACCTACATACAGAGTGAGTATAGCATGTGCAACTGATAATAACAAGCTTAAGGCCACACTGAGCGTTTGTGTTAGGTTAAGGTGCACTTGTACGCACTTAAATTTGTTGGGTACATGTAATTTGCCTCCTCATACAAGCGCGCATAAGGAAATGAAATTTTGATCTCCTAGAAGGAGCTAAGGAAACAAAATAACAGCATCCTTGCTAGAGTTTAGTTAGGCATATTCTTTAAAAATGATAGTTAAATTTTGGCCGATACCAGCTTCAATGTCCCTTGAAAGGTTCTTACAAAAATAAAGAAAGAAGAGCATGCGTTGAAATGAAATGATTTCAAAATCATAAGCTCTTGATCGCCTCTAAAAGTGAAAGAGCTGATATTAGAAATATATGCCATTCAGCTTGGAAAATGGTATTGTGGAAAGGCGTAGATCCCATACCTTTCTGAACGGTGTTTCCATTGTCCTCTCTGACCTCTATATCCTGATCCACTCGATATGTTAGAGTGTCGCCCTCTTTCAAGTTAACATCTGTCAAACGATCGCTTTGGGGCGTTTTCTTAAACGTCAGGTACACAGCCAAAGAGACCACGATTCCAAGTAGCAGGAGCAGAGTTAAGGCACCGATAAGGTGCACCTTAGTTTTACGGGCAAACTGCTTCGATTTTGGGTCATCACTGAACTCCACCTTGGGCTCGGACTCTTTCTTGTCAGCCATGGTTCAACTCCGAGATGCTCCGCTGGCGAATGTGGAATTGACGTGAAGGTGCGTGTTTCGAACGTGACTTTTATAACCCCCTGTTGATGCATCTTGCATCTCTAAGATCGGTTTCCTTGACGTATGTCCGCGTAGGTTCAGTAGCGTTACAAGTATTTTGTTGTTCAAACCGCCTTAATATTCGCCCGTTCTTTTAACGTAATTTGCGGAACATTCCGATGGAAATATTTTCAGCATTTATTTTCAAAGGTGTAGGCTTGGATCATAAGTTAGTTTTTTTTTTGTAATTAGGGGCAATAAAACGGTCTAAATTCTCTGAGAAACAAGCTGCGAAGATGAAAAACTGCAAACTTGAGGTTACGGAAGCGTTGAGAGAAATAAAACATACGGAACCAAAAGATCAACTGATTCTCTTTTTGTAGGCTCTTAAATGTGATTGGCTGTCGCAAACTGGGCGGTTTCTATAACGTTTATGGTTGAAACTTTATTTCATCAGTCTGCTATTTAGTTAGAAATCAGGATTTTCTGCAGGTGCGTTCCAAATTGAACTGTATTCTATTGTTTGCAGTTGTCTTTGCAGACCTAAGCTGTTTCATTTTGTTGAAAATAACAACTAAATTGAACACAACTTTCCGACAGCTGAAATGACGCATTTTATAACTGAACATTAAAAACACAACCCTGAATTACTTCCAGAATCTTGGTTTAACATGTACTGTGGTCTTATTCTACCAGCAGTTGAAAAATTTTTGATAAGTTGGGTAACCTTGTAATGTTGCTATGCCAACGGAATTTTTGTCATGCTTATATATCTATATTCTGCTTTAAACCAATATTTTGCTCCCAAAAGATATATATAGAAAAGACGAAAAACCGCCAACTGCTTAGAGCACCTTATTTAAAAAACTTGATAAAACTCGAACGCACTTAAAAATACTGCTTAATAAATAATTATTGTTTAATTAAATAAACTGAGACAATTCCAGATTTAACTCCACTCTACAACTTACGAATCTTCGATAGCATGTAAGTGCATTTACCGTCTCTAATAATTAATCATTTGAGAAACAGCTTTACTGAGATTTTATTGAAAAGGACAAACTTTACGACTTTATCCACAGGCTATAATACTGCGGCCAAATTAACTGACCATACGCTCACTACCGATAACCGCATAATCAGTAAATATTGCTAAAAAATGTGCTTCATTATGCTAATTAAGCTACGTTGTATCTTATGCGGCAAGCAAATAGCTGTGTCATTGTGACCCTTGAAAGCTAGCAGGGCTCAAACGTAGACTCCAGGAGAATGTCTCAAGTGCTAAACAACGATCGCTTTGGTAACTGAGCCAAACATTGAAGCGAAAAGGATATTACGAAAGCTCTCATCGTAGCCGCCGTTACCACACCTGGTAATCAAGCGTGAACCGTTATGTTTTAAAGTGCCGCTTGACATTCGCTGTCGCAATTGATCATGAGTTGAAACATTCGAATTCATAAAAGCAATGAGCTTAATTGAGTGGAAAACAACCATACGTACTGTTTTAACAAAATAGAGAGCTTCTCATGCGGTTTGCTTCTCATTGTATTGTTCATTTGCTAAGAAGAGTTGTGACACAGCGCTGTAAGCGGATTGAAATTAAATAAATTTTAAGCTTAATCCACAACAACGTTTCAATAAACTACAATATTCGTGAAACATCTGATTTGTATTGGCCTGGAATGCTTGGCCTACTGAACTACGCAGATAGGAAATCTTGGGAGAGCTTAGGTTCGGGTTAAGATATCAGATATATGGGGTGTTGGGCAGGTGTAAAGACGGTTACGTAACAATGCAAAAGCATGTAATGAAAATCGCGAAAGAATAAAAAAAATGGATTGTGGAGAAAAGTCATGCAAAAATTTGAACACTGAAAAAATTCACAAGGATTCGGTGGGGAGTAGTTTACATTCACGTGTCCGACGACTGTTGAATATTGGTCCTGAACAACTCGCTTTAGTCCAACCCAGTGTTTCAAAAGTAAGCCCTGAAAAAAACCCACGCTGAATTGGCAAAAGGTAGATCAGTTAGCTGTATGCTAAAACCAAAGCTTTAAATGAGTGATCTCAGTTTAAGGTACAATGAAACAGCCCCAGCTGGCCATGTGACAAGGACTCGAACCCGGAACTTCGGATTTCAGCGGCCGTAACGTTCACGCTGTAGACCTGTGAATAGGTTGCAAGAGATTTTTTCTTGAAATGGCCGTATGAGGGCGTTTGTGAATAGTTTTGCAGCAGGGAGACGCTTTTCAACGCCCGTGCTTTTCCCTTAGCAACCCGCCGGATACTGTGCATGAACAATCACACGATTCTACGAGAGAGGGAAAATTATGGCTGAATTGGTCACGTGCGTCCGAGAGAAAAGGGCCGCTCCTGATTGGTCCGGTGAGCAGTCATGTTTTCGGTATACACACAATACTAATATTGATCGCATAAAACTGTAATTTCCTCTTAAGAGTCCAGGGGAAAACGTGTGTTTCTGGCACTGTGAGATAAAGCTGGAACTTCTTATTTAGCTTTTGGAGGACTTCTTGGGAACATTAAATTAAAACTTGGTTGTACTAATACTCGGCTGAGCAAAATTCCAAAAGAAAAAAAAAAAAAAAAGAACATGCGATGCGATGCGATTATATTTTCACGCTCATTTAACGATGGGAGGTGTTTGTGATAGTGAAGAAAAAGAAATGATGCTTAAGCATTATTCCAGTCGACTGCAGTTCATGTTTTAAGTCGCACGAACGGGTAATTGTTGCCTTTTCAATCCAGATAAGACTGAAAAAACTCTCTTGATCTTGCGTCATGATTTTAAGAATATAAAGGAAATTTTTGTCACAAGAAAATTCCTTTCCGACATTGATATCAGACGTTGAGCAAACAGGGCAGACATGAACCATAAAAATTAGTATATAATAGCCTTTAGTTGACAGAAAACAAAATTGCTGTTCAAATGATACTAAGGCTAAAAAGCCCGCCATTTTAAATTAGTGGTTGCAAAAGGAATTATATATTAGCCAAGTGCGGTTTATAAACTCGCAGAGAGGGTGGTGATCAATGTTAAACCTAATGTCGGTGGGCTCTATGGTAGTTAAACAGGGGCTGTTTGAGCCTTAATCAGGCATCCGCAGTTATTGTACCTGTATTGGCCTCTAAAAGAGCTGAGGGTCACGTTCTGTCACATAATTTGCAGCACATTCCGCGATGGTAATATTTTCAGCATTTATTTTCAAAGGTGCAGGCTTGGATCATAAGTCAGTCTTTTTGTAATTGCGGTCAATAAAACGATCTAAAAACTCTGAGAAACAAGCTATGAAGTTATTAATACGATTTTCATGACACGTTCAGTCGATGAGTTTTCGTCGACGCGCGTAACTACAAATTATCCGCCGGGCCAATATGACATTGTTATTGACAAACGTTCGTCTTTTTTTACGTTGCATTTCTTCTAAAAACAACACAGATTTCCCTTCCTAGTGACTGGAGAAATATTTCGTATTTGTCATTTTCATATCAAGCGCACTATTTTCTCATTAAAACTTCTCCTGATCTTTTTTTCATCTGTTTATCAGTGCCGAGGCCTGATTTTTCAAAATAATTGAGAACGAATGAAATGCCATGATTTAATGTTTTCGCATTGGTGGTGTTTCTACCAATAGTAGCTCTTCCTATTACACAGTTATAGATTCACTGGAAAACTTACGTTTTATGTCGATTGAAATTAACTGCTATTTCAAGCCCGCAAACGTCACTCTATAGATGATCTACAGGTCTTAAATTGACCCTGGAGCGCTCTTGAAGTGATAACTTACCTAAAAGACACTAAACGCTATCTCAGCTCATTTTACAATTTGCCGAGAAACAAATAAGAAGCATTATTTAAAGATTTAATTTATCCAGTTATAACCGCATGGAACGACCCGATATTAATAATAATAATAACAATAATAATAATAATAATAATAAACTCAATGCTTGATGTCTTGAACAAAACTGAACATACGCCTGTTGCAAGCAAGAATTGGGAAATCTCAGACAAAACTTGTGGCTTGTAACGTATCTCACGAAGCGGCTACGGATTGGGACGTTGCACCGAGGGTATTTTCATTGCCGATAGATAGATCGACTTAAGATATCTGAGAAAGCCTTCTACCTTTGGCAGTGTTTTGTTATCCTTACAAATCCAAATATAATGTCTAGCTAAAAGGAGTTTTAGGTACAATGAAACAGCCCCAGCTGACCATGTGACACTGAAGGACTCGAACCCGGAACTTCGGATTTCAGCGGCCGTAACGTTCACGCTTTAGACCTGTGGATAGCGGTTGCAAGCGTTTTGTCGTGAAATGGAAAAGCGTCGATCGTATGAGGGCGTTTGTGAATAGTTTTGAAGGGACGCGCTTTTCAACGCCCGTGCTTTGCCCTTAGCAACCTGGATACTCTGCATGATCAATCACGATTTCACGAGAGAGGGAAAATTCTGGCTCAATTGGTCACGTACGTCTGAGAGAAAAGGGCCGCTCTCGATTGGTCCGGTGAGCAGTCATCTTTCAAGATATACACGCAATACTAATATTGATCGCATAAAACTGATCTTTCCTCTTAAGTCTCTTAAGAGTCCAGGAGGAAACGTGTCTTTCTCGAACTGTGCGAAAAAGCTGGAACTTCTAATTTAGCTTTTGGAGGACCTCCTGGGAACGTTAAATGGCAACTTTGGTTGTACTTTTACTCGGTTGAGCAAAATTCCAAAAGAACACTGACAAAAAAAATGCTTTAAAATCACTAGCGCCGCCGGAACGTTTATGTGACGTGCGATTATATTTTCACGCCCATTTAACGATGGGAGGTGTTTGTGCTAGTGAAAGAAAAGAAATGCTGTTTGAGCATTTTTCCAGTCGACTGCAGTTCGTGATGTTTCCAGTCGTACGAACGGGTAATTGTCTCAATCCACGTAAGACTGATAAAACTCTCTCGATCCTGCGTTATGATTATAAAAATATTAAGGAATTTATTGGTGCATGAAAATTCCTTTCCAACATTGATATCAGACGTTGAGCAAACAGGGCAGACTTAACTGAGCCCCCAAACTCAGTAAATAATAGCCTTTTAGTTGACAGAAAACAGTGAAATTGCTGTTAAAATGAATGCTAAAAACCCGCCATTTTAAATTAGTGAGTGTAAAAGCAATTATATAATTAGCCAAGTGCGGTTTATAAACTCGCAGGCAGGGTGGTGACCAATATTAAACCTAATGCCGGTGGGCTCTATGGTAGTTAAGTAGATTGTTGTTGTCAGAGGTTGTTTGAGCATTAATCAGGCGGCCACAATTATTGTACAGTTAGCATCTAAAAGAGCTGACCCGTTTTGCTACATAATTTGCAGTACATTCCGATGGAAATATTTTCAGCATATATTTTCAAAGGTGCACACTTGGATCATAAGTCTACGGAAGCTTTGAAGGGACATCTATAAAATTCTTTAATTGAGTTTGAGTTGTTGAGTTCGAGTTCGAATTGTTGAGTTCGAGTTCGAATTGTTAAATACGAGTTCGAGTTGTTGAGTACGAGTTCGAGTTGTCAAGTACGAGTTCGAGTTGTTGAGTACGAGTTCGAGTTGTTGAGTACGAGTTCGAGTTGTTGAGTTCGAGTTCGAATTGTCAAGTACGAGTTCGAGTTTTTAAGTACGAGTTCGAGTTGTTGAGTACGAGAGTTCGAGTTGATTCAGCGGTATCAAAGCGGAAGTATCGCGGGAGCCAAATCTGTCTCCAAAATGGCTGAAACGGAGATCAACAACGGTAGAGAAGAGGTAAATTTCAACTTCACTACACATCAGACATACAATCCATTAGGTTTATTTTGGCTTCTTTCGGCCTCGCACCAGTGGCAGGCATAAACGACTTCGACGTTCGAAATAACAAGAGCAACAGATGATTTACAGAAGTGTAGAACAAACATGCAACACTGCCGGATACGAAAAACCAAAAACCCCTGCGGGGAAAAAACTGGAAACGTATCCCCCGAACCAATGCAGTGCCACAAACCCTTTGGGGTTTAAAGGGTATCTTGTCACAACCCAAAAATAAACAACTAGGAATGTACACGGAGCAGAAAAATATATACATATACATGTTATAAATATTATCAACAAAATAACAAGCATATAGCGACTGATGCAGGCCTAGAATGGCTCCACATGTGACGAACTAAGCCTTTATAGACAGCATGATACCCATCATGCCTCACAAATCGTACCCAGGCCAATTCTGTTCCCGTGCCGTAGAAATATCAATTTCTGTCTAATTCGCACGCTCAATCGTCAGAAATTACATTTTTAAAGAGCCATTTACTCCTCAAGATGTAATCTTACGTTCAAATACATGGTAAACTATTGCAATATACTCTTTAATCACCTCATGGCCGATATCTTTAGGTGGAAAAGGTTGCAGCGTTTCTCAAAAGTATCGAAGTAAAAAAGGATGTTTTGCAGACGTTTCAACGTGAGAAGGAGAGGGTAATAAATACATCTTTTTTCATTGATAGACGGTTGAATGTTTTAATGTCCGACGTTTCATGTTTCATGTAAGCCTGGTTCACACTTGTGAATTAAGCATAAGCGTAGGGGTAAGCATAAGCATAAGAAAACGCTAGTGTGCATTGAGGTGAAATAAGCGTAAACATAAGCATAAGAAAAAGAAACATTTTCCTTTTTCTTGTGCTTATGCTTACGCTTACGCTTATTTCACAAGTGGGAACCGATGTGAAATAAGCATAGGCTTAAGCATAAGCGCCATCTTGTTTATCCACCGACGTGACTCGCACTGCACATGCGTAAGTCACTAGCGTGAACCAATCATTATGCTTATGCTTACGCTTACACTTGTGCTTATGTCACAAGTGTGAACCATGATCGCAGAATGTTAAAATTTATACTGCTATCCGACGTTTCGATGATGCTATCATTCATTGTTTCTTTATACTTGAGTTTAATATAAATGGCACAGTACAATAAACATTTCTCTTCTTTTGTGATTATGTGAATAACTTAGCGCGCATGGAGTCAGATTGCACGTTCAAAGTTGGTTTAAAATCTTGGATGATTTATATCAACTCGTGAGTTAAAGCAGTACAAATGTCTTTTCAGCGTATTGTTTTATAAACAGTCACTTTGCTTTGATAATGAAACGTCGGACAGCTTTAATTTTAATATTTTTACTGAAGTTTGTCAGTAAACCTTTAACCAGTCGGGGAGTAAATCGAAAAATAAAACATTCAACCGTCTATCAATGAAAAAAGATGTATTTATTACCCACTCCTTCTCACGCTGAAACGCTGTTACACTGTGCAATGTTTCGTGTCCCATTTACTCCTCAAGACGTAATCTTACGTTCAAATACATTGTAAACTATTGCAATATACTCTTTAATCACCTCATGGCCGATATCGTTAGGTGGAAAAGGTTGCAGCGTTTCTCAAAAGTATCGGAGTAAAGGCGCTGTTACACTGTACAATGTTTCGTGCAACTTGTGTCGCAACGCCATTGCGAGACAAGTTACACGTAACATTATAGCAAGTGTAACATACCCTGCAACGGAAGAAATCGTTGCCACACAAGTTGCACGAACTGTTGCAGAAAGTAGATTCGAGTTCTACTTTCTGCAACGGTTCGTGCAACTTGACTCGTAACGATTTTGACCGTTGCAAGGTATGTTACACTTGGTACAATGTTTCGTGCAACTTGTCTCGCAATGGCGTTGCGACACAAGTTGCACGAAACATTGCACAGTGTAACAGCGCCTTTACTCCGATACTTTTGAGAACCGCTGCAACCTTTTCCACCTAACGATATCGGCCATGAGGTGATTAAAGAGTATATTGCAATAGTTTACAATGTATTTGAACGTAAGATTACGTCTTGAGGAGTAAATGACCCTTAAAAATTACCTCTTCTCCACTGTTGTTGATCTCCGTTTCCGCCATTTTGGAGACAGATTTGGCTCCCGCGATACTTTCGCTTTGATACCGCTGATCCAACTCGAACTCGAACTCAGCAACAACTCGAACTCGTACTCAACAACTCGAACTCGAACTCAAGAATTTCATGTATAGATGTCCCTTCAAAGCTTCCGTATAAGTCAGTTACGGTCAATAAAACGATCTAAAAACTCTGAGAAAGAAGCTGTGAAGCTATTAATACGATTTTCATGACACGTTCACTCGATGAGTTTTCGTCGATGCGAAGTTATCCGCTGGGCCAATATGACATTATTATTGACAAACGTTCGTGTTTTCTTTGTTTTTGTTTTTGTTTTTTTCTACGTTACATTTCTTCTAAAAAAAACATAGCTTTCCCTTCCTAGTTATGATATAGTGACTGGGCAAATTTTTCGTATTTGTCATTTTCATATCAAGTGCACTATTTTCTCATTACAACTTCTCCTGATCTTTTTTTCATCTGTTTATCAGTGCCGAGGTCTGATTTTTCAAAATAATTGAGAACGAATGAAATGCCATGATTTAATGTTTTCGCATTGATTTCATTTGGAGGTGTTTCTACCCGAATACTAGCTTTTCCTATGGCACAGTTACAGATTCACTGGAAAACTTACAATTAATGTTGATTGGAATTAACTGCTATTTCAAGCTAGCCCGCAAACGTCAGTCTAGATGTTTCAGTCTACAGGTCTTAAATTGACCCTGGAGCGTTCTTGAAGTGATAACTTAACTAAAAGACACTCAAACGCTGTCTCAACTCAAAACTTGCCGAGAAACAAACGACAACTGAAGCAACATTTAGAGATTCAATTTATCCAGTTATAACCGCTTGGAGAGACCCGATATCGATGATGATGATGATGATGATGATGATCCCCGTTGCCGTAGGTGCCCTTGGAATTATTAGGACAGCTGCGCGAAATCCCAGAAAACAGCACTTCTGGGAACAGCACACATTCTGAGAAAGGTCCCTCAATCAAGTAAATTGAACACTCCTCTAGTGCCTTAGAACCATCGTTTGGTTCTGGCCCTAGAAGGTAAATGTGGACAAGTAATAAAGTGAGGTAAAATATAATTAAATAACAATATATAATTATAATAAGAACCTTCCCAGAATCCTTTGCAGCTGGAAAATCGTCAATCCCAAATAACTTGGTCAGTTTGAGGGCAGCAAGACCCCCACGTTGTCTAGAAATAAGTCTTACCATAAACTAATTATTGTACAAGACTAAGGCGATGACGTCATTGGTCACGTGACTTTGCTCACAAGTGCGTTTTTGCTCACTGTGACGAAATTATTTTGTTATTGAAAAAGCAGTCAACGTGGTTTGAAGCACAATGGTGTGAGCCATTTCGGACTGCCCGGGTACCGAACAAAATATAAATATTAAGGGAGGTATATACAATTTTCAAAAAGTGGGAGTCTGGGTACAAGTGCTATCTCGCGTTGCATTAAACGCGAGGAAACAAAACTTTCGATATTGGTAGATATTTTTATGAGATATACATTTTTGTCATTTTTAATGCTGTGACGTCATCGGTCACGTGACCAGAACGGACCGAAGTTTAATATTCGCTCTAAAAGTTTACTAGAACCTTTCTCCAAGAATATTTTTAAGCGAAGTTGTAGTTTAATAAGTAGTGTTTTAAAAAATGGCCATGATTACTTTTTCCTAAAAAAGTGCGGCAGTAGAAAATCTAGCTGAAAAGTTTGCCAGCTTTCTGCTCAACGACCATTTGAGGTAGGAATAAAAGAAAATTTTGCCTAAGGCTTGAGAGTATGCTCTTTATGATGGCGTTGTCAGTTTCTTCTAATTTCAATTGCTTTTGGCGAGGATCGACGTTTAAGATTTTTTTCAGAGGAGAGGGCCTGGAGGAAAGAACGAAAACGAGGCTATACTTTCGCGCGCTTTTTGTTCACTGCGACGCCGCGCCACAAAAGGTTAGCTAGAAAAAAAAATTCCAAGGACTGGACAACGGACTGGACTTGCATTTTCTTTAAACGGAACTTTTGACGACTTTTTAATTTTTTTTTTATGGCTGCTGTCTGCTCAGGGACAATGTATACTTGAGAAGGTATGTTGATACAGATAGTTGTTGCTGTTTGTTAAAAAACAAAACAAAACAAAAAAAGTGCGTTTGTGGTACACTTAAATGCACTTCCCACCTAAAAAGTGTTGTTTAATTCTTGAAATTATAAAACTTAAACTAGAAGTTGCAGCAATGCGAATGAAATCAAATTAATGCTAACATTAAATGAAACAATTTAAGTTGCTTAAGGCAACCGATGCAAGCTCAGTAATTTTACTAAATACGATATTTGAAGATTAAAAACGTATCTTAAACAGTGACGGAATAAATGATTACTTTATTTTCAACCGGAACTTAAAACGTTACCTTCATTCGCACAGACATCAATACTTTATTTTATACTGTCCATGAACTAAATTCCCTTTTACAATTATAACAAAGTGTACAATAAAGCCATTATTCAAAGTATTGGCCTAAGAAAAATAGTTGCGCATAAACAAATACTGGAACAGTTCGTGCTTTCAAATGGATTACCCTAATGAATTACACGATTCCGACACATAAGTTTAATTTGAGTGGCGAAACATTTTGTTGTATCTGAAAAATTACTGTACTACAAAAAACGTTTTCACAGAGGTTGTAATGCATGGGGGTTCACATAATTTAATTCAATTTTATAAAGCTAAAAATTGTATGTCAAAGATTCAGCAGAAACAGAGAAAAGTTTAAAATCACGGCTGTTTGTGCGAGTTCGTGTACGTGCGCGCTAAACGCGGAAAGTACCTAAGCTTAATAACTCTGAAGACGTCAAGTACTTAAGTTTATGTCAAACCGACCAAGAACCAGTCGAAAAAAACAAAGAAAGATTAGCAAATAATTGTTTTAATAGATTTGGCAGTTTTACAAAGTGTTACGCTTCTGGTTTGTGGCACCTATTTTACAATGGTAGTCTGACGAAAAACCTTTTTACAACAATGTTTAAATTATAAGCTTAAGCTTACGGTAAATTTCATTTGAATCTATTTTTTAAATTGAGGGAAATTAAAATGTAATTTGCTATAAGAATGAGTCCAACACAGAAATCCTGAAAACCTTCTTCACAAACAAACTGACGATAAACTTGAAAACCAAATTTGAGAGTAGGCTTAACTTCTTGCCGAGCCATACAAAAGTTGGGCACATAAACAAAGACAACGCTTATCTGGCTTATTGGTTGACCGTAATTTTTTTGAAGAAAACGACTAAATAAAAGGTCAACGGTAAATACCTTCTCCAATCGTCGAAAAGGCTGCATCGGGCCACTGCGTAAATCGCACATCCTTCGTCTTTAGTCATGCTCAAAGCACGGCGGGAAAATTTATGTGTTGTCGAATGCAGTAGCGGCGCGAATACAATCCCTTTCACAACGCTTTAGATACATCCAAAAAGCCGTCCATCAAGCCTTGATATAATTCTTCCCAGAGTGGCCAGTTAAAAATATTTTCACAGTCTAACACATCTTCAGGTGACCTAGTCGAAGTGGCGGAAGGAGAGTGGAGTCGAACGAGGTATCGCACAGCGTTGACGTGGACGTCGTTAATCCACTGACTTGATCTAAAGTTTTATGCTTCGGACTAGAAATTTTCCATTACTTAGTTGAATTTGACGACAAATCTCCCATTTTGGTGACCATTTCAGCTTTTCACCACAGCTCTTTCACCACACAAATCTTTCACAGTCTAACACATCTTCAGGTGACCTAGTCGAAGTGGCGGAACGAGAGAGTCGAACGAGGTATCGCACAGCGTTCATGTGCTCGTTAATCCACTGACTTGGTCAAAGGTCGGGGGCACCCAACGAGCCAAATTAAGCAAAAGCTGTAGGAAGGCATTTTTAAGTGCCTTATGGTGTTTTTAGTCTGTTTAAAGCGATGTTTTCATAAGCTAGAAGACGTTCATCTGTTCGGATTCCCTAGCTGAAATTGTAATTCCCCGAAAATGTTAGGGAACAAAATCTTCCTTCGAGAAAATGTAAGCTGAAATGAAATTTCCACGAACTCTCTAGGGAACTATTTTCTTTCCGAAAATGCTAGCTGACGTTTTTGACTGCCAAAAACAGCAATTACGACCTTTCCGAAAAACTCAGGGGCTATGATTTCCCAATTTCGAATCTTTTAGGCCACGTTTCAGTTACGAAAATCTGAGTGCACTCTTAAATCGACGCCGAAAGCGCAAGTCGAATTACCCTCCACCGAACAGATATCTACCGAAACTTGTCGTTGGGTGCCCCTGAAAGGTTTTATGAGACAGGATGAACCAAATTTCAAAATCATTTCATCGTTTTGAATGTAGTTAAGCTTCGGACTAGAAATTTCCCATTACTTTGTTAAACTTGACCACAAATACCACTTTCACCACAGCTACAGCGCTGTCGCAAGCAAACCGTCGCTTCATTTCAGAAGGTCGATTCACTTTCCATTTTTTTTTTTTACATTTATTAGTAAGCTCTAGCAAAAATTTAAACTATTTAAATTTCTTTTTTTTTTGGTAGCCGCTTCAGTACACGTCTATTATTTCTATTTCTGTATTGTAACCGTTTTCTCCATTTTTACTTTGCTTCAGTGTTGCCCCTGAAGAAGGTTAGTCATGTCTCGCCGTAATATATGGCATTAAAAGTTACCCTTTTCGACCATCATTTTGTTTCTTTGCCTTATATCTACCTTTTTATGGGATATATAATTATATATTGTTATTTCCGGTTTCACTTGTAATAATAATAATAATAATAATAATAATAATAATAATAATAGTTAACTCAATGCTTGATGTCTTGAACAAAACTGAACATACGCCTGTTGTAAGCAAGAACCGGGAAATCTCAGACAAAATTTGTGGCTTACAACGTATCTCACGAAGCGGATACGGATTGGGACGTCGCAACGAGGGTATTTTCATTACCGAGAATACTCGTAGTATTCCTACAGAGAATTTAGGGAATTAACCATTATAATAAATGAATTTATTGTATTTCTAACTTTGTACGCGCGCTGTGATTGGTCAATTTTACGGCCGGTATTCTACAGTACGCCCTCTTGACTTAGCTAGTTTTCTTTCCCGCGCGCCGGATTAACCTCAGAGATATAATAAATATCTTACTAAACTCGTTTTCTCGGTCCCTACTGCAAGTTACGGATCCTCGTTTCTTCCCATTAATTTATGCGCGCGCGCTTCGCGCTTGGGCCATAAATCATTGGGGAGCAGGGTTGGCGAAGTGGTGAGAGCACTCGCCTTCCACCAATGTGTCCCGGGTTCAATTCCCGGACTCGATGTCATATGTAGGCTGAGTTTGTTGGTTCTCTACTCTGCTCCGAGAGGTTTTTCTCTGGGTGCTCCGGTTTTCCCCTCTCCTCAAAAACCAACATTTGATTTAATTTGATTTGATTTGAGATTTGTAATTAGTAGGCGAAGAGCCACCTCGTGGAAGTACTACTAGTAAATCGTTATTATTATTATTATTATTATTATTATTATTATTATTATTATTATTATTATTATTATTATTATTATTATCATTATTATTAGTTTCCCTTTCTCATCGCAAAGTTTCATTTTGTCTCCTTAACCACCTTTAAAATGTAAGCCTATCTGGACAGTATTCACGGATTTTAGCAAATAATGAATAAATACACCCAATGGGAGTCAACGTTAACCTTTGGGAAAATTGTTTCGCTTAGCTTTCGTCTCATTCATTCATATTTGCATTCACAACGACCCTATAGAGCGAGGTTAGGAGCTTGGAGGCCAAGTAACGAAATTTCCGCCAATTAAAACAAAAACAAAACAATGAAAATTATGAAAAAGAAACCGAGACGTAATACACACGAACTGAAACAAACCAACATGGCTTTTCCACGACTTTTTTTACGAGTCTAATTCATCTCCCATTTTAAATAATAAGCCCCTATTTAGGCAACTCGTAAGTGATTTTTTCCACCCCAGTGCGTCTTAATTTATTATCTCCCCGTTGCCCCAAATAACTCTTAACCAAATGACACTGAACTTTTCAGACCTGGACTACAAATTTCAACTTCATCGACTTTCCACGGCTGTGCCAACCAGCTGAAGACCCCATCTGCTTAACAACCAAACTCACAATAGTACGAATCGCACCCACACACTAGACAGCAACACGAGGGTACTGGCTCGTTGATCTCCGAAATACCTCACAAATACACTGCAAATTTCAGCTTTCATAGGGATTAATCCTGTACCTCTTCCAGTCCTCTATTTTCATTGGTTCCTGTGACCTGTAGCTTCGTTTGTTTCAGGGCTAGGGGTATTGCTTGTGTTGCATAATCTATTGTTTCAGTTCTCCAATCACAGACTCCGTCTGGAAGGCTACAGGCCCTCTCTGTTCAGAGGGGGTTTAACTAGACTGAGGTCTCCACGGTCTCCACCCATTTCAATCTGGCCCATAAGAACCCTTCACTGTTGTCCACTTTAACGATTGTTGAGGAGACGCATAGTAGTGATTGACGTGGTTACAAAAACGCAGAGCCATCCGCAAAAACAGACAAGGACGTAAAATGACTCAAAAACTGCAAACGCGACTTTGGATCTTCTTGGTGGTCAAGGGTAATTTTGTGTGTGCTTCAATGATTCTGCGATTAGACAGGTTTATCTGCCCAAAATGACTCTCAAACCAATTGACACATAGCTCTGTATCAAGGTACGATTTAGCTTAGATAGCCTGCCCAAGTACTTAAGGGAGAACGATAAAACAACATTGCAAGACACAGTTTAAGTTGTAACTTAAGAAGCAAAGTAACGCTTCCCATTTGTATTTCTAAAAATTATTTTGGCGCACACAAGTTATTCATCAACTGTGTATAAAAATTTCATTACGTCTAAAATGTGTGCAGGTGCATTTCTTTTTAAAATGGTTTGGTTTTACCTAACACAGGATAAGTTTACTAACGCTGTGCAAAGTCGTTTTCTGACAGCACATTAAAGACCTGTTCTACGCTGTTGGTGTGTTTTGACGTCAAAGTGTGACAGCCAGCTTACGTTTTCATATTCTTTGTTCACACTATATTGGACTGGTTTTTGTGCCGACGGAGATCTATTTCACAAGATATGCGGTAGGTTTTGCACCAGCGGAGAGCTGTCTGTCTCCTTTGAAGGACGCAGCAGCAATAAAATCGCCCTAAAGTAAAGCATTCACTGCCTATTTACCCAGTTTGGTTTTCGCGCCGCCACAAAAACTAAGAAGTATAGTGGGAACAAGGTCTAAAAACAGTCAACACTACAGGAATTCATTATTATTTTATACCTAAAGGAATCGTAGGTTGCAGGGTGAACGATCCAAGTGTATAGGTTAAACCTTTTAGATAGCAAGCATACACAGATTGAGGGCGTCTTCTTTTGGTGACATTCCGGAAAAGGGAATACTCGGACTCAGTATTCGGCAATCGTGTTCTTTTGCCACCTATTACGTTTTCGTTCACTTTGCTTCTGGTAGCAGAATGCAAGGAGTGACTAACACGATGAATACTGTATACGAAGGGCACACGTTCTCTTGCGAACGTTTTGGCGGGAATCGTGTGCGGCCTGCCATGCCAGCAACGTGGCACCGGAAGTCAGGTTCAGAAGATTGGTCCAGACAGTTGTGGTGCACTGCTCTCAAGTCACAACCGCCAAGAGTATTTCGTTTACAGAACGCGTGTTCTTTTGAAAAACGATATTTCTCTAATTATCTTATCCTCCTGCATAGAAATAAGCTTCAACAAAATAGACCCAAGGAAATACGCCCTCATAGTGTAAGGCAAGCAATTTAAAGAATCAAAACCTAATTTCTACTAGACACCACGCGGCAAGACCTACAAAGGCGGCACTTGATATTAAGTTCACATTTTAAAATTCTGATATCTGTCAGCTGTTCTTGAAATATGGCTGAACTGCCCAGCAGTTAAATTCAAAAAGAGGGAAAAAAATCTTGAAATAAAAACATTGTTCCGACAGCGAGAGAAACACCGGTAAAAGTTTGGGAGAGCAAAAATCTCTTTCGAAAACAGGAGTTACGTGTGTTTCTTAAATTCAATAAAAACAGGTAAATTGCTCTCTAGAATTGCTTTTTTAAAATAACCATACGAAAATTGTCACGCTAATGAGAATGACCGTTTTAAAAATGTTTTATAAAAGGTTATAAATTTGGTCTTATGAGTTCTTGTTTTGAGAGAGAACAGAAAAGAAATTTACTCACGTCTGGCACACGCTTAATGCCTTTCTTTTGTTTAGGAGTTTAGAGACGTCTTCGTGACTCGGCCCAACGTAATGGCTTAAGCCAGTAGTGCCTTATTTCAAAACACTTACAGAAAACACTATTTTCTCGTCATAAAGTACACCTGATCTTGATCCCACGGGGAGACAGGTACACTATCAACTTATTTACAAATTCCTATATTACAGAACAAGAAGCCTTTCCTAGGTGCTGTGGCAGAAACTTGACCCTTCTCGTATAAGAGTCATGTATGGATACCGATTCAAATGTAAGTTATAGCGCAGTACTTTATGTGGTGCTGTTTATTATACTGCTTCGGTGATTCTGACTTTTGAGTCTGTGGGTGAAATCATAAAATAAATTTAATGACTCTTAATTTTCAGTGATATCCATGGTATGCTGTACAAAGTGTTTCTAACGTTTGAGTCTATGGATAAAAATCAATCCTAAAGGGGGACCATGCAATCAGATTAAGGCTGTTATGTCGTGGTGTGATACTTTGCAAGTAGATATTTTACCCTTCTTGTTCTACGAAAGTTAAGAGTCATGCTGGTACTTTCGTGAACGTTTTGGAGTTTGAAGAACTCCTATTTTAAAGCGGCGGAATGCACGAGAATGCGTTGCCTAAAAACGGAGACTTATACGGCTTGGCTTCCGTCTGTGTCAACGACTATAAACGCTTCTAATACAAAGGTTTTCGACAAAGTTGTCTCCACTAGAGGCTTCAAGAACGCAGCTTGATCGCTTGAAGTGACAACATCGGAAAGGAAGCTTTTCAATCAAGATCTTGGACAGCGAAGACGCATTGCTATACGGACTTTTGCAAGGAAAACGAGACCTCGTGAAAACATATCAGTTTGAACGGGGACTAAATCTTGGCTCGTACTGTTACGGTGTAGCTGTAATTCTCTACCGCTGCCATTCTCCAGTTGAAACGATCCCAGAAGCGCCGGCGCGACCAGCTTCTACCCAAACTTTTCCATGTTTTTGAAGAAGAATCCTGTCTTCCCAAACACAGACTGGCCCATATAAATTATTCATTCATTCATATCATATGAGCGCTTCCACCCCTCTCCCCACAGTACAAGGCTGTGATGGGCTTCTGTGTAGCCTCTGCCTGTGTTTAGGCAGTCGTTCTAATGTTCTGAGTAAAGTAGTGAAAGTTGGCCGCTTCTCGGGATCAAAATGCCAACAAACCGTCAAAGTATCCTGAAAAGAAACAGAACCAAAAAGAACATCGCAATCAGTGACTCAATGCTAAGGCGCTCTTCCTAAATCTTTACAGGAAAAAAAAAACATTTTCATCTTGGACGAGTGAAGAGTGAAATGAGCCAGTAACGAAATGATTGAGCGGTTTTCAACTGAGTGACGTAGAACTCAGAAAACCTCTGGCCAATTAGAGAAGAAGAATACAGTGCAATGAACCAATCGGAAATCGGGGCTGATACTGGTAAGCGGCGTAAAGCGCGGGAAAAATGAGCGCGACTTGTGAGGATTGTTTTTGCTTCTCATTGGTTGGGAAGGTGGCGTGGGTTTTGCCAACCTCGTCCCCAGGGGACCCTGGGAACGAGGTTGGGATTTTACTAACCAATCACAGATGCTACATGTCCTGTGTAAGACACTGGTTTTGTCCATCAGCATATCTGCTTTTAAATCCCCTTGTACATGTATTATAACACCTTCGCTTACCTTCACCTCCCGCGGTACATCCACATTCGTTAACGGCGGTTTAACACCTTTTCCCACCTGCCATATAATGGCTTCTGGGATTTGCTTCTTGAAAGGCCACGAACCCATACACATCTCGTACCAGACAGTCCTGGAAGAAAACAACACTTCAATACAATATCCAAGAAGATATTTAGATATTATTTACACAGTTTGTTTCCCAGTTTTCAGCCAGTATCTAGCCCAAAAAATTGTAACAAGTTGACTGTTTACCTCTAGAAAAATTATTAACCTTTTCGCTATTTGGTCGGCTTTTCACTCAAGATAGACTCGAGCACTGACAAGGTTTCTTGAGGTAGGTAAAAGTGTGAAGGCAAAAACGGCCTTAAGTTCTTCGGCTGGATTACAGGGCCGTAACTAGCATAAGGTGAACCGAGGCACTAGTCTGAGTTTATGCTATTTGGTTTTCTTTTGTGTGTGTGTTACCTTGGAAAGATATTGAGCTGTGTAGTTTCGTTTAGGCGTAAGCATATTTTTTCATGTTCCTGCAAGGGGCTGTAGATTAAAAAATAACAGTAACTAAATATGAAAGAACTCTTTTGTGATATTGCCTTGGGAACACTTTTTGTTTGACAACGGTCCTCTGGAACTTCCAACCTAAATGCGTTTCAGAGTTAAACAGAGAAATCTCCGACATTTTCCAATCAGCCAATCACTAAGCAGTGGTTAAAACTACAAGATTAAATTTCCTGTTTCTCCAACACCATAGATGTACAATTGCGTCTTATATTACGCTCTGCAAGCCATAGCTGGATACAAACATGCTCATCCATCACTTAGCAAGATTGGTTTCCTAACACCCCTGGCCTATGCTCATATATTCACGTGCCTACCACGTACCCGAAGGCATACATGTCAGTTGCCATGGTGAACTGTGACGAATCCGGAGCATCTTGTTGGGTTGTAAGGGAGCGAAGTATTTCCGGGGCTAAGTAGGGTAGCCAACCCTCCGGAATCAATAGCCAGCCTGGTCTCACAGACTTAGTGGTCAGACCAGCCACGCTAAACAAACCAAAATCTGTGATCACCACACGATTGCCGGACTCCAGGAACACGTTCTTCGAGCGAAGGTCGGTGTGGACGATTCCTCTAGCGTGAAGATAACCCATCCCCTATGGATAAATATCAGCATTAAATCATTAAAAACTCGTATCGACATGTATCTTCTCCTAGCAATCGTCCCTATATTTCTTAAGCTACTTGCTGGGAGAATTGGGTAAACATCAAGACTTGTTATGTTTGCTGACCATAGCTTGATTACGAGGTGCTAACGCAAGGAGAAGTTGCGCTCACAACGCGTGTGAAGGCCCAGTAATTTGAAGGATGGAAATTTGAAACGACTCAAGCGAGAATTAAGTCACTTGAATACCATCCTTAAGGGGGCATTATACCTGGATGTTAATATGAAATATCTGATAAAGATCGATTTAGAAAAACATTTCAAAAGGAAAATTAACGATAAAAACGTTACATGACGTTTCGTCGACCTCATGTCATCATTGTCGAATGTGGATACATTAACCTAATTGACACTACATATACACTACATAAGATTATACACTACTGTATATATGTAGTGTCAATTAGGTTAATGTATCCACATTTGACAATGATGACATGAGGTCGTCGAAACGTCATGTAACGTTTTTATCGTTAATTTTCCTTTTGTAATATGAAATAAGAAGTGATTTGATGAAGAAATTAAAAAGGGAAAATAAGGCATACACAAACACTCAGACAGTCCACTACAACACGGGTGCACGTCAAGTTAAGGGCGGACTGTTTTTAACCTCCAAATTTAATTTTTAATTACCTTACAATCTTCATTTTTCTCACCTTCCCTTAAAATCACTCTCTCTCTTCTTTGAAATTTCGCCTTATTCACGTGCATATGTACGCATAATGTATGAAAAGACAAAAGGCAAACCCCCTTGGGAAGATCACATGGTCTACATTGGGAAAACAAAATCTACAAGCTAAAAAGGTCTATTATCGTTCGCTTTGGTTTTGCTGTACCTCTCTCTGTGATTGGCTGGAAAAACTCACATCACCTTCTCAACCAATAAAAAGCAAAAGGAAAACTAATCGCGAAATGCTCGCGTGTATTTTCCCGCGCTTGGCGCCGGTTGCAAATGTAACTGCTTCGAATTGTGATTGGCTCACTGCACTGTTTGCTTCCACATTCATCTATTCGTTCGCCCTTTCCTTTCTTCCTTCATTTTATCTTTCTTTCTTAACTTCGTTCGCTTGCTCCCTCGACCGTTCTTTCCTTCATTTCCCTGAAGGTACCACCATGACGAAAGCTGATTTGAACCAGTTGGCAATAAAACAATCTACCCTGAAGTAGCAGGCATTATGCCAACGTGCCTTACACATCAATTAAAACGTCTTTCTAATCACACACCTACTAAAGTCAAAAGCATGACCTACCTGAGAGATCTGGGTACAAATCTGCGAGATTTTTGAAAGGGCAAGATTATCCTTTCGAACATGCACGTGAGTGTAAAGAGAAAATCCTCGGCACATGCTATGACAACAAACAAACAAACAAAATTGTCAACTGAACGAAACGACTCTTCACAGCTTTGGGAAGTCGACAATGCAAATGTATCAAAAGTCAGATCACCGTGTGCAAGATAGAAGTGTATGATTTCCGAGCATTTATTATGCTCACGCTAATTCTGGCAAATGTTTGGTGGAATTAGGTAAACTGGAGCGCGATTTGCAAGAAAGACAGCCGTTAGAAAAGATTTCCATAAGACCACCTCCAAAATCCCCATACCAGCGAAAGTGACTGGGGACATTTCATCATCGTATTTCTTATTTATAATCATTAGACGCTACTGGTTGTAATGATATTCGTGTCCATGAATTCTCAAGAGCAATTTCGAAAAGTTTCTATACCATTTCATATGCAGTACAAATGCCCCAATTTTTCGATTGAATTCAATGGAAATACTAAGAACGAGGCCTTCCAAGGGGTTGTCTGGTGTCGCTTTGTCGCTCGTTTACGACTCCGTCTCTCGCTGGTTTCGTTAGGAACAAATGTCGCTGTCGCAAAGAAAACGAAGAGGAATGGAAAGTGAATTGTCGCTGTCGCAAACTGTCGGGCGTTGTCTGCCAATTTCTGTCGGTTGTCGGTGTTTTGGTAGAAGATTGTCGCCTGTTTTCGGAGCCATGTCGCTTGTGGCTTCTACCCCTTGGAAGGCCTCAAGAACAGTATTAGAGGACTTTAGTTTTGAGTACGAGTACGAGATCGAGAACGAGTGCGCCTTTCAAATTCCAAACCCGTCGTCTCCACAGATCCCTTACTCTGCCCTATTGCTTAATAACAGAAAAGGAGATTTTAGAAACAGGATTTATGTACGGAGTGATTATGTAAGGCGCACGAACTAGATTTAAAAAGTCGTACTCGGCCTAAATCTCGTACTCGTTCTCAAATCTAAAGCTCCCTATTGATAATACAAGCAGAATTCAGCAACAAATCACCCGTTACCTGGTGATGATGGCAAGTTTCGGCGGGTCCATGCACGCCCCCATGAAAAGCACTACGTTTTCATGGCGAGTCTTCCGAAATGTTCCAACTTGGAATTTGAACGCGTTCAACTGTTGTTCTGTTGGATTTTCAATCTCGATGATCTTTACCGCGACCTCACCGTGCCAGTGGCCCCTGCAGAACGGAAAAAAAACGTGCATCTATTACAACTGAGCGCTAGATCAATTGAGCATCGAAAGGGAATTGCGTTTGGTTTGGTTTTGCATTGCTTCGCTCTGTGATTGGCCAGCAAAACTCGCGCCACTTTCTTAACCAATGAGAAGCAAAACCAAAACCAATAGTGACTTGCACGCGCGCATTTTCCCGCGCTTTGCGCCGACTACATGTAATTGCTTCGTATTCTGATTGGCTCGTTGCACTGCTTGCGTCTGTTGTGATTGGTCAGAGTAATTGCTTTGGTTTTGGTTTTACGACACTCAGCGTCGCCGGTAAAATATTGTTTAATAAAATTGCAGGATTGCATCTCGCGCAAACTTTGTTTTGGTTAAAATCAGTTCTTCCTTATTACGACATTAGCCACTTTAATTAGGACAAACCGCATGAATGAATTAAAAAAAAAACTTTCCATGGCTGATAAGTGAGTCGACACAAGCTTTCGTCTACTAAACTGCAGTCTTCTACAGGTAAATAATAAAACTACCAAGTGAAAAAAACGTTAAAATATGAATGTGAAGAAAAGAACAAAAGACAGCATAATTTAACAGAATTATGCTACTTTTTCACGGTCATATTTCAACACTATTTCAACCGCCCTCTTTATCATTTCACCCGTCGTTTTTACTCGGCGTTTTCATCATTTGACCCATCGAAAACTACTGTTCTGCTAGTCGAAGGTTCGTTTTTACTTAAATTTTTAGCCAAAAAAAGTTTCTAAAAATGCGGCATTATTTGTTCACTGGCTATGGTCCTCGTACATTATCAGGACAAATAAAATGCCGGTTAAAGAAAAGCAAACAGGAACAAAGGATCATGCCTTACCTATACACTTTACCGAATCTACCAGCGCCTAATGGATTCCACGTTATGGATAGCTCATCGAATGGTATCACCCACTCTGACATTAAACTACCCCTTTGCTGGAAAAGAAACAGATGGCATGAAAGTTTGCATCCCCTGAGATTTAACGGTTTTCTTAATTAACTTGACTTAAATAAACATTAACTTTGTCGCCGACTTCTCACGCCTTCATCATGGGGGACGTACGAGTAAAAATCTGCATCCAACCACAAGCCGACCTTTTTTCCACAAGAGTCCAATTATTAAAGGAACAGTGACACGGATACTTCACAAATTAATGTCATGAAGTAAGCTGAAGCCACTCTAAGGGCACTATAAAGGAACAGTGTCACGGATCTCTCGCATGTGCAGTAGCGATACATCAACTTGAGAAAGCTGGCAAGTTTTTTTAAGCAATAGACCACAAGTTTCTATGGTTTATATGGCTGATAAACCACTTGGGGGTGTTGGAAGAACACTCGAAGTATTCGTAAATAACGAGCCGCAGGCTATCTTTCACCCGCACGTCGTCACATACACTGTAGATAGATTGGTCTACCTCTGGGCCAGACACAAAACAGCAGCAAGAAACTTTTGTGCTCCAGGGCTCGGTTGTTCGAAAGCCGATTAGCTTAATCCAGGATTAGCGTAAACTTTGGTTGCAGTTTTTGACTTTTGGATGAAAGTTTCTTTTGCTTTTCAGGATTGACGTCCTCTAATCTAAAATTGCGTAGAATATCAGCGTTGAACAACGTTTGTGGATAGAGAAATAAACTCCTTGGTTTATTTTTAATCTTGGATTAGGGTTAATCGGCTTTCGAACAACCCGGCCCAGATGTTTAGCAATTTTGACTTCTACAAATGGACAATCGACTTAACCAACATTTAGCCATATGTATTATCAGTTTTTCCGTGGTTTAAGAATTAAATCTAATTTATTCAGTTAGGTTTTTAAATCTCAGAGCTTAAATTTCATAGACACATCTCAATGGCACAATCACGCCCACTGACATGAAATTTATAGTTATCATACATGTACATTAAAAAGAGGTTTACTCACGTGTAAATCCCAAAGCATGTGCGATTTTCCAGCCTTTCATTAAAAAGGCACACAAATTTAAATAAGCTACAATGTATGGGTAAGCATATTTAGATTGAATTAATATTCTGCTACGCAACTTTGTCCTAAGCTAGGTGATCATATTAATATTACATTAATTACTAACTTTGAATTATGGCAGGCATTTTGTAAATAACATTAAAGTGCACCTAAAGGGAAAAAATTTTTCTTTGAAAAGATAATTCTTTCCACTTAAAGCAAACATATTTTGCCATTTTCACCTCGAAATTTTGATTTCATGTGTCGCACAAGCTATGTAAAGTTAGCAAAACTAGCAGTCACATGGCCCCACGACCGTGCTGTGAGAGGCATGGGCCTATTCTTGATTTTACGTCACAAACTGCTTTGCATTCAAGTTTTCAAAGAGTTTTTGCATTGCAAAACAGTCAAATTGAGAATAGGCCCATGCCTCTGACAGCACGGTCGTGGGGCCATATGGCTGCTAGTTTTGCTATATACATGTAGCTTGTGCGATACATGAAAAGCAAAATTTCGAGGTGAAAATGGTGAAATATGTTTGCTATAAGTGGAACGAATTTATTAATTATATTATCAAAGAAAATTTTTTAGCTTTAGGTGCACTTTAAGAATGTATTGACCTCTTATCGTTTCACTTTTTTTTTATTATCTTTAATCAGAGTATTAATGTTCACAGATTCACTGTAGAGTTTTAATTAACTCTGGATCAGTTTTCAAGCAACTGAGCCCATTATGGCACATTTTATTGACGACTTAGCATCATTATTTAGCTGAATTAGTGTAGCATTAGGGCGCAAATGTGAAGTAACTCTTGTTATAATAATGTTTAATGTACTGTATTATTAGCATTAGTGATTTATAAACTGATGTAACAGTCCAGTAAGAAATATATTACAGTGGAATCCCGTTAATACGGTCACCAATGGGCCAAAAAATTTGGCCGTATTAACAGGTGACGATATTAACGAGGGTTTTTTTTACAAGAAAATGTATGGTCGTTTTGCCGAGCGGCCAAAAAAAAAAGTGGCCGTAATAACGAGGTGGCTGTAAGGCGGGATTCCACTGTAATTAATATTGATGTATCAATAATCATTTCATGTAAGTACTGTGATTGGTTTAGAAAGAGAAACAATGCAATTAGTCCATTTCTCACGTTTAGACAATAAAAATTATGATCAAAATGTGAGGTGTTTTAAAGTTTGCAGGTTGTGGTTATGGCAATGCACTTTACAAAGCACATTTTTCCCTTAAATTATGATCAAAATGTTCTAAAATCATGCAATCATGCGGTAAGATGAGTGTATCAGCGAGCAAGCACATAGCCTCCTATGCAGTCTTTCTTTTGACATGTCACGCAATCTCTCCAACGTTCATTGGGGAGGAGAGATTGCATGACGAGCCAAAACAAGGTCTGCGTACAATGTACTGTAGTAGGCTAGCAAGGACACTAAAGTTTAAAACAAACTGTAGGATGTCAAAGAAGGCATAAAATCAAAACATGAAGCTTAGAAAAATAACTGCAGATTAGAAGTGGAAACAAACCCCTAAAGACGTGTTAGGCGAAAAACAGTCAAAATCACAATTAATTTTGCACCATAAAAACAATACTCTCATTCCTGGAATACAGTACATCCTAAAGGGAACCTCCACTCTGACCACAAATTGGCCCTAATTTGATGGAAATAGTTACTAGATTCCAAAATTTCGTTTAAAACGTGGAAATAACGTTGTGGGGGAAATGTTAGATATTTTTATCACCTATTTTCACTTGTCAATTTCCTGTGTGCAGCTGTTATGATGTCAGTTGGTTGCACCAATTGTCAGGAAGCAGGAAATCACTTGCGTTTAAAAAAATGGCAACCAAACAACATCATGAAATCCAAAACTGTGGTGCACAGGAAATTTAACAGTGAAAATGGGCGATAGTGATGTCCTTTGTTTGTACACTTAAATATTATTTCCATGTTTTATAATGAAATTTGGAACCTAGTATTAAATTATTATTTCCAACAATTTAGCATCAATTTTTTGTAAGAGTGGAGAGGCCTTCCAAGGGGTGGTCTGGTGTCGTTTTGTCGCTTGTTTACGACTGTCTCTTGCTTGTTTTTTTAGGGCCAAATGTCACTGTCGCAAAGAAAACAAAGAGGAATGGAAAGTGAATTGTGCCTGTTACCAACTGGTGTGTTTTTTCTGCCAATTTCTGTCAGTTGGCTGTGTTTTGGGAGAAGAATGTCAATTGCCTGTTTTTTTTTTTGTAGCCATGTTGTTTGTTACCCTTGGAAGGCCTCAGTGGAGGTTCCCTTAAGGGTGGGCAATACCCACGTACCACTGCTAACCATACACAGTCTTGAATCCTCTTATATACATGAATGAGAGGTTCATTTTGTTGCAAATTCTCTTCCATTTTGTACAAGAAGTAAATACTGTATGCGAGTACATCTGATTAACTCAAATAATGACCTCGATACATCAGTCTCTGTGCAATGTAAAATCAAGGCAATGGAAAAATAAATTACCACTCTGCGTCCCCATGTCCTACTCTGGGGGTCCACATCAGATATCTGACTGTCCAGAGATTCAATTCCAGGTATGTCATCTCCAGATATTGTCTGCATGATTAGGAAAAAATAATTATTTTTCAGGCATATTGAATTTACCAAAGAAGAATTTACCTTGAACCTGCTATTGACAAAATTAAGAAGTAGATAGCTTTATGAAAAGGTTGCAGGCAAGTTGAAGAATGACCAAGCCATGTTTTTAATGTGACTGCCTTGTTTCCAATGCACATGTTGCCTGCACTAATAAAATTCATAACTGTTTAAAAGAGAAAATCACCAATTTCAACTCACCGAGTCATTACTTGCTACAGTATTGTTGCTTTGCTGTGATTTTACACTTTCTGTTCTCACTAGGGTACTTGTTGAGTCAATCATTTCATCACTGAAACAAAGTGTTGCTTTAACTGTGATTAACATCTTTTAACAAAAAGGTGGATTAAAACATTCCTTACAGGCCTTCACCCACTGCATATCACAGACAGCCAATCAGAGAGACATATAGGTAATATTATTAAACATGCCAACCGTGAGTGTACCTCTCCTTAATGTCACATAAAGTACACTATGAAAACAAACCCAACTAATGAATGCAGTTTAGTTTTTATGACTATCAATATTACATCACATTGTACATATAATTATGTTATGGTTCAATTATTTTAATCCTTGTGATATATAAATAAAAACTAAGCATTTTAAATAAGGCCCAATGTGTCATACATGTACATAAGTCGCAAAATTGTAAAAGTGTGATTTATAAATCACAAATTATGACATATACATGTATAAATTGCAAAAGTGCAATATATAAAAAAATATGTGGTTCAAATAAGGCCAAATGTATATAATCGCAAAGTTGCATAAAGTAAATCACACATTAATAATATAAAATATTTGCAAAAGTGCAATATAGACAAATTGCAAATGTGCAATTTACATGACTGGAAATTGGCCAAAGTTACGTCAAAGTTACGCCTATATTCAAGCAGGGCGACAGAAGTGATATGAACAATTATCGCCCAATTTCTGTGATTTCAGCAATAGCTAAAGTCTTTGAGAGAATAGTTTATAATCAGCTTTTTTCCTATTTATCTGAAAATAATATTTTGTCACAATATCAGTCTGGTATTCGATCCTTTCACTCAACTGTGACCACTTTGCTCGAAGCCACTGATAATTGGGCCTTTAACATAGATCATGGCTATGTTAACGCTGTTGTCTTTTTAGATCTAAAAAAAGCATTTGACACAGTCAATCACTCTATTTTATTATCCAAACTATATTCATATGGAGTCAAAGGAAATGCCTACGAATTGCTTTCTTCTTACTTAGACAATCGTACGCAAAAATGTGCCATCAATGGTATCCTTTATAAAAGCTGCACTTTAACTTGTGGAATCCCCCAGGGGACAATACTGGCGCCTTTGCTGTTTCTCTTATATATTAATGACTTAACCAATTGTTTGTCAAATTTGCAACCAAGAATATATGTGGATGATAATCACCTAATATATGCTGATAATGATATCTATTCCATTGAGGCTTCTTTAAATCAGAATTTGCCAAATATAAACCGTTGGCTCATTGCCAATAAATTAACTCTCAACATGACAAAAACTGAATTTATGTTAATTGGATCAAGAAAAAAATTGAACAGTCTAACCGTTCTCCCAGACTTGGAAATTAATGGTACACAATTAAACAGAGTCAATTTTACCAAGTCTCTTGGTGTATTAATTGATGAAAATATAACATGGAGTAATCATATCGAAGCTGTATCTAAAAAAATTTCTTCTGGTATTGGATCTGTTAAACGAATAAGTCACTGTGTTTCTCCTGCAACTCTACATAATATCTATCACGGATTAGTTCAATCGCATTTCGACTATTGTAGTGTTGTTTGGGGTAACTGTGCCAAAACATTATCTGACAAATTACAGAGACTTCAAAATCATGCTGTCCACGTCCTTACTCATTCTAGTCATGATGCTGACATCAACCAACTATTTAAGAAATTAGGCTGGGACAATTTAGAAACTCGACGTCAAAAACTAATGGCTGAGATGGTCTACAAGTCCTTAACTCTTTCTTGTCCAGCTCTGCAATTTACCGGTCGCTGAAGACCGGTGCTTTGAAACCTGTAACTTTTCCAAATCCGAGACTATGTTTGAAATGAGCCATATTCATTATTATTGCCAAATCCTGAGTTTCTTAGACTTTATCACTCCGTAAACGTATTAAAAGTACCGATTTTCCTTGAATATGACTGTTTATTCTGTTGCAAAACCAAAAAACGCTCTAGGACAACACAAAAAAATATTAAGCAACTTTGTTTTGAAGTTTTGAAGACAAAAAACCCCTCTTCAAGCTAAAAGTCTATAATGGCAGTAAACTTCGACTCAACTTCTTGCAATCTGTTCCAATTTGCCCGCTCAATTCCTTAGCCCAACCTGGGTGGCGCTATTTGATTTCAGTTGCTCTCACTGGTCTGACATGTTCGCATTTGTGACCCAATGGAATTGTGGGATATACTTGAATAACTGCCGCGTGTTAGTCTGCCAATTTCCATTTCAGATATTTTTCATAAGTGTCGAGCCACCTGGTCCTGCTGGCAAACTACTGCACTGATTGCATTATTTACAAGTCAAAACTCACCAAAACTGCCATTTTTGATGCCAGGTTCTGGAATCTACTCACAGAATGACTAGGGACACAACTTCACTTTGTGAATCACCATGACTTGATCGAAACCTTTCGGCAGGTAACTTGGTGTGAAATTGCTTCCCACCTCTGTCTTCTTTCGGAGGATTGCCTTTACCCACCAACCCAGCTTTATGATGCCAGGCAGAGGGCTTCTGAGGTAGAAAATGGCTCGAAAAACACTTATAAATTAAATACGTACGGAGTTGTAGCTGAGTGATCATTTAAAAATAAACGACAGCTAGCGTGACAAGCGTGACATGAAAGATAGAGCCTTCGATGTTGTGAACCAGAGAGATCTCCGTGGTAACCCCTTATATGGAATAACTAGATCGATTTGACCTCAAACCCTCGAAAATTACAGGAAAACACGTACAAAATGGCAGACAAGAACGAGTTAAATGGCCTCGCACCCAATTATTTGTCTTTGAAATTCATTCAGCGGAGTGATGTGATTACTTCTTACAATTTGCATGATTCTGATAATAAGCTTGCTATTCCCTTGCCACGTACTAATTATTACAAAAATAGCTTTGCCTATAGTGGTGCAGTTCTCTGGAACAGTGTACCCTCAGCTGCTAGGCAAGCAACATCTCTGACTAATTTCCGACGATTATTAATTAATTCTGACACGGCATTCATGTAAAACAGGCTTAATAGTTTACCTTTCTTTAATAGTTAGCAATATTTTAAATTTTAGAAGAGTAATCTGTATACATAGTTTTTCGTAATAGTTATAGCTTTTATATTATTAAATTGTTAATGCCTGATGTATTTACCGTGTTTTTAAATAAAGATGATGATGATGATGATGATGATGAATAGTTCTAGCAGGTATATCTAAATAATTTAAGTATTGGTAAAGTTTGATGTACAAATTGCAAATGTGCGATATATAAACTGCAAATCTGCGATAGATTAAGTAAACACAGATGGACAGTTTATTAAATCGCAAATGAGCAAACTTGTTTGCTGGCTCATATCTGCACAGTGGTGTTTCATTCCTGTTTCTCTGTTCTAGTGAAAGATCCTGCAGAGAATGGATAACTCAAAACACTCCATCAGACTACAAACTCACCCCTACTTAATTTGTACAATGTATTTGTAACCCATTTTAATTGATTAATTACATGTAATGTGAAAACAAAAATAAGGCCTTACAGACACTGCTGCTCTACAGCTTTTGCAAAGTTAACATACCTTTGCATGGGTGTGGTCATTCTTGAAACATCTAGAACAAGGAGGAAAAGTCAGAATCATGACAAAAGACACAAATGTTTATGAACTTGTCTAGCCATGTCAAGCCATATGCAATTACCATAAAAGCTCTATTAAGCCCCCAGGGGGCTTATTTAATTTCAGGCCTTATTAATGGGGGGCTTATCAGAAAGGGAGGCTTAAAAGAGTGGGGGGGGGGGGGGGGCTTATTTCAAATCTCTGAACAAGTCATTTTTGTGTTAAATAGTTTCAGTCTGTACAAATCTCAAACAACTGCAGTAAAACTGTATTTATTTAATTAATACCGAGTAGGAGACAAACAACTGGGCTGCATAAAGTGTATTTCCTAAGAGGGAAGAGGAAGGAATAATAAATTATTATTAGAAAATCTCGTGTCCCAAAAAGGGAGGGGGCGGGGCTTATTAGAGAGGGGGAGCTTATTACAAAAACCGACTTCCAAACCGGGGGCTTATTAGAGAGGGGGGATTAATAGTCAAAAGAGCTTTTACAGTAAGATTCACCATGCATCATATCCAAACTAGGTTAGGTCATTTGACAAGGCATTGGAAGAATTCTGTTATCTAAAACCAGTGCCATAGCAGGGTTAAATTTATTTGGGGTGGGGGGGGGGGGGGGGGGGGGGGTGGGGGGGGGATCACATCACAAGTGCTGAAGACACAAGTTTCTAGCATTTCTAGTCTTCCAAGAGTAGTTTCCAAAAAGGCTTTCAGGCTTTCAAACAAGTGCCAC
Source organism: Pachyseris speciosa (assembly GCA_016490735.1). Classification (NCBI taxonomy): domain Eukaryota; kingdom Metazoa; phylum Cnidaria; class Anthozoa; order Scleractinia; family Pachyseridae; genus Pachyseris; species Pachyseris speciosa. Next base: position 587,382 of record JAEMWC010000107.1, on the reverse strand, counting down.
AAAACATTGTATCAGTTTCCTCGTCATAATAGAGTATCCATGACTGCTGGTTAAAATGAACGTTTCTTTGTACACCGTTTCCAAAGATCTTAAGGGGAAACTTAAAGCTCTTTGGTTGATGAGGGCCTTGTGACAGTAATGAAATAACTGGGGTCAGTAAATCAGGTTCTTGCCATAATTATGGTTTGATACTTGAATTTGAAGACCCTGCAGCTTGTATGCCAGATGTTGCTTCTAAACTAGCCCATTTTGTTATCTTTTCTTTATGGTTTTCAGTCTTCTTTGGAGATGGCTCATGATTGGATCTCGCCCATTTTAACAAGTGTACATGTACTTGGCTTAATAACGCCTGATTTTTCATTCTTGAAGCCATAAATTAAATAAATACATGTCAATTTCATGCTTTACTGAATCAAAATGAACACATTGAATGTCTTCGAATACATGTAGCATGGTAGCTGAACAAATGTGCCTGTCAAAATCCTTTGGGGGTTGAGGGTCTGGGCCACCAACCCCTCCCTGCAATGGTCCCTGAAAACTCCAGGTAGGGATGCAGCTTTACTGTTTATCCCATAATATTCATGGGCCAACTTGCATGATCATCATTCTTTGTTTATCGTTAGTAATACTGAAATTTATGCCACAAAACAAAGGGAGAAAAATTTATACCCAGAATAAAATTGAGCCACGAAATATACAGTGTATTGTGGCCATAAAATGCTCACATGCACCTTAAAACTTCATGAACTGGATTCCTTACCAGAAAAAGAAAAGTGCGACTCTGGAAATTGATCAAGCTCCTCCTGCGCTGACAGGCTGGCACTGTTTGTCGCTGAGGCCGAAGGAAGTGGTGATGAGGGTGGTGACGACGTTGATGATGACGTGGAGCAAGAATCTCCACCAGGAACACTTTTGGTGATTGTAAACTGTGTTGGAATCTCAGTGCTGCATTTGCGCTCAACTGAGTTCAAGTCCCCATAGCTGCGATTTGCTCTGTTTTGCAAACCCTCGACTTGAAGTGCAATGCTGGAAGGTTCAGAGTTTGTTCTCTTTACTGCTGGACGTGACATTGGCAAAGAGCGATATTCCCACGCTGTAAAAAGAAAACTCGCATGTACACAAACTTCACAAAATACAGGTAAGTTACTAGACAAGTAAGAATGGGTCAGTTATTCAAATCTCAATCACACTAATAATAATAATATTATAGTGCAACTGAGAAAGGAATGTTGAAATTAAAAACATTACTTTTATTTTGATGCTAATAATATTTATGAGTACATTTAATTCATTCTTGACTGCTAACATGAAATTAACAAAAATTGAACACCACAAAACAGTGTATCACCAACTGAAATTTATTTAATGTACAAATTTGGGGTGTAAAATGTGACCTTGTATTTGAACTGCCATTTAATTATCCTAAACTTATACTCAATGAACACATGTACAGTACATACGTACGCACTGAAGCTTTTGATTAAATTTTAACCAACTTTTTGGCATGCTGACATCTTTATATGGCAACTTCCATTAAAAATGTTCAATTAATATGAAAGGGTGGTTGTATGAAGAAGGCAGAACAGCTTTCTAAAATTTGGAAGGAAATTAAACTGCCTCACAAAGTTCTTTTAAATAACTCCATATTATTGATATGATTGGCTGGCTGCTATGAAACAATAATGAAAGCTACATCCAAACAGATGCCCAGCCCTTTGCCAGCAGTCAAAGTTTTTTTTTGTTCCAACAACAGTAAAGAAGAGGAGACTGGTGAATTTGGGTTAAAAGAATCTTTGTTAAGGGGCTGACTTCCATCCCTGAAGTAGCCAAATGTTTCGATCAGTGCTGGTACTTATGGAAAGTGATGGACACCAAAAAAAAGTATTCAAAAATTTTCTTTAAAGCAACAGTAAGGTTAACAGCACTTCCATGCAGTCAATTCTCTGTATTATCCATTGGACCAGATGTCTCACCTCTTCGCAACTGTGCTATGAAAAAATCACCACACTCCTTTGGAAGTCCACATGCAGGTGGTGTACGTTTGGCACATTTCTTGTGAAACTTCATCCTGATAAAAATAAAGTACATGCTGTATGAACTCTTAAAACAAAGTGCATTGTCTACATTCAAACCACAAACAACTGTATTTCCAGCCCCTTTGAAAGGCAGAAATACAAGTACAATGTATCTACTGATATTAAACATGATCATCCCAGCTAGTTAAATTGTTTTGTTGTATGTGTGTGTGTTTTATTATAATGCACACAAACTACATGATTGTATTAATTTTGTAAGACGGCTTCTATGGCCACAATTTGCCATGAAGAGGAAAAACCAAATGTAATTATAATAATTATTTACCATGGATCAGTTCCTTGGGAATAATTTCAACTAACAGCAAACTCCCATCTCCTCAGAAAGGGAAAAACCAACATACAAAGACCCACCCCACCCCACCAATAATGAAACGTCACTACCCCTGAGAGGGTCCTGGAGTTGCTTGGTACTTAGGGTCTCCACATATGCCAGGTTAAATGTAGTTAAATGCAATTTAACCCATTGACTACCGCAGGTTTTTACATTTTCGGAGTGATTTTCCACCTATAAACGATGAATAGCAATTCGTGACTCTTTATTTGAACTACCAGGGAAAAGTGGTGCTGTCCTAAGCCACTGGAGGCTCAAGGTTTCTGAAAACGTCATTTTGACGTAGCTATTTCTTATCCGTGAAGCGACAACAATGGCCCAAGTTCGGTTTGCTTGCGATTTCTGCTAAATTTACAGCGATTTTTCATCTTTAGCGGCTGCCTGATGAGCATCATTAAGCGTGACGGTAGCTAAGAGTCCACTTTCTCAAAGAAACGAGCAAGGTGATGTACTATGTTGTTGAATTTGGCTTGTTACTCGACGAACTGGGAATTTGGCCGGTCGAACACTTAGTACCTTTGGGACTCGACTATTGATGAATTTCTCAACCTACCGCCACATATTTTGGAATTTCTGTGTACTGGAGATGACCACGAGCAGGAAATTTTGGCGGTAGGTCGGAGTGGCTGTAGACTTAGTTTATACGTGGAAGAATTGGGGGAAGGAACGGGCGCTGTCAAAAATTCTCGTTAGTTCCCAGCACACAATGCGCTCAAGATGTTGAAAATGTCGGGAAGGCCCGAATGCACTGGAACAAAAGGCTGTATCTACGCTCGGGAGAAGAATATGAACAAAAAAAGTCATTTCTAAGCTAGAAAAAGGACTGAATTTCGTTATGATGGTTGAATTTTGGTTTTTCGACGATGATTTCCCTAAAAAACATGAAGGCAAAAAGGGGCATTTTTGTTGTTTCTCTTTGACGTTAAAAACGGCCAGTTTCGTTCTTGTCCACACTCAAAAGGCCATATTTGGTAAAAATCGCTACGTTTCTTGCATTTATTGGATATCCAAATTTAAAGGGCATTCCATTTCGTGCTCACAACTAACAGTTAAGGCAATATTCGTGCGATTGAGAAAGTTGCAATGTTTTGAAGCGTGGGAGTTTTTTACGGCCGGTTTTGGCCGGCACGGGTGCCAATGGGTTAAATAAAACATAATTTTTTTTTGGATGTTGACATTTTTTATTGCTCACCTACTTAAACAAAAGCCTTTGAGGCTAGTAACATATCAACGCTATTTTATTTGAAAACAACCATATGCTGCAAGATCTGGGGGGGAGGGTACCACTTTCTGGCCAGTATTTAGCTTCAAGGTTGAAGTTGCATGAAAGCCAACTTGAGGGGGTGGTGATTTTAAAAACTAGACAATGGAGGTCGAGTTGGAGCCACTAGTGACAGTCAGAAGTCGATGATCATCTCATCTAGGGTAATTGAGTTTGATACTGTGGCTTGTCACGTGACCTAGCCAACTGCAAACCCAGGAGGTAACGTGAAATGAAGCCTGGCCCTGCTAAGTTACCCACCCCCCTAGAAACTGTTTTAACTGTAGAATCTTAACTCTGACCCTGGATTTAAACTACCACCAACCATGACTTTCACTGGATAGTGTTAAAAGGACCGGTCACGTGACCTCTATTTTTCTTTGTTAACCCATTGACTACCGCAGGTTTTTACATTTTCGGAGTGATTTTCCACCTATAAACGATGAATAGCAATTCGTGACTCTTTATTTGAACTACCAGGGAAAAGTGGTGCTGTCCTAAGCCACTGGAGGCTCAAGGTTTCTGAAAACGTCATTTTGACGTAGCTATTTTTTATCCGTGAAGCGACAACAATTGCCCAAGTTCGGTTTGCTTGCGATTTCTGCTAAATTTACAGCGATTTTTCATCTTTAGCGGCTGCCTGATGAGCATCATTAAGCGTGACGGTAGCTAAGAGTCCACTTTCTCAAAGAAAACGAGCAAGGTGATGTACTATGTTGTTGAATTTGGCTTGTTACTCGATGAACTGGGAATTTGGCCGGTCGAACACTTAGTACCTTTGGGACTCGACTATTGATGAATTTCTCAACCTACCGCCACATATTTTGGAATTTCTGTGTACTGGAGATGACCACGAGCAGGAAATTTTGGTGGTAGGTCGGAGTGGCTGTAGACTTAGTTTATATGTGGAAGAATTGGGGGAAGGAACGGGCGCTGTCAAAAATTCTCGTTAGTTCCCAGCGCGCAATGCGCTCAAGATGTTGAAAATGTCGGGAAGGCCCGAATGCACTGGAACAAAAGGCTGTATCTACGCTTGGGAAAAGAATATGAACAAAAAAAGTCATTTCTAAGCTAGAAAAAGGACTGAATTTCGTTATGATGGTTGAATTTTGGTTTTTCGACGATGATTTCCCTAAAAAACATGAAGGCAAAAAGGGGCATTTTTGTTGTTTCTCTTTGACGTTAAAAACGGCCAGTTTCGTTCTTGTCCAAACTCAAAAGGCCATATTTGGTAAAAATCGCTACGTTTCTTGCATTTATTGGATATCCAAATTTAAAGGGCATTCCATTTCGTGCTCACAACTAACAGTTAAGGCAATATTCGTGCGATTGAGAAAGTTGCAATGTTTTGAAGCGTGGGAGTTTTTTACGGCCGGTTTTGGCCGGCACGGGTGCCAATGGGTTAACTAAGTTAACAACTAAGAGATGCTGGTTTGTCAGGCAGGCAGCGGTAGCAAATGGTAGTGCATGCACAGAGTACAGTACTAGAGTTGCGTGTGGTGTGTTCGTCAGTGCAACATAGCGTGAAAGTTTTCTGTGGAGCTATCTTCTCCTTTCTGTGTGCACCTCATTTTTTTATCGGCTTAAGCGCAGAGAAGTCTTGACTGTTTTTTGAATATTTTGGCGTGGTCTACGACATGCCTTGCTCGACGAACAACAGCCTTCCCAGTCACAGGTGGTCAGAGGGTTTTCAGTTTGAGTCATCTTCTTCGTCGACTTCGTTGACAATCACTTCTTCCACGACCTCGGTATCCTCCGCTGGTTCGAGTGCAAATGCTGATCCATTGGCCCAGGCCTTACCTAGAGCCCTATCGGGTTGTTTACCTGGAATCATCGCTGCCATTCAGGGTCAACCCCACAGTTCTGCTTCGAGCCTGATTCCTGCGGTCAGCTCATCGCCATCGACGTCCATTTCTTGAACGTCTGTCAGCTCCCAACAACACCAGGCCATTTCTGCAGGTAACTTTTCCGTTCCTTCCTTTGTTTCTACCTTTTGCACTCGTTCAAACCCGGTTTTTGGCGTTCCCTTCCTTATCAGTATCGTCATCAGCAAGTTCCCAGTCAACCAGTGTTGGAGGCATTGTCTCATCATTTCCCGCCATTTCTACGTCAGCTCTGCTCGTCGGCAAAGATTTTGTAATCGGCCCGGGCTATTCTCCCATTCCTAACAAACTTGTCCTCAAAATAACTAGTGGCCAATTCATCGAGCTCACAGACCTCCTTCCAGACAACCTTAAGGCTAACAAGTCTGAAACTCAAACATTCCTGAATGCTAAACTGGTTGTCGCTATGGCCCACAAACGATCCATTGAGATTCAGGACATCCTTACGTGGATCGAAGCTTTCACCATCTACTTGCTAGTTCTTTGTGCCTCACATCCTTTGAGATGGGTGGATCTGTTTCAGTATAAGTTACTTATCATCCAAACGGCTAAAAAATTCCCGGGACGAGCATGGCAACAATACGATACGGCCTTTCGTAAAGATGCCTCAGCCACAGGCCTAAGAGATTGGTCCAAGATGAAACATGTTCTTTACAACTTCCACACACTGGTCCCAAACCTTTCCTCATCTACAGCCAGTTCTCTCCAGACCAAGGAATCATCCGCTTCGACCAGATTGGACCACAATCCCAACTCGTCCCAGTTCTGCCATTCTTGGAATGATGGGCAATGTTGTTGGCCCTTTGGTCGTTGTAGATTATGTCACGTCTGCGAGGTCTGTAGTGGAGAGCATCGATGCACATCCTGTCCTTACCAGTCTACGCAGGGAGCCAGACAGTCCCGCTCACCTACTCCATCGGGGAAAAAGCATCGACAACGCTGATCTCCAGCATTTATCGTTGATCAATAGTGTACATAGTTCTAGTAGTTTTTATTCCCAAGCCATAGTCTCTTGTTCCAGTTCGTTGCATTCTAGTTCTAGTTCAAGTTCCAGTTATCAAGTTTCTACCCTCAGTCGGTCATGTTCTAGTCTTTCCAAGGAGCATAATTTTATTACGTCAGCTATCTCAAAACATGTCGTCAGCCCTGCTTCAGCCAGCAGTGATTGATAAGTATTTACTGGATGAGATGAAAAAAGGAAGGATTGCTGGCCCCTTTTCCACCCCACCTCTTCCCCACCTGCATACGAGTCGCTTCGGTGTGGTACCCAAGAAACATCAGCCTGGAAAATGGCGCCTTATCCTTGATCTTTCCAGCCCATCTGGGGCCAGTGTCAATGACGACATTCCAAGGAACCCTTTTTCGGTACAGTACATGTCGGTGGATGATGTCATTGATGGAATATTGGCTTATGGGCGTGGGACTTTGATGGCCAAATTTGACATTGAGAGTGCTTACCGTATCGTACCTGTTCACCCTGAGGACTGTTTTCTTCTTGGAATGTGTTGGCAGGGGAATCTCTTTTATTGACTTGGCTCTGCCCTTCGGCCTGCATTCCGCTCCATTCATATTTAATGCCATTGCTGATTTACTTGTCTGAATGGATTCTCAGGCAGAACTACAATGTAACTTTCCTTAAGCACTATTTGGATGATTTTCACACTCTGGGTCCGCCCAACTCTTCGCAATGTGAAGTCAACCTGTCGACCTGTGTCCATCTTTTCTCGGACTGGGGAGTACCCCTACATCCAGATAAACTTGAAGGTCCTTCTTCAGTCCTGTCAGTCCTGGGCATTGAATTGGACTCCCTTGCTCTTCAGGCCAGGTTACCCAAAGAAAAGTTTGACCGGATTGCCAGTCTGCTGGATGAGTGGCTTCCAAAGAAGCATTGTAAGCGCAAGGAGCTGGAATCTTTGATTGGTCACCTGCACCACGCTTGCAAAGTAGTCCCACAGGGCCGTATTTTCCTGCGACGGATGATCAATCTTTTGTCAGCCATCAGGAGGGATGATCACCCTATTCATCTTAACACTGAGTTTCACCAAGACCTCACCTGGTGGTGAGATTTCTTCCACTCATGGGATGGTACCAGCTTCTTCCTCTCCCCTCAGTGGGCTACTTTACCCGACTTTCAGGTGTCTTCAGATGCGGTAGGCACTCTGGGCTACGGGGCTCTCTTTGACCAAGAATGGTTCTCTGGCACGTGGTCATCAGCACAGGGTTCCTTGTCCATGGCATACAAAGAGTTATTCCCAGTGGTGGTTGCAGCAGTGCTCTGGGGTTCGCGTTGGTCTACCCAATGAGTGGAATTCCGCTCAGATAACATGGCAGTTGTCGAAGTCTTGCAGTCTGGGACCTCCCGTGATCCCAACCTGATGGCCCTTCTGCATCATCTTTCTCTTTTTGCTGCACGTCATTGCTTTTCATTCACTGCTAGTCATGTAGCCGGGAAGCTCAACCCCGTGCCTGATGCTCTCTCTCATTTCAATTTTCAGAAGTTTCATCTCCTGGCCCCCCAGCTGGTCACAGTGGAGGCCCCTGGACTTCCCAGGCACCCCCCGTCCATACAGCTTGATGCCGTTGTTAAATGTAGTTAAATGCAATTTAACTAAGTTAACAACAAAGAGATGCTGGTTTGTCAGGCAGACAGCAGTAGCAAATGGTAGTGCATGCGCAGAGTACAGTTAGCTGTACTAGAGTTGCGTGTGGTGTGTTCGTCAGTGAAACGTAGCGTGGCGGTTTTCTGTGGAGCTTTGGAGCGTCCTATCTTCTCCTTTCTGACCCTTCCCTCCCTATCCCCTTTCCACTGTTAACACAGTGTGACAGGTGCCTGGATGTCTCGGTGTGGGGGCTCATGGCTGGGTTGTGGGAATTGCTAGCCATGGGAGCGTTTTTATCGTCTAGGGGCCAGCTGGTCACAGTGGAGGCCCCTGGACTTCCCAGGCACTCCCCATCCATACAGCTCAATGCCGTTGTTAATTATAATAATCATTTGCACAGTTGTATGTTATCTGTCCATTCATCTGTTTATTTACTCCAAATCCTTTGTATTAATTGTTGTTATGTCAAGTACAGTGTGCACAAAGTACATGACACTGGGTGCTTGTGCCCTGTTTCAGCTAACACAGGTCTGGAATTCACTGTACAATCTACTAGCTGAGTATTTAAATGTATTTACCTGCGGCCTGTTTCTTTAACCCTTTCCTCCCTGAGCATGACTTACTTTACTCCATGTCTAACACCAGACGATTTTACTCGTCAAAGTGATACCCCTTGGTAGTAAAAGGGTTAGAAAAACTATAATCTCCCTTAACCCTTTCCTACCAAAGAGTGACTTACATGACTTGTATAGATTTTACTCTGTCTAATGCCAGACGATTTTACCCGTCAAAGGGAGACCCCTTAGGGATTAAAGGGTTAAAGACCCCATAATCTACTGGGCCACAATAACATATAAATTAATTTTTGCGAGGCCACTTTTCATACATGTGTATATACCTGCCAACTTTTTCCGAGTCAAATGTGTGAGATTTTTCATCTCCTCATGACCAGAATTTTCGAAAATTTTCCGGTGACTTCGGACGATTTCTCAAAGTTGTCTGAACGCTACTGAACATGTCAGAAGATGTTCCAATGACTTCTGAACACTTCTGAAGCTATTTAAGTATGTTTCCAGTCCTCAAATGCAAACTGAAACGTGACATTAATTTTCAGCCCATTCTGTTTCAGTAAGGACTCAAACTCAACATTAAGCGCCACTTGTTTGAACATTTGCGGGGAATATTGAATTGAATTTTTGCTGTTAATAATAATAAAAAAAGGACAAGTCATCTGAATTTCTAAGAAAGGCATGAGAAATTTATTGTCCTCAGTGTGTGAGATCAACGTCTTTGGTTCGCAGGCATGAGACTCGCACATAATGCGTGAAAGTTGGCAGGTATATGTGTTCCAAGAGTGGAAGCTGAATCTCTACCTTGAACTTAAGATTGATACCAATAGAGTCCAAGGATCACATAACATTGTTAAGGGGTCAGTAGACATGGATCTTCCCAAACTAACATACTCAGTCAACAACTCAATGTGGCAGGTCAGGGAGCCAGCTCTCTCGGGTTTTTGAGCCAAGACCCATCGCTTATCTGGAACACTGCCCCCATGCTAGTCAATGGTCTTGTCCCGTGCACTGAATTGTGAGGGAATTTGACATCTACACTGTACAGAACTTACTTGCAGTCTTTGCATTTGACACCAACCAGAAGGAGTTTGTGGCAAAGATCACAAGCCAAGCTCATAAAAAAAGTCTTCTGAGAAAACCTGATGAAAGAATAGAAAACCAATTAATACATGGCATATACAAGTTTAACTGTAATGCACCGTTCGGTAATGATAGTTGAACCTGCTCAAAAATCTCATGATAGTCAATGATAGTTTTCGCCGTTTGACCGCGCGCATGATAGTTGATGATAGTTGATGATAGTTTTGGACTTTTCAACTATCATTGACTATCATGCGCCGTTTGAACAGGGCTTTACGTTTGATTGACAACGTTATCCCCGAGGGTCCCAAAGATCTCCTCTGATTGGTCTAAGTGCAGTGACCACTTTTTGGGTTGTGCCAATCGTCCCGCGTCATATTAAACAGGATGAAGAGCTTTTTTGAAAGTCTACCACTTTCACTGAATCACTCCCTACTTCTCTCCCAACTGGACATTTAGGTTTCTGTCTCCCAAGCATAACAATGGGGAGATTTTTCAACCCAGTAGTATTCAATAATGGTCAGGTCAATGCGATGTTTACTTTGTCACATTTTGATTAAATTTCATTCTTCTGATGGTGGTTTGCCGACTGCCTGTTTTCTGTCATTTTCTATTTTCTCGAAGCATTACGGTACGCACAATCCAATTATTTACAATAGTTGCTATGGGGCAAAAAGCTGATAATTTATTTTCTGTTGTTACGGGGCGGGCGTCACAACATCGTGACCAGCGACCCTGAATATTCACGTTATTTGAGCGATAACGTGAAACATGATGAAGGCTTGCAGCGGCATTACTTCGATTCTGCTTCACTCTGGCGACGTGCTTTTGTCGCCAAAAATTCCGAAGAGGAAAAACAAAGGAGTTTAATGTGAAGGTTTTAAAGAATATAAAAAGATTACAACAAGCTTGAGAAAAAGGATTGACCAGCCTGTTGGTGAAGCCTGATATGCTGATAGAAACATTTTGAAGTGTCGTTAGGTGGTTCGCATTTCTTTGAGCAATATTATTGGCTATTTTATTCAACATGAAAACTGCAGAATCCATAGGCTCAAATGTGACTGCTTGCTCCAATGTTAGCAAGACTCCAAAACCGCATCTTCTTGTCTGTGTGTGCTAATTGTCTGTTTGCCGTTGTTGATAGTACGACATTCTTGCACTGAAGTCTGAAGTCGGTGTGCATGAGGCACTCACAGAAAAAAACGATATTATAAACGGTATGTGAGTATTACTGCAAAACAATTTTTTGGCTACCTCCTATGTAGAAAGGAAAGGCAAAAGGTACAGTACTGGCCGCAGGAATAGCAGCATTACACGCGCGTATCATGTGACTGTGTAAATCCGCCATATTGCGCGCAATTTACACGCAAATTATGCACGCGTTATGCGCGAGTAAAATAAATACACGAAAGTGAGTGTAAATAATTACACGCAAATCCTTCACAGCGCATGTAAAATTTTACACGCAGAGTTTTGTGTAAAAGAGGACAGAGTATTTACTGTTGTAGATCAATTACTGGCAGTAATTAGCGGCTTTTTCTCGAAGGAAAATATTGCATGTCTAAAAGCACTACTGGTTTCTGAAGAATTTATACTGTCCAAATTTCATCTTTACATTTCAAATACTTGGTTTTAATGACTGTTTTTCTTTTTTTGGCACATCTGTTGTCTGAACAGTTGGCTGGCTCGCCGTTTGTTTGCGTTTGTTTACATTTCGATTTCATTTCGTGTATCGCTTGTACGGGTGGAAATTCATTCCTAAAATGAAAAGGCTGCGAGTTGGGTGATAAATCACTGCTGTTAAGGCGAACATATTATAAATTACAGGTAATAGTAATGATATACCACGCTGATTTCTCATTTCATTTTCCTTTCACCGCTCACCGCCGGTGAATGTGCGCGTCGCCGATCTATTTTAGGATCATGCTTGAATGCTTGATGTTTTGTTCACCTTTTTCAACCGCCCACTTGATCTGAAAATAAGCCCATGGTTTTTTCTGCCAACGGCTTATCACCTTCGTGGTATAAAGGATTAATGTTTTGGCCCAAACAAGGCTAGTCCGCCGATCGACCTAAAAACAAAATATCCTCCCAGCATCAATGAACCTTGTCGCGGTTTTGAAACTTTCGGCGGTCTGTAATTTGAATACTTCATTCCACGCAGCATCTAGTTTCACGTTAGAAATCTGCCGAGGTACAGTGCAGTGCAGAAATAAGCGACCCAAAATACGCGTGTGACACGCGTCTACCCAAATTGCGCATACGCGTCTGCGTATTTGACATGCGCATCAAATGCGCGCATACACCGATGCTCATCAGTATGTATGAGCTAGCTCATTGTTCCTTTATTGTTCTTATTTTATTGTTATTTTCATTGGGCTTTTATTCCAAGGCAACAGCTATTTTCGTTGGCTGAATTGGTCTCCCATTATCGTGTGTCAATGTCACAACAAACTACCGGTAAGCGGGTATAAATTATTAGCGAAATGTCTGGCACGACAATGGACATTATTTTCCCAGTGAATAGCAAATAAAAAATAACTGATATTTTCTCACGAAGTAAAGGATAAATGATCGAGCCTTTTGTCGTTTCAACCTCGCTGAATTAGAGCTAGAGTCTAGTTCAAAAGTAGAGCGACACGAAGAGACAATAATCAACATACTCACGAAGCAATTCGCTTGCTACAAAACAGCCTTGGAATGTAGGAATGTGTGTTGCATCAAAATCCATTTCGTTGTGAACAAAAGAATTTAAGAAATCAAAACACTACTTTCATTGAAAGTCAAATACGACTGTTGTAGAAATTGCTTTATCAAACCGAACGCGCGCTCACATCGGCAAATTTTTGTCACGTGCTAGGCAACCAGTAATCTGAGCTTGTGAATGTCGTCTTGCCGTCGTCTCGTTTGTTATGAAGTGGTCATGCCGCAGATTTGTATCGCACGTTTTTGGTTTTCATCTTTGAACGATGAGGTCAATAAAATGAGGGAGCAGCGTCGCTTTCATTTGAAACGAAAATGTATGAACAGTGTTTGTTGATGCAGTGAATTCGCACGCTCATTGTTCTAGATCGGTGTTACGAAAACAATCGCCAGCTGGTATGGCATACATGAAGTTTCGCAAATTATGAACTGGGAACCGTGTCACATTCCAAAACAACTATAATTGCAAAATAAATGTAGCGAATTGCGACGGCAGTGTTGTTGTGAAACCATGTCAACAATGTTTGTAATAAAATTATTTGCAGTCAAACTTCCGACTTGGCAGTTCATCGAAAAAGCCGGTTGAACTCGTCGGTATTCAGTGGCGGTGAAAGCTCGAAGCAAGTGGAATATTTAATAAAAACAAGACACCGCGGAAATAAAACAACAATAAAACAACAATTAAACAACAATTGTAGTTGTAATCGTAGTTTCTCTCATTTGTTTTTTCACGGGGTTCATCTTTTTCCGTTTTCGCGGTAACAAGAGAAGTAAATAAGATTCACTCAATATGATTAAGAAAGAAAAGTTGATCTCCACAGCAAATCATCGAGTATAAAACTGATCTCTTTGTCGAATGTTCCGGCGTTTTGAGGCTGGATTTAAATATTCAATTTCGTTGTGTAATGGTAACTTGCCTTTTGTTTTGCAGAACAATTAACCACAAAGCAAAGGAATAAGCCTGAACAACAAAAGTAAACACGCGCAGCAAATACGCGTGTCGACACGCGCATTTCAAGACGCGTATACGCAAAAAACGTGTGTGCCGCTTGCGTGTGCGTAGGACGCTTATTTCTGCACTGCACTGTACGCTGGATTTTTCTGTTTAACCAGAGAAAGACGAATTTCACAAACATTGAAATACGGACTCTGAGATTCTAACTTTCATTGTCAGATTCATGTACATTACTAAGTGGAAAATACACGTAGGCCGCGTGTAATGGACATGGCAATTTTTACTCATCTCAAATTACTCGCAGACTGCGTGTAATTTAGAGCGCGTGTAATAGTTCGTGTAAAATTTTACTCGTGCGTAACACGCGCGTATTTTGCGCGTAAATCCGCCATATTGCACGCATTTTACGCGCGTGTAGGTGCTGCTATTCCTGTGGCCAGTACTGTAAGTTGCTAGTGAATTGATCATTTTGACACAGTGGGTTGGAAGACATGCACCCTGATTTCGCATTCATATAATAGAACAGGTAATTTATTCAGTCAAATACAGCTAAATATTAGCTTACTTTCCAGCATACAAAATGCAATATTGAAGTGAAATAGAGCCCGTTGTTTAAATGCCTTAAAGATCTGTTTAAATGCATACAAAATGCGTTTCCACGCTTTTCAACGAAGCCGATTAAACGTGTTAAAACATTGTTTTCTAAATTCACCTTAATCCCCCTTTTCCCAAATAGGGTCATGTAAATTTGCACTTACAAGAGAAATAAATCATCTAAAATGGAGGCTTCATTTAAAACAAAGTCATTTGATTAAAAGGGGGTTTGACAACTAAGGTGATCATATGAAATTCTGACATCTGCCCAGATGCCTCCCATCTCCTGCAATTTGACTTGCCAAAGAAGTTTTGTTGACTAATCACACTTTTTTATTAAAGCACCAAGGCATGATTAAAAGTTTCAAAATTCCTGTGCGATTTTAAGAGCGGCTGCCTGTAAGGATCGAGAACCGCATTTCACCGACCACTTGGTCGAATTTCTGATATTTCGTCTGAAGATAACCTTGGATGAACTATTTTTGAAAATCATATTTTAAAGCTCCAGGGTATTTTATTTTTGGAGAAATTGTAAGATTTTGAAAATGCGGCCATTAGGTGCGGTTGCGGGCCAATTAAAGCAGCGAAAATTTAGGTCCAAGGACTAAGCCCAGCGCACGGCATAAATTAATGCAATGGACTTCAAACTTTACACAAACCTAGATCAACCATCATACAAGAAAATCAATACAACAAAAATTCCAAATTCCGTGGCTGCTTTGTAAAGCATGCAGGTTTGTTTATGCTACTCAAAATGGCCTTGAAACTAATGCTTATTTTCATTAAGTTAAAAGTGTTTCTAGTATGCAATTTTCTCTAAATTAAAACTTGTATCTCGAAAGATGAAGAAAAGAACTTTTAATTATTTGTTCCAAGTTTCAAGCTCTGCTTCAGACTCTTTCCCACTCAGGGAAGATCGAATATGCGTGCGATACTTGCGGCTCACAATTTACGTTACAAATTATGAGATCAAAACCGATTCACAAACACTGACATCTGGAGTTCGTAAGTGTTTCCAGACATCACATATACGGCTCTAAAACTAATGAGACTGACTGAAGGCGACCATTCAATGTTTCAGATTCTGATCTAAAAATATATTTATTACGGCCAATTAACCTACATACCATGTGCAACTAATTTTCATACCAATTTGGTGTTGCAGGTAGTTGTGCAAATGAGACAGACAGCTCCTTTATTTTCTTAAATGACGCAGTCAAGAAGTAAAATGGCTGTAAAGGAAACAAACTTTGTAAGAAAGTTGAAGCTTTCAGCAAATCGTCATGTTAAGATGGATCGTGCCACTGGAAAGTAAAAATTGAACTGTTAACATATACTGAAGTGTACGAACCATAATTATATGGTTTACCAATCCATGATCTTCAAGTTGAAAATGTCACCAGAAGTGCCGTGCCAGTTGCAGTTTAGGAGGTAGACATATCAGGAAGAACGGATTTTGATAACAGCCTTGATGAGTAATACCCTTTGAGCACTGTTTGAGACTATATAAAGCAAAGCTTGCAGAAAAGGCTTATATGCATGTAATGAACAAACGTGTAACGCAAGGTTATCGATTGTCACGCCATGCGCCTTCGGACTGGAAACAAATCTATCTTATACGCTCATTTAGTTTCATTAGTCATGTACAAATTATGTTGGTTCATAAAACAATGGAAATGGTCAGGAATAAAACTTGTCCCTAAACACTTGCATTGAAACGAAAAAATTCTTGCTTGAGGGCACATGAACCCTCGGATAGCTGGGAGAATGGGGGCAAAGCGGGAGGGGAAGAACCTGGCAAATTTCCTTTTTAATAGAAATCGAGCCTATCCCAGAGATGAAAAGAACCTGAAGTATACGCCCTGTTCCAGACTAGATATTACGTGTTCCGTGTTTTACTGTGCGATTATTTGAACGGGTAATCATGAGAAAATGTTACTAATTCAAAACGCACTGTGCAGACAATACTTGGAAACAATTGCTATGGGCATTCCATATTCAAATGTGAAAGGAGAATGTGGGTGGTTACCATTTGTCAGAAAAATAATCTGGAAATTTCGGTTTGAAGTCAAATGGTAAGGTAATTTTCCGGAAATCTTTTCATTGTGGACAACCTCCAGAGGTAGTCCTCCTTTTCCGTTCGGAAGGGAATTTCAGAAAATTGCTTACCATTTGAGCGAATCGTTCCGTTTCCAGGTCCTTTTGCGCCAGCACAAGTGACTGAGCATGAAGGAACACCTTGCAGTAAATGGTAATGGCCAATCTCATCCAGTTGGTCGGTAAATTCGGAAAATCGCTTACCATTATTCAACGGTTATTCCATCCGGATTTTTCTGACAAATGGTAAGCACCCTGTCAATTTGATATCATTTGCAAACACCTTGAACTTGACATCCCCAAACCTCCGTCGCGCCTCAAGAAACCCTATCAGACTCAGCAAGGGCCCCCGGTGGAGGGGGGGGGGTGTACTCCCACATATGGGCAATATAGGTATGTGCTGCGTGATAGGGTATGATTTTTGAAGTTCTCGATCCTTAATAGGGTATCATTTTTGCCCACGTTGGCATAGTGTTCCCAGTGTGATCCTTAAGTAGGGTGCCTAAATTGTATCAGCTAAAATAGCAGTGCATAAATACCCAGTTAAACAAAATTTTGTGTTTTTCCGTGGCGGTTAGTCATTGTTCGGATAGTCCCCCATTAGCCTGCGAACAATGGCTTGCATTTTTTTTTTTTGAGGCTGGGCCTTATATTGGGTATCAATTTTCATTTGCTTTGTCCTTAAATAGGGTCAGGATTTAAGACCCTTCGTGGCACACACCTATCCAAGTACCCCCCCCCCCCCCCCTTCCTGGCAAGTGCCCTTGCCAAAAGTGCACTGATTAGTTTTGCTTCAAAAAAATTCTTTGGCAGGGACACAATATAATGCGAACCACCTTTTATAAGATCTCTTATTCGTGAGTTAAAATGGAAGGTATTGCCCGAAGTACTGTGCGACTACTTTAACCGGGCCACTCCGTAGAAGGTCAGCCAATTGTAACACGAGTAGAGAACAAATTTTGAGTTTCTTGACAAGCAAGATATCAAATTTACATTCTCCTTTCACATTTGAATATGGAATGCCCAGCAATTGTTCTACTTTGTTTGCACATTGCATTTTAAATTAGTAACATTTTCACATGATAACATGTTTCAAATAATCGCATAGTAAAACATGGCACATGTAATATTTAGTCTGGATCAGTGCGTATACAGTTACATAGGTTCTTTTCATCTCTGGGATAGCCTCGATTTCTATTAAAAAGGAAATTTGCCGGTTTCTTCCCCTCCCGCTTTGCCCCCATTCTATCAGCTATTCTCTCAGCTAGTATTTTTTTTCGTTTCAACGCAAGTGTTTAGGGACAAGTTTTATTCCTGACCATTTCCATTGTTTTATGAACCAACATAATTTGTACATGACTAATGAAACTAAATGAGCATATAAAATGAAACAAGGCTCTCTAGATTTGTTTCCAGTCCGAAGGCGCATGGCGTGACAACCGATAACCTTGCATTACACGTTTGTTCATTACATGCATATAAGCCTTTTCTGCAAGCTTTGCTTTATATAGTCTCAAACAGTGCTCAACGGGTATTACTCATCAAGGCTGTTATCAAAATCCGTTCTTCCTGGTATGTCTACCTCCTAAACTGCAACTGGCACTGCACGTCTGGTGACATTTTCAAAGAACATGGATTGGTAAACCATATATGGTTCGTACACTTCAGTATATGTAAACAGTTCAATGTTTACTTTCCAGTGGCACGATCCATCTTAACATGATGATTTGCTGAAAGCTTCAACTTTCTTACAAAGTTTGTTCCCTTTACAGCCATTTTTGCTGATCAACTACTTCATTTAAGAAGGTAAATAACTACCTGCAATGCTGAAGTGGTATGAAAATTTCTTGCATATGTTTCATAGGCTAATTGACCGGAATAAATATATTTTTAGATCAGAATCTGGAATCGGAAAACATTGAATGGTTGCCTTCAGTTAGTCTCATTAGTTTTAGAGCCGTTTATGTGATGTCTGGAAACACTTTCGAACTCCAGATGTCAGTGTTTGTGAATCGGTTTTGATCTCATATTTCGTGACGGAAATTGAGAGCCGCAAGTATCGCATACATATTTGATCTTCCCTGAGTGGGAAAGAGTTTGAATCAGAGCTTGAAACTTGGAACAAATAAAGTTCTTTTCTTTGTCTTTCGAGATCAAGTTTTAATTTAGAGAAAATCGCATACCAGAAACACTTTTAATTTAATGACAATAAGCATTAGTTTCAAGGCCATTTTGAGTAGCGTACACAAACCTGCATGCTTTAGAAAGGAGGCAGGGAATTTGGAATTTTTATTGAATTAATTTTCTTGTATGATGGTTGATCTAGGTTTATGTAAAGTTTAAGGTCCTTTGGATTTATTTATGCCATGCACGGGGCTTAGTCCTTGGACCTAAATTTTCGCGGCTTTAATCGACCCACGACCGCACCTTGGCCGCATTTTCGAAAAATCTTGCAATTTCTCCAAAAATAAAATACCCTGGAACTTTAAAATATGATTTTCAAAAATAGTTCATCCAAGGTTATCTTCAGACGAAATATCAGAAATTCGACCAAGTGGTCGGTGAAATGCGGTTCTCGATCCTTACAGGCAGCTGCTCTTAAACCACCTTCCTTCACATTACAAAATGCCTCCTCAGTGAATACCAATTAATGGATTTTGAATTGTGCGACAACTGCTACATGTATGCTGTACAATATTTAACATTCAAATTAATTAATGTAAATGACAGACAACCTCACTATCTATGCCATGAATCACTACAATCACTAAAAGATAGGTACCTGGGAGAGTACATTGAGCATTTGAAGGAAAGGTACACAGGAATTGACCATTAATTTTCTCTTTATCACAGCTATATAATTAAGACCTATCCAAATAAATTATTATCATCTTTCTAGCATTTGTAATTCTTTGCATTTACTACAATGTGTATGATAGGTCCACAAGTTTATCAGTCAGAGACTTTAATGTGTACACCTAAAATATTATTGTTATTATTATTATTATTATTATTATTACAGGCAACCAAGGTAATCACATTCCTTACCTGTGTTTTATTGTATGCTGCATACCATAATGTGTAATCCTTGATGGCGAACCTATAGTGTGAGAACCTAAGGCAGCACAAACAAAGGGAATGATAATCAATTTAATTTATCAATTCACTATCTTATGACTATTATTCCTAAATTCTTCACACTGCAGACCACACCCATCTTGGTAAGGGGATGCTCGGCATTTGACTTACTCGCATTATGATCTGACTCAGAGTCAGACTGAGAGATGTCACCACTAGGGCTCTTGGGAATCTCTATCTTCATGCCGGGAATAACAGGTTCAAGTTTGCCTCTTCCTCGTTTCCTTCCCACAGTTGCACTTGCATGTTCATTGGTGATATATATTCTGTTTCCTGCCAAGAAATAAAAAAAAAACACACATTCTGATATCTCAGAATTTTGAAATTTTGAGGACATGTCATCCCTGAAGTTGAATTTAGCAGACATAGCATGGCCCCCTTAACAAACAGAACCCCTGATGAACTATGCTAAAAAGTGTTTTTGATCATTTAAAATTTTGTAATTTGCCTTCAGGAAGTAAATGCTATTTGATGCATTTAAAGGAGTTACAGTGTACATGTAACAGGAAAGAGTGCCAATTATACCAGTGGCCAGCGGTCAGCCTCGAGGCGCACGTGCAGTAGTTCTCAGCATTGCACATGTGGTGTGGGTTTGGGGCAGCAGGAGGATTCAATTGTCTGCCAGTACTGGGTGCCAAGAGTTTCAAACTGCAGTTGTTTTGTATGCCCCTACCCCCTCCCACTTTCTCTTTTTAATTTTTCCACTGTCAGGTCAGTGTGACGGGTGACTGATCCTTTGCATGGGGGTGCAAGGCTGGGTTGCAGGATTCTGCCAGCCATGGGGGCCAATTTTTAGGATTAATTTTACTTCCAATGGGCTATAAAATTAGAATTACAGTATGCCTAATCCTTCCTAAAAACATCTACATGTAGTTTGTTGGTCAATTGTGGCACTTTTCTGTGGTTTAGACAAACAAAATGGAAAATCAAGGTGATGTACATACTGTAATTCATAGGTTAAAAATTAATACTCTAAGAGTTACACAGACAGTACAGTGTAAGTACAAAGCAGTGGGAAGATGACCTCCCTTACCCTACAAACAACTTTACTATACATGACATTGTATGTTACACGTACAAGGATACAAACCTGCAATGACACAGTGTGTCTTACCTAGATTAACTTCATCAGAAACACTCCTCTTCAGTGGGGAGGAAGGACTTCCAGCAGGAGGTGTGTAAGGAAACGGCAATGGACTGTACTGCTTTATACTATAAGGATTCTCATTGTCACTCGCAGACAAAGTTGAAAGCCTGGATCCCTCGGTATCAGCATCAGAGCTTGGCGATGACAGAGGAATATCATTGTCTAAAGTAACTGAGGAACGTGACGACCGCTCTGACAGAGAGGTGGACACGGTCTTCTCTCTAGTTTTTCCAGTTTCCCAAGAGTCCCAATAGATATCAGAAGTGCTGTCTTTGTGACCTTGCTTCTGGCGTTCTTTGAAAGGAAAAAAGCACATTATTAAGTTTTGCCTACTTTGACTAATGGTTCATCCCAATAAGGTGTTGTTTGACTGTAAACTACCTCAATATCTTCATCTTCTGACTCTAGAAGAATGATCTCCTTCCTTGGGGTTGCTAGATGGCTCAGAAATGCTACAATGTACTCCTTTCTGAATCACTAGTAAGACCTGTTTTCTCCCGTAAAAATTGGTAAATCCTTCTTGTCGTGACAAGAAATCGATGAAAGTAAACAAACTTCTGCACCCAACATGACGTCACAAGACTTAATTTCACAATAAAACTCGACCCAGTCCCTTGGACAACTTTTAGGGAAAATAACCCACCTTTCAGTGCTTCTAAAATCGCCATTTTGTGTCCTACATGTAGATAACTCAAACTCTGGAAATTGTGCATTTCAAACATTAAATTTTAGAAAGGTGCGAAAACAAATAAATTAATTTCCCTTCACAGGCAGTTTAACATTTCATGCTTTGAACTGTACTCTGTTATTCATTTTTGTAGCATGTCAGAACTGAATTATTTTATTGCATCAAAAAAGCTCACAAGCCTTATACAGTGTACATGTACAGTACGTGTACTGGTACTTTATACACAGGTGCGCTACAAATAATTATAACTAATAATGGTAATAGGACCGAGTGGAGTCCAATTTGGGCTGTAATCATACGAGTGATTTACAAAATCGGACGACTGTGAAGCGGGAGTCTGGTTTGACAGAATTGGACGACAAAAAGTTCTGTTACCAATTAATCAAAACTATGACAAAATTTGAGAAATGAACTAGCCATCAGTTGAGCATTAAACAGTTACACGTAGTTATGAAATCTGAAAAACATAATACAGTACCACCTGAAGGTATTGACCCATCGGGACGAGGCAACACCTCGTCTTTGCCGCAGGTTGTGGCCATGCGTCCACCGCAGTATGCAAATTTTTTTCCCGTGGGAAAGCTGAGGTACAATTTTGCCATGGGAATGCCATGGTACAAAAGACGAGGCAATGCCGCGGGAAAGAACAATAACGATTAACTGCAGTTGTCAAAAAAGCGGAAGGACTTTGTAAGTTCTTGAGGTGCGAAGATTCATGGAGAAAAAAATTTATGTTGTGTACTATTTGTGTATGGACTCATAATTAAATTTTTGAGCCAGCCTCTATACAGTGTAAAATCTTAAGATATTTAAATATTATAAAGTAACCTACAGCTGTTTAGTACTGTTTAATCCAACGCTAGAAGAAGCGCTGCCTTGTTGTTTGAACTGTCATGCTGACAATTTTATGGAGCCGAACCAAATTAAAGTCTGCCGACGAACGTGTTTGCATTTTCGGTTAATTAAAGTCATTGGTTTGGAAAAAGCTATGCATCCATTTGAACTCAAAGTTTATTTGTCTGATACTACAAAAAGCTTTGGATCACTGCACTATTAGGTTAATCACTTTTGAAGTATCGAAAAGCGAGCAACTGGAAGTGATGCGAAAGGCAGCTGCAATTTAGTGTTTTATCTGATCATGATAATTAAGAATAGCGTATTGAGTCGCCATATGAGAAAGATTGGCCGTATTTATACTAGAGACGGATCATCTGTCTGGGACGAACTTGGGCAAAGAAGGGTAGCTCGTCTGATAATCTGTCTGTGTATAAATACAGGCAAGCAGATGGATCATCCATCCACACGAGCTGTCGTGATAATCTGTCTTGTGAGATGAACCATCGTGGATAACTCATCAAGATGGATGATTCGTCTCTATGTATAAATGCGGGCTGAAGATGAACTATCCATGAAAACTTAACACTTTTTCGTTGTGCTTTCTCCGAAATCCTTCCAGAGGGCTTGTCCAGTATAAACACGGGACAAGCCACTCGACACACCGATAGTTCGTCTCATAGTCCTTCCTGTATTTATACTAGACGGATGATCTGTCTGGACGGATGACCCGTCTTGACGGATGATCCGTCTCCAGTATAAATTGGGCCATTCAGACAGCCGTTATAGGAATCCTCGTATGTGTATAGACTCTTCATATTTTCCTTGTAAAAGTTTTCGCTTTCATTCGGTATGTCTGTTTATTAAAAAGATCTTAAAAGTTTCGACGCATTTGAATGCAAAGGTAACAAATGATCGTGGATAGGTGTGATCGATCAAGTGTAACAAGGCGAGAAGAATGATAACCATCTCCCGTGATTTGTGCCTCCGATGATTTTCAAGGTTAAAACATTTTGAATCTCCGACAGCCTCTGAAAAATATAGCTCATTGACTTCGTCGTCGTTCTGAGCTGCTGCACTTCGAGAAAATGATTTAGAACAAACTTCAAACTAACAAAATGCACATTGCGTTACCATATGCAAATGAGTGGAAGTTCTGTTTCGTGGTATGCAAATATTTGGCGTCTGCTAGCGGCTTATCCAGACAAACAGATCGTGGTTTCACCATCCTTTAATAAAGTGATCTGTAGCAGTTTTAAAATATAAACATTTTACGTGCAATTGCTTGTTTATTTTCTTTGAAATTCCAGTGATTTTCCATTCATTAGTATTTATCCGGGTATTTATGTATTCCCGACTGGTTAATCTGTAGCCGTTCACAGCTGTTGTTTCGCCGCTCCGCCATTCGGAACTGCAGTGTAGCAGTTCTAAAGTTCTGCTATTCGCTCTCAGCCGTTCACAATTTTTTTTGGAGCCGTTTAGCCATCCACCTATGATTTTCTACACATGTATTAAAAAGCCGATAGATCTATGTGTAGTGACCATACATGACTGTCCTTAATCCTGTTTGAGGTACGTAGTTCAAGATTTCCTGCTGAAACTTGTTTCAGTTATATGTTCTTCGTTGCGATTTTAATGTGACATATCCAAAACACAAAGAAAATAAAAGCCTATTCAAACTCAACCACGGTATTTCATTACCCTGGTTTTACCTTGGTTAGTTTTCCCGCGGCAACTTTGGAGCCTGACCGAAAAAATTCCTTGGTAAAAAAGTGCCCAGCCATGGGAATACCGAGGGAAAGTCGCAAGGAGGTCACGTGGCAATGACGCAGTAAAGGGGTCAATACTTTCAGGTGGTACTGTAGATTACTCAACAAAATGCACGACAACAGTGCACGCAAAATGACGCGTACTGTCCAATTACAGAGGCATGATGTGTTAACTGTCCTATTACACTATCCAATTACAAGCATGACGAGTACACTGTCCTATTAGTGTGCAAATCGGGCTGCTGATAACCAATTGCATTCAAGAATTTTGTTATAGTTTTGATTAAGGTGTAACTCACACACAGTATATTTATTATGATTAATTATTTAAAATGGTGCAAGTGCATGCGCACGTGGCAATATTACATCACAGACTTGGTAATTATGTGTACATAACAAACTTGTCTCAACATTGTGACTAATTCTCGCATAAATTCCTTGCAAAATGCTCAAAAACGTCTAACACAGAAAAATCTATCAGTCTGTTAACAAACTTTTACCACTGAATCTTGAGTTTGCTGCGAAAAGGGTGTATAACGTGACTCTGCCTTAAAATCCAAATCTCTCTAAATTTGCTCTATTTTGGTATACAGAAAGGTTATCATCTCACGAACATACAGTATATAGGCCGGTATTTATTTGGTGGCCTAATGGCAAGAATGCAATATACACCTTTTTTGCAACAAACCTTTCAGCAATCTGTCCAATATTTTTTAAAATGTCACATTAACCACAGATTGGGCAATTTATTCTTTTTAACAAAGACGTTAATGCATACCATGTCAAGGTCACAAGAATAAATATAGCGCATCTTAGACAAACTGCCTGGACACTTACATACAGCCTCTCTGAGCCACTATACTTAAGGTAAGTGATACAGTATAAAGAGACCAGTAAAAAACCTTAGCACATCAAATCAGGCTCATCACTTCACCTACCTGTGTAAGCCTGGAGATGCTTAAGAGCTGCTATCAACCTCCGGCTTTCTTCTGCTCCGTCATCGTAGTTGTCAAGTATGGCTCTTACTTTCTCATCGGAAAGAGACAGGAGGCCCTCTATGGTGTTGCACTTCTCTTCCAAACTCTGAAGGTTAATCAAAATAGAAATTGTTCAATTGAAGGCTGCAAGAGGGCC
>JAEMWC010000107.1:530000-557500 GCA_016490735.1 Pachyseris speciosa | reverse complement strand
CGACGGTTCTTCTTTTTCGTCGTCGAGTATCATCCACAAAGGGCACTTCCAGCGTTGCTGCGCAAGCGCTAACTATTTTTAACAACAGTGATCACATCAATGCGTGTTGTCACGTATGGGGAAATGTCGATTCACCTTGTGGCTTTTGAAGTCTGAACAAACAATATGTTAAGAGAAGTGTCTATGCGAATGATTGCAAGTTCAACGGCGAGAAGAAAGCTTTTAACATGAGTAACCTTAACTCCAGATGGACTGCCGTGTTTCCTCGTGTCTGCTTCAGTAGACTGCGAGTAGTCTCTAATTTTGGCGATGGATTGTGGGGCGGGCGAAAGACACGTGCGCGCGCGAAGTTGCGAGGAGACGCGACGCGAGGGGAGCGCCAAAAATTAGAGATGGTTTATCAACTTTGTCTATTTTTATGGAAACTACATCTCCAACTTTAAACTGGCTAGATTTTCTGCTAGCTTTCTTTTTACTTTGTTGCACCATTTTCTTGTTACATTGTATATGTTGCTTGGTTTTCAGAAAGTTTTCGCCTTTTTCTTTGGCGTTTTTCAGGTTGTGATAGATCATGATCAGCTTCAACTTCAGGGCTGTTACTAGCACTTTGTTCTAAATTGAGGTTTGAGTCCTCTACCTGTGGAGAGTTTTGTTCAGAAATAATTTCTATGCTTTGTTGTAGCAGTTCCCTGTGTGGTTTCATTCCATAAACTGCTTCATATGGAGATGTCTTAATGGCAGTGTGGTAGTGGTGTATGAAATTTCACCGAGCTTCTTGCACCAGTTTGAAACCTCTGTAGCTGTGCTTGCTATTAGAGTATGCATGTCCTCCTTGCAGGACCTGTTGGATCTTTCAATTAAACCTTGTGTTGTTGGTGTTCTTGGTGCCCCGTGTTTCAAAGTTATCCCATTGTTTTTGCAAAATGTCTCGATATTCTTATTACAGAAATCTTTTCCATTGTCGGATACTATTTTTTTAGGATATCCGTATGGGTGACAGTGTTGCTGTAAGGCATCCAGTACTTTTTCCCCAGATTTAGCTGCCAATGGGTAAAGGACAACATGCTTTTTGTGATGATCCGTAACATTCATCATCCAGGTATGGGATTCTTTGCAGTCGCAAGGGCACTTGCGAAAGTCCATCAAATCAATCTCTATCAAAGACAGGAAAGTTGGAGCTTCCACTGGTTGGTTGACATTCTTTACACGGCTTGTTTTGGGCTTTTTCTCTGCGTGATGTGGGCACAATTTCACGAATGCGTTAACAACTTTCTGGCTGATTTCTGCGTAATTTTCTTGGAGCCACTTTTCCATAATTTGCCTTCCTCTGTGGGAAATTCGATTGTGTGCCTGGCACAAGACTTGAAACAGCTCCCGTTTTGAAACAACTTTTTTGCTGCTTGCTGTGAAGAGTTCGCCGTTTCTGTAAACCCATTTCTTTTGACTTACTGTTTGTTGTTCCCATTATTTTTAATTAGTTAATTCTTCTGTTGAATCAGATCGATCCTTGTATCTTGAAAGGCCGAGTTGTTTCTCCGTTTTCTCCTTCAAGAAATTCTTGGCTTTGTCGTAGAAGTCATCTTCTATATAAAAGGTTATTCGAGAGTCTTTTGTCTTAAGTTGGCTTAAGTTGGCTGGGGCTTAAATAGGTAGTCACATTAGTGGGGATAGGGTGAAGGTAACGGTGGGGATGGTTGGGGATAGGAAGGGATCCAGAGAGAATAGGACAAGGGGAAGTAAACATACGAATTTAGCTTTTTATTTTGCATTTTATTCTTTTTGAACCCCCTCTAAAAAGCCAAGCCCCTATTTTTTAATTACACCCCAAAAAGGGAAAATCCCTTTTTAGACAGTTGATATATAAACTGGTTTGAAAATTTCAACCCGGTTTGAAAAATTTAAACCAGTTTCAAAAATTTAAACCAGTTTGAAAAAATTAAAACCAAAAAAAAAAAAATTAACCACAACATATACGTTGAAGGTGAAAATTAGATTCAGATAAAAAAAAAAAGTTTAAACTAGGTCAAATCTCAATTCCCTTTGTCTCCTAACCCTCCTTATCCAAGAAGAATAGAAAGCCTAACCACTTCCCAGGGGTGGTACTAAAAACATTTTCATACGGGGAGGCTCCGCCCCGAGGTACAACCCCTTACCCTTTTATATACCATTTTTGACAGAAAAGGCACCCCTTTGGTATACCTTCCATTGATACATTTGTAAATGGTACCCCTTTCGTATACCTAAAACAGGAAGTCTTCTTCTCATTTTCACGTAGCTTTCAATAAATTAAAACAGTACAGTTATAAGGTGTGTGTGTTCGAAATATTTTAATGAAAGGCCCTTTTAAATACCTCAATGACAGATTTCCCTACCCTTTCATATACTTCGACTTGTGAAATCCCTACACTTTCATACACCTGAAGCATGAAAAAGGTACCCCTTTTGGGAGGAGCCTCCCTGTATAGGCCATTATAGGGAGTACCCCCCCCCCCTCCCCCGGGAACCACTGGCAGCTATGTCATTATAAAGGCATCGCTTTCTCTTCAATTATTTAAAGACCTTGAGGGTTGGTCTGGTTGGGGTATAAACCTGCGACCTCCCTCACAATGGTCCAAAGCTCTACCAACTGAGTCAACCAGGCACCAATTTAAAAAAGAAACATTGTTTTCTAAGTGAATATCTGCCCATTCTCACAAATTGGCAGCAATCGATTTTGATGAAGCAACATCTTTTCAAACAGAAATAACAATCATTTATTTCTTCTTAGGAGTATGCCCATGGCAACCCCCAACATGGAGTGGCAAAGGCTTTCTTTAGTCTGATCTCATTCCTAAAACCAGTCCCTCTTGCATGAACCCTCCAGGACCTTTAAGCCCTTGGCAACGTAACTCTTGGATTCAGCGAGACACCCAAGCTCCCACACCACAGCAAGATAACAGTCCAGGTAAACTTTCCATTTTATTTATTTATTTATTAACTTTATTTATACACGGATAAGGGTTTTAAGGTACAGTAATTTAACACCTTGCTGGGGGTGATGTAGCCTCCTTCGCAGCCATTGTTTGTGTCAGTCCTACTTTCCCTCCCCACCAACGTCTGCTGAACCAAGCCGGACATTCCATCCCCACTGCGTATGAGTAGCCAATCAGGAGGGAGAATAGAACCAACACAAACAATGGCTCCGAAACAGGCTACGAGTACTTAGCCACCAAAATTTAAAAGCCACAATGTGATTGGTCAGTTCCTGGAATGGAATGTCCAGCTCGGTTCACCAGACATTGGTGGGGAGGGAGAATAGGAACAACACAAACAACCACTGTGAAGGAGGCTAGGGGTGATGAGGTTGAGTGAGCGAGCGAGTGAATTTCCATTTTCCACAATTGGCAACTAAACTGTTAATTCACCAGTAAGATGTACCAATTCAGATATACCAAATTTGAAAGACCTGTTAGATTGCATTCCTTTCAAGTTCTTCAAAGGTCTCAGAAATGCCATTTTCAAAACTATCTGAAAACACTCCTTAAAAATGATGCAGACCATTTAAAATCATTATACATGTATAAATGACTGTACCAGTGTGGTATATATTAAGATGCTGTTGCATAAAAAGGAAATTTTTCCTGGCACTTGCCATGCAAATTAATGCCACTGTGACACAAGTCGCAGCAACATCTCTTCAAGACTTGTCTCCCATGAAAAAATGCATTTCAAGATTCAGCAAAAATGGAATTGCCTTTCCATTGCAGCGCGTTTCAGCATTATTATAATTGTAATAATACATTGTAGCTAATTTGCACTGGATTGTATATTGCAAAGAAAACGTGCAACATACAACAGTACAAAAAAAATTCATAATACTGTAAAATTTTCAATATTTGTAAATAAATTCATGTTGTTGTTTACATACCTTGATAGCTTCCTCATTGATTCCTACAACTTGAAGCCATTGTTCTAGTTTTGGATAATACTTCAGTTTCTCGCAGTGGTTCCAGTCTTCATTACACTTCTGCTTGAAAACCAGCTGCCGAGAAAACAGCTTAACGAGCTTTCCCTGAATAAAGAAGCAAACACAAAAATTCAGCGCGCCCTGTTACTGTTGCCCGTAAACTGTCTTCAAGTGTTTTCGTCGCGAATGCTTACATAAATAATCTCAACGTAAAAACATCGATCATTATATTTGTGGAAAAAAATCGAGATTAAGACTAGAACGCAGGCTTAGTTCTTTTTGTTAATATATAATTGTCTGGAGCAAAGAGGTCGCTGTTAATGATATTGATCGATTGCAAGAATCTTACAGCTTTATTACCAAATGACGACGACACGCGAACACTTCTCAAGCTTAAATGCTGCAATCCAACAGTTAATTTTAACAAAACGCAAATTGGGCAGCAAAATTACGCTAATTTTAGAGCTGCAACGATGAAGATTCAAGCATTCGTGTCAAGATGATCTTGCCAGTAACATCAACATCAATAACAATTTCAGGACCACAAGTACGACCATTACAAATATAGTCGGCCGGTCATGTCGCAATGAGATCTTAACCCAAAACATGACTAATGGCTCATAAAATCACGATTCACGCAAAAAGTAAAAAAATGCTACATTACACGCAATCTTACACACTCGAAAGAAAAAGAAATAGTTTCGAAAGCGGTGGTATTTTCGCCAAGCTTGCATCAATTTAAATATTCAGAAACACGCCGCTATAACACCGCTGATCACAGAGTGTTTTATACATGATCACAAATAGACGCCAACAGTTATCAAAGTGTTTAAGTTGCACATTTTAAGCGATGTTGTTTACACTCACCTCTAAGGTCCGAATTTCCTGCTGGATCAAGTCACTGTTGGTAGAACATTGTGTACGCAGGCTGTTCAAGCTTGAAGCGATCACATCGATCATCCCTTGTACCATCTGAATGTCATCGAGGACCTTCGAAACTGCCAGCCCGTTGGACGTCATTTTCAGCGTTTGCAGCCTCTTGATAGCCCGAAGCTTATGTTTGCAGATAAAGGACAAATAAAAAACAAATAGTTAGTCGCTCACACCTTCGGTTCGTCAGAGACAGAACCATTTTTCTCTGTAGATCGCCACTTCCCCTTCGTATTAATAAACTCCTTGAAGAAATTTTGGACTGCGTTCCACCACCAAGGTCAAGTTAAAACTGGGCTCTAGCCACGTGACACTCAAACCATGAGGGAGGGGAGGGAGGGGAAACGATTCTTTTACCTCTGTAAAGTGCGGCAAAGCCCAAACCTCTGGCAAAAAGGGGTTAAAAACTTAGGGTATAGCGAAATGAAAGCCCAACAAAACAAGAAAGGAAGCTTTCAGCTTTGCCGGAAGGCAAGACTGACAGGTAGTTTCTGTTCTTTGTGCTTCCAGCCGGACAGCTGGGCCATCCGTTTGTTCGGGAAACTTGTTTCTGTTTGATCTCCCGCACGAGTGTCACTTGCATTTCAACTGACTGAAGCTAAGTGCGGCCCACGATCAGCGAAAGCGCTTCGGGTATGAAGAAAACGCTTGAATAGCAAGACTTTTATGTAATTGTTTAATTGCTAAGAAGTGAATGCAATTTCTTGAAATTAAGTTGTCTGAGTGACTGTTTTTTGTCAAAATAAAAGGCTGCGTCTTTGAAGCCGCGGACACAGGCATGATCTTTTTTGCTTGAGAACGTGCGAGTAGCGTGATTATTTGAAAATTTAAGTCGCGTATATAGCGTAAGTCCAAGATCTTACTTGTGCCCAACCTAGCAACGGTGGTGGCCGCGGTGCGCGTTATAACTGTGGTTGTAGTTCTGCGACTGTAGACTGAAAAGACGCGAATCGAAGATGGCTGTATAAAAGATAGACTGAGAACACGAAATCAGTGGTGAAAACCCGCGTGACTAAAAAGAGCGGGGGTGAGAATTCAAATCGGTTATATGAGGCCTTCCAAGTGGTAGAAGCGACATGCACAAGCGACATGGCCCTGAAAACGGGCGACAATCTTCTCCCATAACACCGACAACCGACAGAAATTGACAGAAAACGCGCGACAGTTTGCGACACGCGACAATTCGCTTTCCATTCTTATTTGTTTTTGTTAGCGACAGCGACATTTGTCCCTAACGAAACATGCGTCAGACAGAGTTGTAAGCGAGCGACAAAGCTACACCAGACCACTTCTTGGAAGGTCTCTTATGTGCTTTGCAGATGAAAGGAAGGGGTAGAAAGTCTGAAGGACTGGGAGAGCTGGTTGAGGCAGATAACTGGCTAGATCAGAGAACGGAGTTAGAGAACGGAGTCGATAAGTTTGGACCGCATTCAATGCTGATATCCTTGGAAACCTCCACATTGTCAGCGACGAATACAAATGTAAAGATTTCCTAATGAAGAACATGGTAAGGCAGTTCAACGTGCAAGACATAGACTTGAAACTATTACCATGAGCACCTCCCAAACAACTAAGCTCCCGGCGCAGGGTTTTTGAAATAAGTGTATCAGTGATTTGAACATCTTGGGAATCACATGGCTAATAAAAGAATTCCAAGAGGACAAAGGTCCGATGGCATCTGTCCGACCAGATGATCTTAAACTAGATTAAAAGGTGGAGGTAAAGTACCGGGCCTGGAAGTAGGTGGGGTAAAGCTCGAGGACGCTAGAGGGGAACATTGCAAGAAAAGCCCTTGATTGAAACCCGCAGAGCAAGAGGAAGAAAGGCCGTCCAATTCAAACGTGGAGGTGCTCCCTCTGGCAGAGCTACGGGCTGCAGGTGTGTCCTAACCGGTCACTACGGAAACTGAATTAAGAAACTCATAAGAATCCAGAGCGAAAATACAAAAGAAATTTAAAGTTTACTGCACCGGTATCGCAGAAGTCGTGGGTTCGACTCACATACAAGCCTGAATTTTTATCAGGCTTTATTTTCACTACTGCTTAATAGGCTTTTTAGCTTGTCGATTTTGTTTTCCCAATGTAGACCATGTGATCTTCCCAAGGGGATTTGTAATATGTCTTTCCATAAATTATGCGTACATTTGCACGTGAATAAGACGAAATTTCAAAGAAACAGTTCTCTAGGGTAACATCACATGGTCTACATTGGGAAAACAAATCTGCAAGCTAAAAAGGTCTATTCAGTAGTGGTCACAACTGCGATGACCATTCACATATTCATTCTGTAATCCGCAGTTCAAATATATAATTTTTTATATATCATGTTATTCTCATATATTAATTGTTCACGGGTATATTACGAACCAACAAAATGACCAGCTCCCAGTTGGTTTGTTAGCTCAGTGGGTAGAGCACTGCACCGCTATCGCAGAGGTCGTGGGTTCGAATCCCGTACAAGCCTGAATTTTTCCAGGCTTTATTTTCACTACTGCTTAAGCAGTTTTCATAACTGCGATGATCATTCACAGCTTCGTTCTTTAGTCGGCAGTTCAAATATACGGATTTTCTTATATTCTCTCTCACACAGTACAAGAGGCTATATAATAAGCATCTTCTACAAAAATGAAAATCCCCGCCGCATCTGAGCCGAACCAGTATTGGTCTTTAACTGACAAGCTCAACTGAGCCACTTTAGAAAACATTAACCGTTTTAATGCACGTGAACACTGTTTTCGAAACTGACGTCCACGTTGTTCTTGCGTATAACGACATTGATTATATTTGTGACGCGCAGCGTGGGCTTTTTTTAGCTTTTCAAGTTTTGAACTGTCAGTGGAGTGCAAATTCATTTCGCCTGCGAACTCTTAAGTCTTCAGTGCGAACAGGAGAGAGAGGAAATTTGACCGCTGGATTTCCGAATCGAAATCGGAAGTTGAATAACAACTAAATGTAAATTCAGAACTAGTCGCGTCAACTTAAAATAATATTGTTTCTATGTGAGATTTACTGTTTTACAGTGGAGTCTTAACTCATAGTTTTTGGTGCTAAACTGCACTATTACTGCAAAAATGTTATATTCAAAAGCTTACGAATAAATTGCATTTTTAATCGCGACGTTTGTTTGTTCTTATTGGCCCGGCTGTCATTATTTGGATAAATTCTGAAGAGCTACCCTAAACAGATGGTTACTCACCAAAAAAATACCATTGAAAATAAAAGTAAAAAAGAATTTTATCAGCCTAGTTCGTGTGGACCAACAGCCGGAAATGACTTTCTAGCAGAGTACTAGATAATATTTTGTTGCCATACGTAGGCAAGATTCGAGGGCTACTCCAATTTTCAAACGCGAGTAGGTGACTACAAGCTCTAGAAGAAATTTATGTTTAACCAAGGTTCACTTTTGACTTTTTATTGTGCTGATAGTTTAGTTTTTAATTTCGCAATCTCATTTTCTGCATTGTTTGTCAAACTAATATGAGATCGGTTCTAGGTTACGCTGGGTGCGTCGATACTTGAAAAAACAATGAACCGATATGATACGGCATATCACCCAAAGCACAAGACGAAACTGCTTGAATAATATAAACAGAAACAGGCTGAGCTAGCAGAGTGCCTATGACTTGGTAACAATTTCAAGGTTTGCTTTAAATGAACGAAAAAAGCTTGGCATTTCAACTACATTAACAGACTTTATTACCATACATACAGCGACAATAGCTATCGAACAACAAACAACATATAGAAACAATCAATATTACACGATATGGTAGCAAAATAATAGGTCTCTTTATTTACCTACCTCAAAGTTTGGGTATGAAGATCGTCGTTTCGATCCACCTTCAAGATCATCTAAAATGCTGTCCATACTACGGTTTACGCTCATAACGGCCTGGGAGGTTAGGCGATATCGTCGTTGCCGCCGACCTACAAACACGATTCGGTGAAATAAATCGAGCGCTTCCATGGTTGAAACTTGCCAGCGTGTGCGTCCACGAATTCCCTACGTGTTTTAAAGTCCAAATGTTTCTATCATATGCTTCAGGTGACCCACTGGTGCTAGTATGCTCTCCGTCTTGGCTGTTGTTTCGTACGGATGTAGCTGAAATTTTCACTGCTTTAACTTACAGATCGAGATTGCTACCGTCAGATGTTCTCCTTCGATCAATCTAGCATCCTACGGCAAAAACTAGATGGAATACGAAACAGTTAGTGTTCTCTTTCAACGGCAATTCTGACTGAGTTACACG
Source organism: Pachyseris speciosa (assembly GCA_016490735.1). Taxonomy (NCBI): domain Eukaryota; kingdom Metazoa; phylum Cnidaria; class Anthozoa; order Scleractinia; family Pachyseridae; genus Pachyseris; species Pachyseris speciosa. Next base: position 548,375 of record JAEMWC010000107.1, on the reverse strand, counting down.
CAGGAATCGTATCCGTTGAGGTTTAAAGCTGTCTAGCTGTAGTCTCTGCGAAGGTGGTACGTAGGTGATTATTAACCCAATACGTTTTGGCTCTATCGTTAATGACTTCACTAATATCATGTTAATTTGCAAATTAAATTAGCGAGTTTGGCGGAAGATGGTTGAATTCTCGCAGGTGCCACGGAATAGAGTTTGTACCAAACCCTAGCTGACAACTTATCACAGACGACTATCAGATATCAGGAAAAAACATTTAACTGTCATCTGAGGATGAAAAGCCCGCTGAGTGTTTAATTTTGGAGTTATTCCAACGCTATTTTGGGCAAACAAATTGTGCCATTGTAGTTTATTTTTTAGGTCTAGAAACTTAGTTGACTGGCACTGAGGATTAATTACTTGCATGACTTGGTTGTTTGTGGCAAACAAATTTCATTGGCTCATCTTTAATTTGATTTAGTATTCCAGTTCCTCTTCGCTGGTTGATTACACATTGAGGCAAAAAAGGGAAAAGATAAAGCTATTTTTAGTTCTCGCAAGGTAAAATTAGCAAAAAAGATTAACATTATTTGTTTGGCTATGCTCTTATGCTAGAGACCCTATAGGCGCGGTCAGAAGTAAAAATACACGAAAAAGTATTTATGTTAAGGTTTTTACCTTCAAAGCTCGAAGATGATAAGTTTTTCATGGTTCTGTGAGTTTACTAAACCATTTTACAATTTACTGAAAAAATGTCTTTTTAAGGCGAAATATGTGGAGATTGGTCGCGCGTTGTGTAATTGTCGGAAAAACCATCTACCGGCTCTGTCATTGCTCTAAAACCTTGTCAGTAGATCGTAAAGTGATTTATTAGTTAGGTCTTTGACCGCGGTTAACTGGAGACCTGGGAACTATACAATACTCGTCTTATTCCCTCGACGTTCCCTCGGCGTTCCTCAATTTTATCTTTTTGATTGCGTGAATGCGTACTCTGCGGGCAGTCTCCTTCGATCTTCCTAGAAAAATCGGGAAGAGGAAAGGGACTCTACTAGCCGCCTCGATATTTTGTATTGAGAATGCGTTAAATCAAATGTAACCAAGCCTTGACCAGTCTCGTTTCCGACCGGCTAGGCAAAATGCCATCTGTGACATAGTCTTTGTGAGTGTGTTTTGACAGCCTGAATTAACATCTGGTTTTGTGAATTCGCAGAAAAACCGGATAATAACATGAATAAGGACTAAGAACGCTGGACTATAGATTCTAGACTAAGTAAGATTTGTGAACTAAGAGATTTTCATTTCAAAGTGACATCCGCCTCAACTGCTGATTTTAGCAACGACGATTTTATATATTTTTAATGGTTTTGGTATTTTAAGTTTTTAAGATAACCTTAAGGAAATTTTGAGTAATTTTTAAATTACTGTAATTCATTATTTATTATTTATAATTGGAGTTTTAGTTTTAGATGCACGACCCTATAAGCACTAGCTTTAACTACCATCGTGCTGAAATAGAGCGGATGTATGTATGTAAAGAGCCTGCGAGATATCTGATTGATGTACTTTTCATGAGGAGAAAGTTGATTGTCAAACATGGGGGGTTAAGGGGGGACTTAACCTAAACACCGTTTTTGCGTCGCTTGACTTGGATTTGACGTTAATATCTCGTTCGCGTTTCAAGCAATCCAAAATCCCTACGCTCATCCCAAGAAGCTGTATGCAGGGATATTTTGTGAATTTTTTGGTGATTTTTGGGCATACTTGGCCGGGAAATAATTTTTCTAGAAGGATTTGTTAAAGTTAGGGAAATAGGGAATATTGAAGATTTAATGAAAGTTTAAAATTGGAATTTGAAGTGGAAAATTAGTAGATGGACACCAAAACAGTTCCCAGCTACTATAAGTGCCCTTGTGGGGTGTCAACTGTCTGGTGGTATTTCAAAACATTTTTGTACATTTTTAATCCCTTCTTTAAACTCCTTAAAATTTCACTCCAACTCACCTTAAGTCCCACCTTAAGAAAGGCATAAACATGCAAATTATACAATAAGAAAGATACGCTGAGTTCTAAAGGTGATTGTTACTTTCAGGATAAAGGAGGGTGGCCTGTGGTATGTACATTAATTATGATTAATTAATTATGATTAATTATGATAATTAATTAATTAATTAATTAATTAATTATGACCAGTGTATGGTATTTTGTGCCTCCATGCAGGAGGAGAGAAGAGTCGCTTATAAACTGGAAGAGAATTGATGTTGTTCAACTAAAAGTACAGAAAATAAAAGAGGTGGAAAGTTTATTGAAAGTGAAATTTCCCATAAATGGCCATTTTCCCCGTAAATTAACATTTGTTTTTTAGTGATAAGCTTTTCTGGAAGGTGTAGTGGAGATTTTATTGCTTGTGTGAAAGGAGAGTTTTACTCCTTCTCTTCTTCTTTACCAGTACTATATTGGAGGTTACGAGTAGAAAATATCCATACGTCTACCACAAAGGTCTTTTCTTTATTCTGATCCTCGTGTAAAGTACGAGTCGTCCCTAATTTTCCTCAGTGATAGCAGTGATAGGAAATACTCGGGCGCGCGTGTGATAATCACCCACCGCGAGGAAAGTGACACGCACAGGAAAGAGAGAAACTCACCGTATCTCATTATCGGCCCCAGCCGGAGTGGGCACAGGGATCCCACACAAACGCTGTGACCGTTTGTATCTTTCCGTCCAGTTTAATCAAAGAATTTTTATGGGAATGTCAGGTTCATATTCTCGTAATGTTCTGCGACGTATATTTACATACAGGATCAAAATAAACGTAGATTTACCCAAAGTGTTGTGCATTGTCGTTCTTGTAACTGAAAATGGTGAATTTTACCATTCTGAAAGCTTCTGTACTGGTATGGATTTTAAAAAGTTTACTAGAGCCTTGATTTTTTAAAAAGGTCATTTGTAATCCGTTCAATCTTCTTCCATCCTTCACCATCCTCGCCATATTTGCATTACTGATTTTTGTCTACTTAACTTCCCTGACAAATTGTTATTTCACTGTTTCTCATCATGTAAATGCATTTATGTCTCTAATAATGACCCAAACTATCGTGACCATGCTCCTTTAAACAGCATATCGAATTACGTTTGCACGCGCATTTTAAATTATTAACTCCTGAGAAAAAACTATAAAAAAGACCGCAATATTGACCTTCATTATATTTTCGTATGTTGTCGGTTTAATACTAACCATGGTTCACTGCTGCGAAAAAATAACCTGTTTTGAAGCGTCTTCATGCGTCTAGTATTTTTTGTGTTTCCCGCCTGCACGTCCAGGTAGCCAGTTTACTATATACCTAAAAGTGTTAGCGTTAACTTCGGCAGATAATCGTAGCCAATCAAACATGAAGATTAATTCGGCCCTTCTCGAGATTTTGCAATCCAATGAGGAACTGTTTAAGTAATTCCCGACCAAACGACGGAAGTGTGGACGGCGGTAGATCGACTGCAGAAAACTCTGGCTTTAATCAGTTGGCGCGTGTCGCTTTTCAAAACTTCTCGGAAATCGACAAGTTGCCAATTAATTTCCGTCACAGTTTTTCGGTTTTTAGCCCCGCGCTAAGCCTCCTTCTCTTTTCTTTAATAGTGTTTCCACCGTTTTGATCAACACAAACGACGGCAAAGGACAAAATCATCTTACGGCGTGAGGGAACTCACGTGTCAGTTATTCTGTTTCAACACGGAGAATTTTCATCTGAAAGATTTCGTGTTTTCACAAACCAAAATTTGTCAGGGATGCTTCGTAATCTTTGTATTTGTTCTGATGAAAAGAAAACTAATTTTTTTTAAGTTTCACTGTTTTGCGTTTTGTGCGCGTCACTATTTGCATAAGGTCAAATAACGGGGCTTGGACAAAACACTGATCCCCCGTTTACTGATCCCCCACTGATCCCCTACTGATCCCCTTACTGATCCCCTATAAAATTCACTGGAAAAAGTAAAACGTACTTGTAATGACGGTGAAGCGGGTCAGAAAGTAGGTCCTCCCTCGGTCCGCCATCTTTGAACTCTGAGATAAGCCAGAATTTTTCCTTGAACTTTATTCAGCCTCAAATCATATTTTATTTTGTTGTTTTACTTTTTCCAGTGAATTTTATAAGGGAGAACAGCGTTTTGTCGAAGCCCCAAATAACGCAACATTTATACCGAATACGCTTTTCAGCTCTTCAGCGATTTTGACGATTTGAACGAGAAATCCTCTCAAGTAAACCATAACATGGGTATAAATCTCGTTTTCCTTAAAGTTGAATGGTGTTAAATCACGTTTGCTTTCCATTATCTTTTTTCAAAATTCCTTTGGCTTGTTTAATTTGTAGACAAAATCTTAAGCCCTGGCCAAACTATCGAACAAAGCTGGATCCCATATTGTTGGAAAAACCATGGAATAGTTAAGAGAACAAGCTGAAAAAAAAAGGGTATGTTCCATACCGTTACACAGTCATCATTGCAAGAATCACCCGCCTTTAAAGTGCCTATGAAGCGAAATTTGTTTGTCGCTAATTTTAAAGTTTAATCAATAAAACTCAACATTCCAAAATTTGAGGTGCTCTTGATTAAAATCGGCGATTATACAAGCGTTTGAAATTGGGCTATTTTGCCTTCAAAAATGGCATTTGAATCGCGCGGCCAAAGACACGTGACAATAGCTGTCACGTAATTTTGACGTAATTTTGGGGACAAGTATTCCAACTATTTCACTATAACTCATAAGCGCAAACACATTTTTGTACCCGAAATGACGTCACATCACGACCCAGACCCCTGACCATTTTTAAAGGCAAAATAGCCCAACTTCAAATGCTCGTAAAATCAACAATTTTAATCACAAGCACCTCAAATTTTGAGATTCTTGCGTTTTTAGGGGTAAACTTTAAAATTAGCAAGAAACAAATTTCGCTTCATAGGCACTTTAAGGAGATGATGAGAATGAGCCCGGATCAGTTCGCAGAAATTTTAAACCGGCGATTGAACTGGACATTTGCAAAGCTAAGAGTGCACCAAATTATATTGATTGGCTAGCAGGGCGAAAGTGACTCGCTTCAGGATACAAAGGCTTTAATTGTTAGAAGAGCGGCAAAACACTGCAACATTTTTCGTCGAGCAAAATTGTTGGGCGTAAAGCACTGGCCAAACTATCGAACGAAGTTGGATTCAACGTTCCAACTTTGCTCGATCCAACATTGTTCGACCGTTTGGCCACCCATGTTGAAGGATGTTAGTCCAACAAATTTTGCTCGATCAAGTGTTGGCAAGAGAGGACAAAGATAAGAGAATTATTCCCCCATATAGTCCCTATCCCCATCGTAATCCCTCCGCTAAAGTTATTTTTAGATGTCCTCCAAGATCCCGGTGTTTCCAAGAGGGTTAAGTGATAGCCAATAATATGTCCCCATTTTTACCAATGTTGACAGCACCCACGCAATTGGTAAAACTGGGGACATATGATTGGCTATCACTCAACCCTCTTGGGAACACCGGATCTTGGAGGACATCTAAAAATAACTTTAGAGGGATTGCGATGGGGATAGGACCTATATGGGGATTAATTATCTTATCTTTATCCTCTCTTGGTGTTGGATAGAGTTTGCTTTTGATCAAACATTACGTCCAACAATTGAATTCAGTAACGTACCCGTGAATGATGAATATGTAAGAATGAATATATGATTTTCATATATTTGAGCTGCGGATTAAAGAATCAATATGTGAACGATCATCGCAGTTATGAACACTGCTTAAGCAGTAGTCACGGGTATATTACTAACCAACAAGATAACCAGCTCCAAGTCGGCTTGTTAGCTCAGCTGGTAGATCGCAGAGGTCGTGAATTTTTCAGGCTTTATTTTCACTGCTGCTTTTAAAAGTAATGTTCATAACTGCGATGATCGTTCACATATTCAATATTAGAATAGAACGAAATAGGAGAAGAACAAAGAAATAAAAAAAAAACTCTGGTCAGAGCAATATAGAAAGAGACTAGACAATTAAACTAGATAAAGCACCAATCAATTTGTATTTTTGTATTTGTATTTTTATTTTTCCCCACTTAGTATCGATTACAGAACTATTGATTACAGAGAATGAAATAATACTAAATAGGAGAGGGGCACATCTAGGTAGACTAATATTGTGCCTCTTAGTAAAATTGTATACGGTCAAATCAATGAGTAGGTTAAGATCTGTATTTATTGGCCAACAAAGTTATGTCCAATTACAGGTGCGTTGTAATTGAACAGTGCATTACAGGAGCTAACAACCATCAACAAACATAATTAAAAGATCTTATGCATATCTATAATCAAGAAAGCAAACTCGTTATCTATTTGTTTCACCCATTTTTAATGGCTTTTGTTTGATTTTCTTGCTTGACTTTCAGTCGGCTTTAAGAACGGGACGGGTAAGTTCCCGTGATAGCGATGAAACAGTTGACTGTTCCTTGCCCGTCTGCAAGCTCTAAGCCAGATAGGTCGGGCAATGCAAATGTAGTCCTTCCATCACCTCCGTACGTAGTTCCTGAAATCGGAGAGGAAGTAATTTGGTAGATATGATTGTCGTTTAATCAGTTTGGTTTATCGTCTTCATTTTATCGGCGATTTAAATTATTGTGAATACATGAAATTCACAGATATATTTGAAAGAAAGATATATTTAAAAGAAAGAAAGAAAAAGAAACATCACCTCTGCGATACCGGTGCAGTGCTCTACAACCTGAGCTAACAAGCCAACTGGGAACTGTTCACTTTGTTGGTTCGTAATAAACATAACTGCGATGATCTTTCACACAGTCTTCGTTCCTTAATCCGCAGTTCAAATATATCAGTGAGTTTCATATGGTCACAGTCATTTATTCATCACTAATGGGTTTATTACGAACCAACAAAATGACCAGCTCCCAATTGGCTTGATTGCTCATTTGGTAGAGCTACTGCTTAAGTAGTGTTCATAACTGCGATGATCTTTCAAATGATCATTTTTAATAGCGGAGCTCCGGCGGCCCAAAGGACCGCCAAGAGGAGCACCATAGTTAAGAAAATATGGTAAGAAAATATGGTAACCCACCGTACGTACGCCCGTACGTCCGCCCCTCCATGTATGTGATGTGAAATGTCCCATTAATTGTGTGTTCTAACCCGCGTTTTGTGTACACCTTTTTGTGTACATCTTTTGATATTAGACGTCAATGTTATGCCCAATTTACACCTTCAAAACAAGGTATCCGCTGACCAGTAGTACGTGACCATATCGCAGGCTCACGTTAAGACTTCATCGAGGTCAGCTGTTTTTTTTTAAGTTGACCGTTGACCAGGTACTGGTTTTCGATTGGATCGCAGGCTCAACCCAGGTGTAGGACACCCAAACCAAAACGAGGCTTAATTTTTCGCGCGCTTTCTGCGGCTCGAGATTTCACATTCAGTTGGTTTCTTCATTTTGAGCACAACAACTTCATCTTTGAAGTTCTCTCTTTTAATTCGCGTAAAAGGCATGAAAATCAAGAACTACTTAAAAGATACTCCAGAAGGTGAATTCTCAACTGATAAAATGGAGAGTTTTCATCATTAACATTTTCCTCAGGAAATTCTTAAATTTTGGATCCAGTTGTATGGCGGCCGGATTGTGTGGTTGAAAAACAAAATGATTTAACGCTTCGAGGGCTTGTTCACTTTACCGCGGCATCTTGCAGCTCACCACGAAAGTTCACTTAACAATTCACCGGCATTAATGGGAGGAGCGAGTAGCTCAAACTTGGTGGAAGAAGTTCTTTCTTTGGACAAACCGTCTGCTATTTTCGTAGATGCGTGTTTTTGCTTCAGTGGGTCGATTCGTATTTTCAATTCGTAGAAAGCCCGACAACACGGGTAACTTAAATAAATTGAATTCTAACAGAAAATGGAAACTAAAAATTGCTTACGCGGAGTTAAGTTTATGCCAATAAACACATTGAATTTTGCGGAATGCGTGATAAATTGTAAGTCGCCATGTGTTTATCGCTTGATAATAATTTCCCTACCTATGGAAAGCTCAAACCATGCAGTATTTGAATTCCGTATTCTTGAAGGAAAATGTTTATTTTGGGGTCGGAGTCAGGAATCGCGAAAGCCTTTTTAAAAGAAATGTTTAGCCTGAATTGAATTCCTTCAATAAATTAAAACTTAGCATTTGAGTTTTAATCGTATCGTTATTACTTTTGTTCAGGAATGAAACTTGTATCATTCTCGACTGGATATAAAACCAAACATCATGTTAGGGCATGATGTTATTTATGTCGATAGAATGCCCTATTATACTCTTAATCCGCACATATCTGTTGATCCGATGGTGGTTTATCACGTGGCACAAATTACGGCATTATGCCCAATTACGTTGAAGAGCGTAATTGCCCGTGAATATAAAACAGAAGATACGCTTAAACTATTCCCTCTTGCTTTCATGCACCATTACGGCCATTATCCCTGTTGGAAAAAAGACAACTTTCCCGCCCTCCTCTCCCTATACCATACCATCTGTTGGATTAACATTTATGTTCTGCATAGTATAGCTATCTTGTATTGGGCGCCTTTTTCGCCCCACCTTTGCTGAACATGATATTTTATTCACTATTTACAGTGTCAACTTTGACACTTTTATTTGATTTTGATTAAAACCGCCACTTTACAGGAGTGGCCAAAAATGCCAATCATGAGTAAATATTTGTTACGTTCATGCCATATCATCTCCAGCAAACTAGTTCGACGCCACGCAGAGCTCCCGTAAACTCGGAACTCGACATTGTATCGGCATAAATAACAATCTACTCGTTTTGGACAGAAAGAAGTAGCTGGTCGAATTGGTTGTTTGTTGTTTTGCAAGCGAACGAGTGTTTTCCTCCGCTTGGTTGACTGTCAGTACATGTTTTTTGACGTCAGTGTTTCTATAGTGTTAAGAACCAAAAGAAACGTTTGCCCTTATGTTATTAACACGTAATCGCAATGAGTCCTCGTAAGGTATTTCTCATGTTTTGCGCGACGAGGGCAATTTCAGCAAATTTCTGAAAACCCAAGCGATATTAATCCTTAATTTTACTCGGCTCCATGCGATTACCTATCCAAACTATGAGGATTGTTTTCCTTTTTCTCTTTTCTACGACATTTAAACTTATTTCTAAGCTTAACGTACTACGAAATATGTTTGTTAAGCCACGGCTAAAAGATCAAACATTTTCATCCAACATCGTGTTTTTCACACATAACGTTTGGTGGCTAAACGCATAACAATGTTTGACCAAACAGCGGACCAAGTGAGTCCAAAAAATGATATTATCGCTGAAATTATCGACGTTATGTGGTTTATTTAGTTGCTTTTTACCATTTGTGTACGATTTGTTTGTTGGGGTGGCTAAACGATCAAACATGTGTTCGTAATGGGAAATTTTGGATGAACATGTTTGATCTCAATCAAACATGGAAAGCCATTTAATGCACTATTGTGAGAGGTGGCTGAACGTTCAAAGATGCTCTTCCACAGGCTTCCCAAGCTCAAAATCAGCTTGTTTATATAGAGATTTGTATGGGAAAGTCGCCGGTTTGTAAAAAAAAAAAATTGTGTAAATAACTATCTAATCAGAAATAAAGTTTTCCTACCTCAAATGTGTCGCGTACTTGTCTCTTGTGCCGATTTTGAAGCCATTCTGACGCCGTTTAGTGAAGTTTTTCGAAATCGTTGTCTCTCCTTCTAAAAGAAGTAGAAGGCAGACCACTCCATCGATCGCATCAATCGCTGGCCAGACGTTACTCCACAAATCGCTCTCTCCTCGAAAGGAAAAGTCCCGAATCGTAATAAAACCAACAGTTCCATAAAGCCCAATAAATTTCACTCCATCTACGTGTGCTTCGGCGGTCAAAAGACTCATGAAGAACGAAAATCTTGGCTTGAAGTTCGCCTCTTCGGCTTTCCTGATATGCTTGTGACCGACCTCGCGACAACGGCCGTTAACGCAAGGTCAAGTAGCTGGTTTCTGATTGGTCCATTTGAATTAAGTCACGCGCTGACAACGCGACCCTCCACCGGAAGGAAAGGTACATTTTGTCGCGAATCAAATGTCACACTAGGGCTGCAGCTGGTTTGTAACCGTTACAGAGTTCACAACTATCAAGCAAATTTAGAACGATAACTATCTTATGCTGAAGATCTAATCTTATCGTTCTAAATTTGCTTGATAGTTGTGAACTCTGTAACGGTTACAAACCAGCTGCAGCCCTAGTGTGACATTTGATTCGCGACAAAATGTACCTTTCCCTCCGGTGGAGGGTCGTGTTGTCAGCGAGTGACTTAATTCAAATGGACCAATCAGAAACCAGCTACTTGACCTTGCGTTAACGGCCGTTGTCGCGAGGTCGGTCACAAGAATATCAGGAAAGCCGAAGAGGCGAACTTCAAGCCAAAATTTTCGTTCTTCACGAGTCTTTTGACCGCCGAAGCACACGTAGATGGAGTGAAATTTATTGGGCTTTATGGAACTGTTGGTTTTATTGCGATTCGGGACTTTTCCTTTCGAGGAGAGAGCGATTTGTGGAGTGACGTCTGGCCAGCGATTGATGCGATCGATGGAGTGGTCTGCCTTCTACTTCTTTTAGAAGGAGAGACAACGATTTCGAAAAACTTCACTAAACGGCGTCAGAATGGCTTCAAAATCGGCACAAGAGACAAGTACGCGACATATTTGAGGTAGGAAAACTTTATTTCTGATGAGATAGTTATTTACACATATTTTTTACAAACCGGCGACTTTCCCATACAAATCTCTATATAAACAAGCTGATGCAGAGTCGAATTTTGAGCTTGGGAAGCCTGTGGCTCTTCCAGCGATGTTGGATGAAAATATTTGATCATTCTTAGATTGCTAACTTTGTTTTCGAACAAACACACGCGTCAACTATATTGTTTTCAGTTCCTGTTGACTGCTCTAAACACAAAATATTGGCACAAGGAAAGCCATGCGGTGTTGCCCAATACCAGTAAAAAATAATAATCGTGGAGCTCAGCTTTTAGGCTTGGCTAAATCTATATATTATATAAGGTCGTGGAAAATATGTAGTGTTTCCATACATGAATAATCTTAGAGAAAATTAGGGCAACAGCAACTTTATTACCCTTCACCTAACAGAACAAGTTACAATGAAGAAAATGAAATGTTAAAAAGAGTTATGGCTTCCTTAATAACTGTGAAAGGTAACGAAAGTAGGAAGCCAAAGTAAAATAGATTAATTTAAAAGACAGCTCGGACACACAAATAACACACGCAACAACAACAACAACAACAACACACGAGGAGCCGCAAGTAGGAAAATTTTTGTCCCGACGTTAATTGGCTTTATTTTCTGACGCCTAATCTCGTTGAAAGGTAACTCTGAAGATAAAAGAAACCGCTTGGATGAGCAAGACACCTTTGATGGGAGAGGTTGTCACATCAGAACATCAACACTTTGATCATAAATTGTCCATGATGACTGGGATGATTCAGTTGTGACTACGAACCTTGCGAGTTGGATAAACTGTCACACCGGATTTTCACTAGCTTAGCATCGTACGGCGAATGAACCGTCCGACTACGCTGGCTAGTATTTCCCAGATTGCGTCACAAAAATAAATAAAATAAAATGAAATAAAAATAAATAAAGTTTTTGACAAACCACATCTGCATGTTATTTCAACTTTTGTCCCGACGTTAATTGGCTTTAAATTCTGACACCTAATTTCGTTGAAAGGTAAATCTGAAGTATTTCCCAGATTACATCATAAAAAGAAATAAAATAAAATGAAATAAAAATAAATAAAGTTTTCGACAAACCACATCTGTTATGCATGGCGTGTGTTCCCATATCGAAATTCCTCGCGCCTTCCAGGAAACCGCGCGTCTATTATTTTATTCCCGCTTCCTATTATTTTCAAACAGCTAACTTCTACTGCCCTTGCAATGATAAAATCCAAAGATAGATGCTTGGGAAGCAAAAGACACCAATACATTGCACAGTACTGCTGCTGTATTTCAATGGTTTACTCAGTGTTGAACAAAGTTGAGTCGCGCAATAAACAAACTTGTTGAGCACGTGTTTCCCTGAGAGCTGTCAATCTCTTATGAGAAAGATGAGACAGCCTGTAGCATGTAGTCACGTAAAGTAATTTTTCCAACAAAAGACATTGTCTAGTTATTTGAAAACCAGAATAAAAAACAAAAATTTCAAAGAAGTAAGTTCAGGCATTATAAATCATATTTTCCAGCCATAATCGATCGTTCCCGTACCATTTTTACTGTTTTGGGACGTCTACAAGTAGTTAATATAAGTAAGTTATCAACTAATTTTAACCAAAAAGTTCAAAAGGCGCCAGTTTTATGCGGTATTTCGGAAGTGGGCACTCGAAATGCTGTTTCGGCAAGTCTCCTTACAGCGCAAAGCCTGATTCAAGGAAAAGTTGGTATGTCCTGAAAGAAGAAATTTGCGGCTCAGCATTTCGAAAATAGAGTCACGGTGAAGAGAGGCCTCGAAGCTCTTGTGCCGGATGTGCTCAACCTTATTTACAGCAATTCCGTGTCCTCGACTAGGTCCTTCTTTACTTCAAACTGGAATCGAAAATCCCTAATGCAGGATAGCAAACCATGATGAATCTAACGAAGTTAGGAAGAACAGTGGTGAGTTAAAGCAAATTGTTACCGTGTATATTGATTATCTACTGCTTTCTTGGGGAGACAGACGTTTCATTTTCTCAAAAGATCTTCGAGCACGCGAACGAAAATGTAAGCCGCCGGACATGGCCGAGACGCAAGAGGGTGGGGGTGAGGAGACAAAATTTATTTTCCTCACACTCGTTAAACTGATCTTCGCAGAAAAACAAACAAACAAAAAAAGTATGTGGACAGACTAGACAGTAGCAGCCATTCAAGAGCAAATAATCCGTTGTTTAGATGGCCTTCACAAGTGGTCACCAATTAAGGTATGAGAGGGGTGGGGCTAGGCTGGAGTGCTGGCAGGAGGTACATGAAGGTCCCGTCTGGTTCAAGCTATAGGCATTGTAGTATTTTTTGAGTCTTGGTACTTTCTCGTGTTATCCCTAAATCAACCTATGCCTACTGTTTTTATTCATTTTTCTGTTAATAAATTTATGTTTAAAATCATGGTTAGTAAGTTTTACCTGACTAAATTAATAAGGAATAAATGAAATTTCATAATTCTTACATAAAGGTCACATTACTTTTGTTTATATTTTTAAATAGAAAATTGTGGTGCAAGCATTCTTCTTAACAAGAATCAGATCATCCTTGAAGAGAAAGTGCCTCCTTAGCAGATCACGTGGACCTTTGAGGAGGCAAACTACTACAGGAAGAAACTGATGCTCTATATACTTACCTAAGTTTTCAGCGACACTGACAACTAACCACAATTGTTTGTAACCTCGCATATAACTGAGAGTAACAATTATAATAACCACTCCACCATTCTAACAAACTTGTAACTTCGTGGGTAGCATATAGTTACCCGAGAGTCGCAAGTTAATAACCGCTCCACCATTCTAACAAAATTGTAACTTCGTGGGTAGCATATACCTGAGAGTTGCAAGTTAATAAGCGCTCCACCATTCTAACAAACTTGTAACTTCGTGGGTAGCATATACCTGAGAGTTGCAAGTTAATAACCGCTCCACCATTCTAACAAAATTGTAACCTTGTGGGTAGCACATACCTGAGAGTTGCAAGTTCATAACCACTCCACCATTCTAACAAACTTGTAACTTCGTGGGTAGCATATACCTGAGAGTTACAAGTTAACAACCGCTCCACCATTCTAAAAAACTTGTAACTTTGTGGGTAGCATATACCTGAGAGTTGCAAGTTAATAACCACTCCACCATTCTAACAAAATTGTAACCTTGTGGGTAGCACATACCTGAGAGTTGCAAGTTAATAACCACTCCACCATTCTAACAAACTTGTAACTTCGTGGGTAGCACATACCTGAGAGTTGCAAGTTCATAACCACTCCACCATTCTAACAAACTTGTAACTTCGTGGGTAGCATATACCTGAGAGTTGCAAGTTAACAACCGCTCCACCATTCTAAAAAACTTGTAACTTCGTGGATAGCATATACCTGAGAGTTGCAAGTTAATAACCGCTCCACCATTCTAACAAAATTGTAACCTTGTGGGTAGCACATACCTGAGAGTTTCAAGTTAATAACCACTCCACCATTCTAACAAACTTGTAACTTCGTGGGTAGCACATACCTGAGAGTTGCAAGTTAATAACCGTTCCACCATTCTAACAAAATTGTAACTTCGTGGGTAGCATATACCTGAGGGTTGCAAGTTAATAACCGCTCCACCATTCTAACAAAATTGTAACTTCGTGGATAGCATATACCTGAGAGTTGCAAGTTAATAACCGCTCCACCATTCTAACAAAATTGTAACTTCGTGGGTAGCATATACCTGAGGGTTGCAAGTTAATAACCGCTCCAACATTCTAACAAAATTGTAACTTCGTGGGTAGCATATACCTGAGAGTTGCAAGTTAATAACCGCTCCACCATTCTAACAAACTTGTTAGTTCGTGGGTAGCATATACTTGAGTGTCAAGTTGCTTTTTGATCTTAATGTTGGATCAGTTGTCAGAGAAACTCTTAAAAGTTTATCATCTCAAGGTAGGAAATTTTTTTCCTGGGAATGCGCAGTGGCAGATGTACAAAGGACAAATACAGTGGATGGAAACAATTGCTTAATGATTATTTGGCTTCCTGTTATTCACTGACTCGTTATTTCCCTCGTCATTGGTCATTCAAACGGCAATCATTCACCCTGCTTCAAAAAAACTATTTCTGTCTCATGGAAACGATGTCCCGTCTTCTCTGCATGCTTAGTTAAAGATCTGAGAGTTGTAAACCCACGCAGGCAAGTTACACATTTTCGTTTTAAACGACGCCGGCATTTCAAAACAAAAGGCAAATGTTACAGATCACATTATCCCGTTATTTAAATGCCTAACAAAATTAAGTCATCATTTAATAAAAATGCAATGAGCAGTGTCCGCGCGAGAAGCGTAAAGCGTTTGGTGCCAGAAGTTTGACCGAAAAAAAAATTTCTTCCGAACCGTGTATAAATATATTTCAGTCGTAAAAATTCGAAACTCCGCATTTATTTATATTTTCACTCAAAAAGCGAAGTAGAAGTAGAAATTCGGTTAAACGATTCCGGTTGAATACCTCTTCGAGCACCATTCATGAGACGAAAAGGACGTCAGCCAACAAACTGAAGTACCTTAAAATTTACGCATTTCTGTCAATTCTTGCTGTAATTACTTTGCGTTGCAACGCCATGGGACACAATCACTTTTCTCATACTTAATTAAAGTCGCTTAACGACATGGTAATGTCTCGTTGTTATTGACGTGTGGTTTGGGGATCCCGCGGTTCTTTAACACCTTCGATTCCGCTCACCAGGCAAAGGTATTCCTGGAATTTACCATTACGTTCCAAATTCTTTGATGTGCCGCATCTGCCCGTGCAAAAATTTCCCCTGATGCGGCTCCTCGTGACAAAACAGCTACAATACAATCGGCCACCTGAACTATCTACCTAACCTATTAAAACCATAACTTAAAGTTTACTTAGTCCGTAATACAGCAAATAAATCAAAAGAAAGCAGGCACATTGTCACATTGAAAAAGAGAAATATTTGATAGTGAAAAGAGTAGTCAAAACAGTATAGCGAAGCTTAAAACAAAATAAAATAATCTTCGAATTGCATGACAAAAACAAAATCGAGATTTAATACTTACTTAACAGGGAAAGGAAAAGTATTCCTCGACTACAAATACCTATATAAGAGAACTGCAGTAATAGGCTGCTGGCAGACCCTTTATTGATAGTCGAGAAAGTCTTCCACCCCCACCGCCCATCTACTCGGCTAGTTTGCCCGAAACTCGACTACCGTAAAAGCTCTATTAAGCCCCCCCCGGGGGGGGGGAGGCTTACTTAATTTCAGGCCTTATTGACGGGGGCTTATTAGAGAAAGGGGGCTTAATAGAGAGGAGGGGCTTATTTGAAATCTCAAACTCGCCGTTTTCGTCTTATAATAGTTTTTGTACCAAACTCAAACAACTGCAGTAAAAACTTGATTATTTAATAAAGAGCAACACAGAGTATTATGTGTTTGAGTGCATATTTGTTTAAAAATAAACCAACTGGGCTGCACGAAGTGGATTTCGTAAGAGGGAATAGGAGGGGCTCATTACAAAATCTCACGTGCCAAAAAGGGGGGAGTTTAGAGAGAGGGGGACTTATTACAAAAAGCGACTTCCAAACGGGGGGCTTATTAGAGAAGGGGGTTTAATAGAGAGAGGGGGAGGGGAGAGTTTAATAGAGCTTTTACGGTATCCCCAAAGAGACTGTTGGTGGCCAATACGAGAACCTACCAAGTAAGGAGAAAAGAGCTGTGTTTTGGGATATCGCCATCAAAGCGCCATCTGCCTTGGCAAATCCTCTTGGTGCAAAGTTGTAAGGAAAGCATCTCACTTCACCAAGGTACGGCTCACCATGTGAAGTGGTGAACAAGAGCAGCAACATCAATGAGATCGTCCGAAATAAGCAAACCATCATGAAATACGCTGGACAAAAGAAATAAAAAGATATCGCTTATCAACCGCAAGGACTCGTTCTACACAGCGAGCTAAAGAGCGAACTAAATTCCCTCCAGTCGACGCAAAAAGCTTCTGATTACAAGCTTGCTTGGATGCTCTAACACTGGGGGGAGAGTGGGGTGGGGGGGGGGACTTTTGTTGTGTAGCAACATCAACGAAATATGATTAAAAAAGACGCCCTCTGTCTGACTGTTTATGGTTTTCGTTACCCTTGATTTTTTTCAAGCTATTTGGAAACGAGTATAATTAAAGTTGCTGTAGCGTCATTTCTATGAACCTTTTATCCTTTAGCAATTTTCAAAATAAACTAAATCAAACTACAGTTTCTCTGCCCTAATGCAGTGATAATGATCATAACACTGCGCTTAACCCCTTTCCTACCAACGTCATACATATGTGACGATAAATACTGCGCTTCCCTTTTATGATTTATTTCTTGTTTAAATTTTGTCAGAACATCATAACTGTATGAATAGCACCGACTGTGTTTCGCGATTATTAAAGCCAAAAATAACGACTACAATACCAGACTCCCGCTGCATATCACCGTTCGTTTGGCAGCAAAGCCCAAAATGCTTGTCTTCTAGCCAGAGAATAACACCAAAATTT
The DNA here is from genome assembly GCA_016490735.1 of Pachyseris speciosa. Taxonomy (NCBI): domain Eukaryota; kingdom Metazoa; phylum Cnidaria; class Anthozoa; order Scleractinia; family Pachyseridae; genus Pachyseris; species Pachyseris speciosa. The sequence continues at coordinate 531,081 of JAEMWC010000107.1, read as the reverse complement.
ACACAAAATTCTACATTTACAGCAAACCTCAAGCTCTCTCCTTAGTATCTGCTATCAAAGTTTTCTCTCACATTTTCTGCCTGCCACGCTTCAGCCCGTTTCTGAGATCCAATCTTGTGTGTCTTAACTTGCCTCGTTCACAGCCTAAACTGAAGAATTCTGGGAGATTCAACCACGCCACGAGCATAGAAATCTCCTTCGGTTCGTTTCATAGTTTATAATGTGGAGCCACCCAGTAATATACCAGCAAAATGTTGCATCGATAAGTTTTTTTTTCCGGTTAAACCTAGCCCAAATTGCCTTGGCAGGTCCCGGAATGCACTCGCAGAAAGACAAGAAAGACAGGTTCCATTTTGAGGCACCATCATCACAACAGAGCGTGTTTGGCATCTCCGTGAACATGAAACCGCCTCTCACCTTTGGTTTCTTTCAAAGGCTTGCCTTTACCCACATTCTAGCTTAATGATGCCAGCATGGGGGCTTCTGCAGAGGAAAAGGGCTCTGAAAACCACTCTAAAACTGACAATTGCACCACAGATTGACTTAGGCAATCTTAAACAATGGCTTGATTCTAATCGGTTAAGTTTAAACGTTGTCAAGACTAAATGTCTGTTAACTGGGACTCGACATAGAATTTCGCTACTCCCTAGTGACCCAGACATTTATCTTCATGGCCACCCAATAGAAAGAGTTGACTCTTATGAATGTCTTGGATTACAAGTAGATGAAACACTTTCCTGGGGTCCCCATATTTCTGAGGTCAACAGAAAGGTTGCGAGAGGTCTTGCATCACTAAGAAGACTTAAGCCACTATGCCTCCAACCAGTACTAATAGCAATCTACAAATCTCTCATTTTGCCACATCTAGATTATTGTAATGCTGTCTGGGGTGGCATTGGTGCTGGCTTAAGTAAAAAACTCGAAAATTACAAAATAGAGCTGCTCGCATAATATCTGGAGCTGACTGGGGCGTAAGATCCTCTCAGATTCTTTCTGTCCTTAACTGGACGAGCCTTGCTGACAGACGAACCAAATAAATGAAAAGTCTATGTTCAAAACAGTGAACAAACAATTGCCAGAG
>JAEMWC010000107.1:510000-525000 GCA_016490735.1 Pachyseris speciosa | reverse complement strand
AAGCCTCGACAAGCGTCTGGACGTTTCCAAAAAATTCGGCCATTCCTTTCGCGGATCCGTTAGTGTGTTGGTCAGCAGAATTTGACCCCGAATCGGTGAGATATACATTACGATCAAACTCGACGCATATACCCAGTAACTGGCGCGTGTGTTTCTCCTGCACCACGATCCATCGCCGAAATTAGAGACTACTCGCAGTCTACAGAGTCATTGGAGTTATCAGTTTTCAGACTTTCCCGTTGGTGTTGTTTTCGTGATCAAGTACGTAGCTATGGGGGAGGCGGTTCTGGTACGCGTTCTCATTTCTATTGCAACACGATGTTTACAGCTTGCCGAAAGGTAACTCCCCCCCCTCCTCCGGGAACATTTCCAGTTTTGTTTGAGGTCTTAGAACAAAGGTGGCCTGTCGTGAGCATCCTTCTTCAATGAGGTCGATGTAAAACACTTCCGTGATAGTAATCTGGAAATCCTCTGCATCTCCCCCATTCCTCTATGTGTGTTTGGAAAATTCTTTAAAGGCAAGCAAATATTGGAAGCAAGTGAAGTCTATTCACAAAAATTGCGTGACGCATTATTTGCACAGCTGCAGCAAGTTATCATATCGAATTATCGATTAGTATACAAGGAAAGCAACCATAATTATCGAAAGACTAAAAGCAACTGAAGTTAAGTGGGATATTCTAAAGTTAGGATTTTGGTAAAATATGACCTTTATCTCTGATTTATTTTCAATTTTTACTCGCAAAAATGGAAGATATGACTATTTCCTTTGCATTTCTGACGTTTTAATGTCTTGTAAGAAAAAAGTCGTGTAAAAAGGTGATTTTGTTCGTAAAAGCTTACACTGAATCTGGATGCCATGAATTGAGTCTCATAGCCCTATTTTGTCTTAAAATACTTCGTTTTAACGTGTTTGGTAAAAATCTCTTAGTAGGGAATGAACCTTGACAAAACTACGTTTATGAATACAAGCAAATATAATCTATATTTTTCAAAATGTTTCCACAACGATATTTTCCACCTAAAAATACTACAAAAATTAGTCGACATTATTTTCCATTGAAAATCGTCCTTTAAATTCTCTTTTAACGTCCACCTGCAAACTATAAATATCTCTCCGACTTCAATGGCCTTAGAAATTTTTAGGGGCCAAACGAATGGCCTCAGACATTTCTGGGGCCAATACATTTTTACCAATGACCACAAAGAGCAATTTGGGGCCGCAGAAATTTCTGGGCCCATAAATATTTAGGAAATCTCGCCTAGAGCAATTTGTTTGGGTGCCACAGCAACTGCTGGGGCCCATATGTTTTACGAATCATCACAAAAATGTAATGTTTGGGGCGCAGAAATTTCTGTGGCCCTTACAAGTTTACGAATCTCCGCAAAGAGCAATTTGGGGACATAGAAATTTCTACGGCCCTCACAAGTTTAAGAATCCTCGCAAAGAGCAATTTGGGGCTGCAGAAATTTCTGGGGCCCATATATTTTTTAGTACCCTGCGAGCAGAGTCTCCTTCGATTATCGAAGGAGACTGCTCGCAGAGTAATTTTTCAGACATCTTCGCAAATAGCAATCTGGGGCCGCAGAATGGTCGCTACAATTTCCTCACAAAATGAGGCACTATCTTTTTGCTATCTTAAGGCTAGTTACAGCCTATCTCTTATCTAGAACACTTTCCAAACTATATTTAGTTTTCCAAAATCAAAAATGAATGTATGGCTTATTAGTTTTACTTTTATAGATTGCAATTTACCATTACCTAAAATATGTTCAGTTTTAGTAACGTTTAGCTACTTTAAAATACGTTCGTTCTCCTCCGGATTCTGTGGTATTAGTTTATTCATGCATCCAGGGACTTTTGATAGGAAAGGTTATGAGTCAATTCATTTCGGCCTGACTGCACCCTAATGACACTACCTTCACGTTTCTACTACCTTCACGTTTTTACAGAGTTCGAACTTTGGCGCAGTTGAAAAAGACAAAATCAAGCAAGTTGTTCAGCGATCTTCAAAGACATTTATCGCTACTGCATTTTGCTGAAATGCAGTCTCATACATTCGAAACACTTAGATTAAATTAGATTAGATTAGAGGGTAATTTCAGTGGCACTCAACGACAAGTTTCGGTAGATATCTGTTCGGTGGAGGGTAATTCGCCTTGGGCTTTCGGCGTCGATTAAAGAGTGCACTCGATTTTCGTAACTAAAACGTGGCCTAAAAGATTCGCAATTAGGAAATCATAGCCCCTGAAATTTTCGAAAAGGTCGTAATTGCTGTTTTTGGCAGTCAAAAACGTCAACTAGCATTTTCGGAAAGAAAATAGTTCCCTAGAAAGCCCGTGGAAAGTTCATTTCAGCTGGCATTTTCTCAAAGGAAGATTTTTTCCCTAACGTAACATTTTCGGGCAACTAAACTTTCAGCTAGGGAATCCGAACAGATGAACTTATTGTAGCTTATGAAAACATCACTTTAAACAAACTTCAAACACCACAAGGTACTTAAAAATGCCTTTCTACAGCTTTTGGTTGATTTGGCTCGTTGGGTGCCCCTGTAATTTCGTACTTCACTGAATATAGAACGCCTACATCTCAGGTCGCGAACCTCCTTGAGCATTGATCAAACATGACGTTTTTTCTACAACATTTCCACTTACTTGACCTTATTCCTGACTTCAGTAGCGAAAAACTGTGCCCAAGACTTTTATGTCGTTCTCAAACAGTAGTCCTACCTTGCAACACAAAGGCTACAGCGTTTTGCTCGGTTACATCAGCATAGTTTGGGTTAAAAAGACCGGATGCAAGAAATATTTCTTTTGTCTCACTCGTGAACGCCGGATTGGAAGCATTTGTAAAAAGTCACCCAGATCTTCTCGGTATATTAAAAACATGAGATTATAAAGTGCTTTTAAGAACGAAGTTTACTTTTAAGTTAAGGCCTTACTAGGTTTGGAACCTCCATTCATTCAGTGAGTACGTGACACATTCAATACCTGCCTCATCTCAATTAACATAACAAACTTGCCATTTAATTTCAAAAGCTGTTAATTTATTCAAAATGCTACCAAATGAGTCCCCACTGACTAATTATTTCGCTTTCACGTTAACTACTTGAACAATCCATTTTCTAACCCTCTTTCATATGTTAAATTTGCGAAGGAAAACCACAAACGTTTTTCTTGAAGTATTATTAATTCTGATTTAACGTATCTTTCAGTTTTCTCAGCTGTCGTCAGTTAATGATGCACTATGTTAGGAGAGACAACCCATTAACGATGAAAATACTATATTTTGTCTGAAATATTTTGGAGCGATTCCAAAATGAAAACCAACAATTATGTGATCAATCATCAAATTCTTCTTTGCAGAGAAGCAGGGGTAGGAACGTTTCCCAAAGTCCATGGGCGGTTGGGTGTTCATGATCAACGGCTGCAATTATAGAGTGACCAATTGTGAATTAAGATAAACAGCTTCACTAAAAGCAAAGTGCTTGATCGTCAAATCTCTCCTCAAATAACTACTTAATATGAACATTTGAGGATGAAGAATTGCTGGTATCGGTGACAAATTAAAAAAGCCTACGCCAATAAAACAAGATTTCATAACTGAAGGCTCTGCTTTTCAATCTCATGAAGAATAATAAAAAATGATCATTTTTTATGAGAGAGAGAAGAGAAATTTCAAGCCAAATGCTGAAGTCAGTACTTAATCTTTACAAATCGTACGAACTGATGGTTGAATTTGCCCATGAAATGTCTCAGTGAAATCAGCGCTATGTCAACCCTTACCTTGCTGGATCAACAGTAAAGCACGTCAAAAGCGTTCCCACTGAATTGCTCCGGTTTCGTTTCTCACTGGTCGCAATTAACAGTAAGTATACGGTTGTTTGGTTTGATTATACAACCCCACGTGACTGAAAGGCAGGCGATTTGTAATTGACATGAAGTAAGCCAATATTCATCGAGTTGGTTATGTTGGTGTCAAAATGATAGAATCCGGGTATCACCAAGATTAGTATAATGTTATTGGTGTGTGATGCGTGCAATAATTTGTACTTGTTGCTCTTTAATTCATTTTTACTACAACTGCAATTACCTAAAGTTAACAAATGTCCGAATCGCTGTGATCATAAAGCGAGTTATTTAATTGTAGGTGTCTTTGGAATATGAAATGAGCTTGAGAAAGTGTTGAAAAGGCTCTAAGTATAAATATCATCAGAATTTTCTCAGTCTATTTGCCACGCTAGCTTACGTCAAAGTGAGAAATGTCCATTTATCAGTTGTTGGCCCCGCATATGACTAGCAGTAGCCTTTCAGTAAGAGCTCTGAGTTCTACATTTAAGGAAATGAATCAAGTTCTCCAATAAACGCCATGTTGCTGAACGAAGCTCTGTCTCACTTACAAGAGGGTCTGAATGGGGTTAACTGACAACTGACAAATGGCCAAAAAAAAAAACGACTGACAACTGACAAGTAGCCGAAATTTTAAAGTCGGTTTTACTGACAACTGACAAAAGTCTTTTGGCATTGATATTGGTTTGAAATTTGTTGTTGATAGCCTTTTTTACAGTGGTTAAAAAATTATTGCGTTAACCTTTTTGTCTTTAGTATTCATTTGTTTAGGAACGTGTTTAGATCGGAACTATCACGCCGAGTTTCTAACAAGTCTGTTAAAAATTAACCATGTAAAATTAGAGACGTTTGGCCCTAAGATATCTGTAAACGTGTTCTTCAGTTGAAGGCCACGCGTTTCAGGCCAAAAGGTCATAAATCTATAACGGTCCTGGAGAGCAAACGAATCGGCTGCTGGTGGCGTTATTTAAGCTATCGTTGGCTTCTATCGTCTTGATTCCGATGCAACATAAATAAGGATATGTAGACGGTAGAGTCTGTGAAGAAGTATCTGGTGCTGTATTTCTAGACTTGAAAGAACTGGCAACAAAATATGGCCTTGGCAATTATCACAGCTAACTCGTTTCGTTTACCCTGACTTGATTGTTCAGTACAGCAGTGTAATAGATTGTTGTGTGGAAATGATGTTCAAAGATGTAGCATCCAAATGACATTAGACTACAATGGGGCTGGTATTGCTGGTGCTTGATTGCCACTTGTGAACTACCCAAATGGCATTTCAAGTGCCGGTTCTGTTGGTGTTCTAAGGCAGCAGGCTTACTTCTTAGCTCAGTGTTCAGTTGGTGTTGCTGGTGGTCTGTACGTATGTAGCCTCTCATCCTTAAAAGTTGACTTGTTTTTAAGACTTTGGTCGGTTCTGTAGAGGAGGGAACAAGTGACGGAACCGATCAAACATGTTCATTTCAGTCAGGTTCGCGGGGTTTGTTCATTGGATAAGACACTTGTTGTATCGGATATTGCTGCAGGCACTATCAAACTATAGGTTCTGGACTCAGAGTGGTACTGTGTCATTCTTGAGAGTTCTGAGACTCCTCTGTCACAGTTTTGCATTGGCATCCACGCTCAAAGCACAGAGAAAACACAGGTGTCTCTTAAAGATGCTGTAAACAACGTTTCGTGTGTACATGAACACATCAAGAGGACGGTTTCTAAAGTGAAACAAAGGCATAGCACAAAAGAAACCACGGCGAGAATTTTCACGCAGTGTTAAGCATGAGACTTTTATTACTACCTTGCTGAGCCTAAAGATTTTGGGACCATTTCAAGTCTTTGAGGAGAGTAACAAACTGGGGGGGCAAAAGCCATATTATCCAGTCCCGCAGATCAGCATGGATTTAGCTAGCATAGAGTTCATACAACCTCTTCCGTCTGCAGAAATCACTGCTGAGACTGAAACGGCTATGAAAGAATTCATTGAGAAATATCGTCCTGTAAGACAAAGAAGGGTTCTGCATTTAATTATATGTATTTTTTCTAAAAATGGGCCAATCAGGAATGTTTTCAGGTCTTCAATTAATTATTAACTAGCCACTTAACTGACAACTGACAAATTCCTCAAAATTTAACTGACAACTGACATTTGCACCCCCCCCCCCCCCCCCCCATCCAGACCCTCTTACAACAATTGAACTGTCACCCTTGCGGGGCCGGCAACGAGGTGAAAACGCTGCATGGCGTCTTTCGACGACTTCTTTTTCATCTAATAGTTAAACGATTAGTACTGTTGGTGTGTGTATTATTGTTGAGGCAGCTTCAACATTTTACCAACATTGCTCCAATTAAAGTTGAAAGGATGGTGGCCAAATGTTGCGTCAAACCATTCAAATTCATCAAAATCATCCGTACAAAAAATTTAATACTGAAAGGATTGAGAACAAAGCTTTAAGTTCCTTCTGTATCTTTTGTACGTTTTTTTTTTCAATAAATGTTGAATGAAGCGTTCAATCAGCTACAGCACGATTCGTCAAGCGTTTCGAATACAAAGGAAATGTTGAAGAGATGTTAAAACGAATTCAATTCAATTCTTTAGCAATTCACACTATAAAGGGCATGTAAATACAATTTATGAGGTAAAGAAATGGCCATTTCGCATGGCTTTCCTTGGGCCAATTTTGTGTCCAAGATATTGAGCAACGGCAGGGAAAACGAGGAGTTTTACGATCCAGATGAACTACTGGATACCACACGTTTGGAAAAGAAACAAACATTTTTGAGTCTTAACTACTTTCAAAGCGCAAAGGAACTCGAACTCAAGGCGGATCAATCATTGCAAGAAAACAAAGTATTATGCGTGTTTGTTCGATATTCTTGGAGAAGGTGGAGAAATTAGACAAGTAACAAACATATCTCGTAGTAAGCTAGAAAAATTGCTAAGCAATTTTGACACTAATATTCTGAAGAAAAGACCACGTTAAGTAGGAAACGTGACAATTTAGAGCAGTCAACAGGAATTAGCCGCGGTTCAAAAACCATAAAACCACAAAACATTGTACAAAGGACGATGCGCATGTGTCTTCGATGGTTTTTAGAGATGGTGGAGAAATTAACATATCTCGTAGCTGAAGTTAGTAAAATTCTTAAGCAATTTTGATGTAAGCTTAAAATGTCTGTAGAAACTACAATAGGAGTACGAACCTGGTAGTTTAGTCAGTTAGCAATCACTCGGAACACAGAGCTGCACAATAGCGCCATTTGACACAAAATCGTTGCTTGGCTAAGCAAGCAAAAAACTCTGAAGTGCATTGATAGCGGAGCCCCCGCCAAGCGGAGCACCATGGTTAAGAAAATGTGGTAACCCATCTATTCGAGAAAATTTGGTTTTGGTCACCGTACGTACGTACGCCCGTACGTCCGCCCTTCCATGTATGCGATGTGAAATGTTCCATTAATAGTGTGCATGTTGTAACCTGCGTTTTTTATCCTAATAATAATAATAATAATAATAATAATAATAATAACAGTTAATAATCCAACATGGCAGCCATACTCCAGCTGACCAGCTAGTTTACAGCGTACATCTTTGATATTGGACGTCCATGTTATGGTCAATTGACACCTGTCAAAACAAGGTATCCGCTGACCAGTATTACGTGACCATATCGCGGGCTTAAATTAAGACCTCATCGAGGTCAGCTGTTTTTAAGTTCACCGCTGACCAGGTACTGGTTTTCGATTGGGTCGCAGGCTCATTTGGTGTGGGACACCCAAACCAAAACGAGGCTTAATTTTTCGCGCGCTTTCTGCGGCTCGAGATTTCACATTCATTTGGTTTCTTCGTTTTGAGCAAAACAACTTCCTCTTCGAAGTTCATTCTTTTAATTCGCGTAAAAGGCATAAGGGTGAATATTCAACTGATAAAATGGAAGAGCAAAAGACTTTTCTCAGGAAATTCTTAAAGTTTGGATCCACTTCACTTAACAATTCACCGGCATTAATGGGAGGAACGACTTGGTGGAAGAAGTTCTTTCTTTGGGCAAACCGTTTGCTATTTTTGAAAATGCGTGTTTTTACTAATTATAAAAATGGATCGATGCGTATTTTCAGGCGGTAGAAAGGTCGACAACACAGGTAACTTAATCTTAAATTGAAGTTTAGCATTTGGTTTAGTCGTTGTTACTTTTGTTCAGGAAAGAAACTTGTATTTTTGCCTCGACTGGATATAAGTAACAATCTACTCGTTTTGGACACAAAGAAGTAGCTACTCGAATTGTTTGTTTGTTGTTTTGGTTGCAAGCGAACGAGTGTTTTTCCTCTGCTTTGCTGACTGTACATGTTTTTCTACGTCTGTGTTTCTATAGTGTTAAGAAGTGAAATAAACGTTTGCCCTTATGTTATTAACACGTAATCGCAATGAGTCCTCGTAAAGTATCACTTATGTTTTGGGCGACGAGGGCAATTTCAGCAAATTTCTGAAAACACAAGCGATATTAATCCTTAATTTTACTCGACCCATACGACCCATACGACCCTATCCAAACTATGAAGATTGTTTTCCTTTTTCTCTTTTCTACGATATTTCAGCTTATGTCTAAGCTTAACTTACTACGAAATATGTTTGTTAAGCCTCGGCTAAAAGATAAAACATTTTCAGCCAACATCGTGTTTGTCACACTTAACGTTTGGTGGCTAAACGCATATTTAACAATATTTGACCAAACACCAGACCAAGTGATTCCAAAAAATGATTTTTGCTTATTATCGCTGAAAATTTCGACGTTATGTGGTTCATTTGGTTGCTTTTTACCGTTTGTGCACGATTTGTTTGTTGGGGTGGCTAAACGATCAAACATTTGTTCGTAATGCGAAATTTTGGATGAACATATTTGATCTAGATCAAATTTGGAAAGCAATTTAATGCACTACTGAGAGATCAGAAGTGGCCAGTAAACCTTGAAACATGCTCGTCCAACGATGTTGAATGAAAATATTTGATCGTTCTTTGATTGCTAAATTTGTTTTCGAACAAACACAAGCGTCGACTATATTGTTTTCTTGTAATGTTTTCTGATTTTTGAACCGCAGTCAATTCCTGTTGACTGCTCTAAACATAAAATATTGGCGCAAGGAAAGCCATGTGGTGTTGTTCAATACAGTACCAGTAAAAAATATTAATCATGGAGCTCCGCTTTTAGGGTTGGCTAAATCTATATGTATTAGTTTTACTGTTACTTGCCATGTCCTCCAAGGAAGGTTCTTCAATAACCCTTTCCATGGTTATTGACGCCATTTTGGATGGGAGGTGAGGGGGGGGGGGGGGGGGGGTGGACAAACACGGCGAAATTACTTTAAAAGTGTGGGATTTTGGCCGACTTTGAACCGCAGTAAAGCCCTGGTCAAACGGACTCTCATGTAGCAGCAAGTAAAGAGCCGCAAGTTGAACTTGCGTAGAGACTTGCGTTGGGAGGCCAAACGGACTCGCAAGTTTCCTCGCAGGTACCCGCAAGTCGGAAAAAAAAAACATTTCATATCCTTTATTTCATTGGCTAAATTCAGGATTGCTATATAACAACAAACAGACATCACTCAACTTGCGTTGACTTGGGTTGGGTGGCCAAACGGTGAAAAACTTGCGTCGACTTAAGTGCAACTTTGATCTCGACCAAAGTGAGTGCAATTCATTTCAAGTCAACGCAAGTGCGCGCAATCCCTGGCCAAACGGTATCGCAATTAGACCCAAGTTTTCAACTTGCGTCCACTTGCGACCTCCGTTTGGCCAAGGTTTAACGCCAATACAAAGAGGCGGATTTCCACACTGAAAATGTTTTTTTCAAAATACAATTGTACTGTGATTATTTTCATGAAGTATAAAAAATAGAATAAGGCTACAACGACCGTAAATGAATTTTTAAGATTTCATACAAATTCTTCTAATCAAAATTCTGGAAATCGAATCGAAATTAGAAGCCACATGACAAGATTTATAATTCGAATTTACGGACGTCGCACCTTCTTTTATGGAATTATTTGCCGTTGAATGAATGATATCAATTAAACTATTTAAAGTAGTGGCCATGTTGGAAATCAGCCTCTTTGTAGCTTCGTTAGAGCGGTTCAAACTCGGCCAAGATCCCACATTTAATGTAATTTTAGCCGTGTTTGCCCCCCCCCCCCTCCCCAGCCAAAATGGCGTCATAAACCGTGGAAAGGTCTATTAAAGATTCTCAGCGGTAAAATATCATCCATGCAGTTATAACAAATACAACGCTTGCGAGACCAGTCGGGCTTATTCCTCACAGTCCGGTCTGTCACGGATTTTTCCCACACTTTTTTTTAGCTTCATTAGTTAGTTCCGTTTACTTAACTTACATTTTCTTTACATAGCTGTAATATGTTACGTATCCTTGTGTGTTAATCTTTTATCTAATTCCTTTCCGTAGTCTTTATTTGTTAATGTAATGTTGGAATTAGTCAAATGAGTGCATGTTTGTAGTAATTGCAGTATGTCATTTCTTCGTGTCATGAAGGTATTTATGTAATGTAACTAAAGGTATAAAAGACCGAGTTTAAGAATGGACAATGTAGAAGGTTCCGTCCGGTACGTGTAACTCACGAAGGAAAGAGGTTTTGGTTTGCGAAGAAGAATTTAAGGAAGGAGATCGAGAAGAGTGCTTTGTTTTTAACTGCTAAAAGCCGTTAGCAGGGGTAACCCATCGTTGGTGGCTAAATTCTCTAGTCGAGTGCCCCCTAAGCCAGAGAGGTGCAGAGGAGAGTCGTAGTAACTCACTTACAAAGTTTACTTTACGGGGAACAAGTGGGCTAAAGTGTGTCCTTGGCGACCGTGGAAAGATACAAATGACAGGAAGGAAGGCAAAATTGTGCAGTAAAGAGCGAAAGTGGAGTTTGAAGAAGAAGAAGAAGAAGAAGAAGAAGACGTTTGTGAAGAGGTTTAAGGATTTAAGAGGTCATTTGGGAATTTGTTGCGGCTAGTTCATTTTGTTTGGTTGGAGGTACGGCTACGTGTCAGGAAGGAGTGGTCAATAGGAGAAGGGCTGAAAGGAACAGAACTGTGTGAAATATTTTATAGTATAAATGTTCTTGTAATTTATCTCTATTATATTTAGAAGTTAAGTTGTTATAGCAATTCCAATTAGTTATTTAATTAGTTGTTTAAGTAGACAAGTTTATCTTCAGTTAAGAGGCTATTAAGGATCAAATTTAGTAAACTAGTAGTATACTATCATTAAATTTAGTGCTTCGTATTCTTAGGGTTTAGATTATTTAGGAGTTTATTTTTTATATTATTCGTCTTTATCTTTATTAAATGTACTTATTTTGCGGTTATTTTTATTTGTGGGAAGGGGCCTTTTTCTTAGGACCCAGGGAGCCCAGCGCGCTTTGTACGCCACACGGTCCCCGATAAAATTATCAAAGCAAGCCAACACATTTCGCTGTTCTTTTTTTACATCCAAACGCTGATTCTTACCTGTTCAAACAAAAAACCTCGAGAATTACTCAAGTTAAAAGACGAAACTCCGCTGCTTACAGTCTCTGAAGGAAGTCAGGAAAATGTCTAACTTCTTCAAATGAAACTTGAAGCGCGCTAGTTTTTCACATTTTCTTGACAGCTTTTCATGACAACTTTCTGTCAGATTTTGAGACATACACATGCATTTTATCGGCTTTTTTCCCTTGAGTGTGAGCCGCAGAAATTAAAATTAGTTTTGGTGTTAGGTGTCCTGATTACAATAAATTAACGCTGCAAACTAGCCGGTCAGCTGGAGTGTTGGACTCAAATATACAAGTATTGATTATTATTATTAGAGCGCTTTTCAATTGAGTGTCGTAAAACCAAAACCAAAGCAATTACTCCAGCCAATCACAACAGACGTAAGCAGTGCAATGAGCCAATCAGAATCCGAAGCAATTACATTTAGCCGGCGCAAAGCGCGGGAAAATACGCGCGTGCAAGTCACGATTGGTTTTGATTTTGCTTCTCATTGGTTGAGAAAGTGGCGCGAGTTTTCCTGGCCAATCACAGAGCGAAGCAATGCAAAACCAAAGCAAAACCATGATTAATTTCGACACTCAATTGAAAACCGCTCTATTATTATTATTATTATTATTATTATTATTATTATTATTATTATTAGCATATTATTAATTATTGGGCTACTTCACCGTGGTCGTCGTCGTGCATGCGCGCCCACGATCTACTCCGCTAACCATGATTACCACGAGACCAGTTTCCTTCCAGTCAGCTTTTGTAATATATACCGAGGGTGGGAAAGACCTTCAACGAATATTAGCACTGAGAAATCTCACGGATCAGTCGGACGGGTAAACAGGTTAGAAAACGTAAAAGTTTATGAGGTATGACCTTTATTTCCTTTTAGCTGAGATCTGTTATTTTCAGATTTTATTTAACAAGGATTCAAGAATAATTTTTTGCCATTTCGGTTTGTCGAATACTGGAGTCTCTTGCTAACAGCTAGTACAGTTCTGTTATTTCAAAATAGAAAAGTATAATTTGGGGTGATAGCCAGTGGATTATTGTTATTATAGGGGTTTATAGCGTAAGAAATATATTACGAAATTTTAAACTTATCTACAAATGCCCTCCCCGCCTTCAAATCCCGATGACTTCTGTAAATAATTTAATTTTATTCGGAGTCGCAGCTGAATAGAATCGTAAGGTTGAATAATTATCAGTCTATCCTTACTCGTTAAACGCGTTGTCAGTACACTTTGTTGGAAAATGCCGCATATTGACAAAAGATTGAATTAACCGTAGTACCATGTTTGTTGCAAAATTCTCCATGTCTCTGAACAAGGCAATAAACTGTATGCCGTCACTAACTGGAATGTACACTGCGAGAAGGAGGAAAGAGCAGTTTTTTCTGAGATATGTCGGCTTTCCTGGCCTTGCAAAAGAATATTGAGATTTCTAGATGCATTCATGCAAAAAATCCACCATGCGGCACCCGACTGAAAAATGGAATAAAATTTTGCCAGAAGCTTTTCTTGAAATAGTCTGAATCTTAGCCGCTTCCTCGAGTTCGCCCTAACCCAAAATGAAATGCTATTCGTCATCTCCAGGTTACAGCATACAGATCCTCCATTCAAATATATCATTCCGGAAGAGCACAATACGCTTTTTGTCCTTTAGTTGGGCAGGTGTAAGCACCAAAACGAACATTATTTTATTTTGTTACTAGATATGGCAAGAAAACTGATTGTGTTCGATGACCCACTAAATTCGTCTTTCGAATGACCCATTTAGTTCCACAGTGTTTTTACAGCAGACAGGAACGATTTGAACATAGAACTGCTGAGTAAAAATTTTAAAAGTGGTAAAACAGCAATCGTGGTTAAGGGAGAACTTAAAAAGTAAATTAAAAAGCTTTTAAATGGAGACGTAGCTGTGCTACAGTCAAGTGGGAGTTGAGAGCAATATTATATCTGTAATGTGGCTATCTTTTGGGTTACCTGCCAAAACCACAGTAGCGCCAACGGGTGATCTGATGTCTAGAGGAGATACCGACACATTTTTCCGACTTATGTGACCACTGATACAAAAATAAGTAGCGATATTGAACTGAATATCAGTTACTTAGCGCGTTTTAAATTGAGTGTCGATAGCAAATCTCGTCTGCTTTCGTTTTCCTTCTCAAGCATATTAAGGCATGTCTCGAGCCAAATTCAGGAAAAATCTAAAGACAACCATAACTCCCCGGACAGTTACCGTAAGAACACTATACTCGGATTTCAACCGTAGATCACGTGGCCTACTATGACGTTTAATTACTGGAATCAAAAATTTAAAATGGGCCACCGAGATGACGTATAATGTCCCTCAGAAGCAACGTTTCCCCAGAGGGAACATCAGCGGTCGGGCGACTAGATCATCTACCCAGCTTAACATACCGCTTTTTAAAACCAAGTCGGGACAGAGACCTTTTTATTACAGAACTGTAACTTTGTGGAATGCCTTAAAGGAGCACGGTCACGATATTTTGAGTCATTATTACAGAGATAAAAAAAAATGCATTTAAATAATGTGAAGCAGTGAAATAACACAAATAACACAAATTACGTTTTTGAAAATTTAGCCTAAATTTTTCGAAAAGGTAATTTGTAATCCGTTTCAATCTTCTCCGTGCTTCACCATCCTCGCCATATTTGCATTTATTCTTGTCTCTTTAGTGCTTAGCTTCCCTGAGAAATTTCGGTTATTTCACTGTTTCGCATTAGTTGAGTGAATTTTTTTATCTCTGTAATAATGACCCAAAATATCGTGACCGTGCTCCTTTAAAACCCCATTTTAAATTACAAGGTTCGTTACATTGCGTTTACAATATTGCATGCTAAATAGTTTAAACAATAGACATAGAGCGACTTACAGGGAGAGGGTCAGGTTTATGTGTTTCACCTGCTGATTGAGATTGGGTTTCTCTCATTTGATATGCATGGATTCCTTAAGCCTCCCTTGATATTTAGTAGCTGCATAGTCCAGAATCTGGAAACAATCCGTTGAACAGGATGCTCGACAAGACTCTGAACTCAGCAGATGTTTGTGAACGTGCGAAGATTCTTCCGTAGGATGGCAGACAATTTCTGAAGGTCGTTATGGAAACCCATCCAAGCGTTGTTTACCTTGAAAGTTCTATCGATCAAGGTTTTAAGTAGCCCCATTTTGTTGGTAAAGAGTGAGAAGCTTAGATAGCTAGTAAGCAAACCTGTGAACGTTTTTTTGCGATAAACGGAGGTTACAGTTTGGTGTGGGTCGGAGTTATTGATTAAAACATCTAAGAAGGGCAAAACATGGACTGTTTCCCGCTCCTTCGTAAAGTTTATATTAGGGTGTTGCTTGTTGATGTAGGCAAAATGTGTCATCCACATAGCGACGATAGAATAATACCTCTGGAGCCCTGTACTGCTCTAGCCATATCTTCTCATGGTGTCCCATGAAGATATTAGCAAGAACAGGGGTTAGGGGGGAGCCGATGGCTACTCCATCCACCTGATCGTAGTAAGTACCTTTAAATGGGAAGTGAGTTTCTTTGGTAGCAAACTCAAAGAGCCTTTTTAGCTCCCTGTGGCTGAGCTTGAGCCCAGGATAACCCTTAGAAATATATGTAACTGCAAGGTCAA
>JAEMWC010000107.1:477500-505000 GCA_016490735.1 Pachyseris speciosa | reverse complement strand
A
Organism: Pachyseris speciosa; assembly: GCA_016490735.1. NCBI lineage: Eukaryota > Metazoa > Cnidaria > Anthozoa > Scleractinia > Pachyseridae > Pachyseris > Pachyseris speciosa. The sequence continues at coordinate 504,999 of JAEMWC010000107.1, read as the reverse complement.
GAATGGCCACGCTTGGGAAATTTGAAAGCCAAAATAGGCAATAATTATATTAAATGTTATATCCACGTTTCAAAACAAAATTTGGAAGCTAGTAATTATTTCTAACAATTTAGCGTTAATTTAAATCAGACTCGCATCACGTGTAGGATATGTCATGTCCTTCGCATTCGTTAACCTATCTCCCCGGGTATTTTGCGAACCCCCAAAATGACTCTCAATTGCCTCAGTTGCTTTGATAGTTTTATATTAAGGCACTGCGCGGTCATGGGTTGGAATTCCGTCCTTCACCTCAAGTCTGTCAGGCTTTTTCTTCTCAGCCCTTTCTGTCACGTTCATAATTGCAATATTTAGTCTTTCTTCCATTAAAAACAAACATCATATCGCTAATCTAAAATCTCATCCAAGCAACTGTCCGGTTCAAGAGTTGTTTCTGAAAAATAGATAGTCTATATTCGGATTAATTTTTTGTAAAATTTTAATCGTTAAAAGTGGTTGTCAGAAACTCTAGTTAATTTTTAGAATGTAGACTTTTAGTAAACTTGCTTGCACTATTGGTCCGCGCTGTCCCATTTATTTTATCAAGATGACAGTATTTACTTATTTCAGTCAGATTACTTAAATGTGCGCGTGTTAAGTGTAATTTTCGTGAGTTGCAATGAAGAATAAGTTCGAACAAGCAATTTTGCAAGGTCATAGTCATAAATTATCTAAATCGTTAACATGTTTACCCTCCGGTATTTGACTTGGTTAAACATGGATTCAACATTTAACAATATGCCAGACAAAGAATTTTGTCAGGAGATCTTGGCCTCAACAAATATTCTGAACACTTTCAACAACCACATGTAACAGATCTTTTCCGAAAAAAGAATTGAACTGCTGTTGTTTCTGATCTAAAAAGTAAACTATCCGGAGGGCAGAGATAATAAAACTAGCGGATTTATCATGATCTGGGTTAAGCCGCTTGCAAAAAGATTAGATGATAGATAAATGTTCTTTTCCTTTTACACTTGTTGTTTTTGCCTAAAGCCGACAGTAATTAATTAGCCTTTATTGAAAAAGGCAGAAGTTGCCTTATAACAACAAGAGCACCAAGCATCGATATATGTTTTTAAAACTTCCGTTTCGGAAAAACAAAATTGAACAAAACTCGAAACAGCAAACGATTCAACTGCTTTCTTTTGATTGAATCACCTAGTGTATAGTATAAGAAGCCCTACTTCACGGAATTGTTTTATACAACACGAGATTTGTTTGGTTGCATTGCCAATTTTCAGCCCAGTTTTCAGACTTTATAACCCCCTGACAAAGTATCATAAAACCATCACTTTTTGCCTCACGCGGTAGTCCCAACCAACTCGGCTTACACATCAAGAAAGAACACCACGGGAAAAAAACCTTTATTAGCGTCTTCATTTCAAATATCATACTACAGATTGAAAAGTCGTACCAGTGCCCATTTTAATTAGGCAACTCAAAGCTTGACATTTATGAATTGGAAATAAAATTGTAACCATAAGAGGCTTATAGCCTTGATGGACATAAACGTTTTGACAGAACATACCAATCGATGTCTTCAGTTAAACAGGATAGAAAATTAAAAGAAAACAAAGTGGGCCTTGCTTATCTCTAAAATTCGACAGTAATCCCAGCTTTCATGACTGGAATGAATAGAATCAAAAATGATATTTCCCGGCCGCATGGATACAGTGCATGCATAGTGAGGAATCAGAAATGAAAATTGCGTGCAGTGGAATAACATAATACTTCTAAGAATTAGGGATTGCAGGAATAATAAGCTTTGCTTTATTGATACAATTAGCGTTTTAGAGTGAGAATAAATGAGAATTTTTGTCAATCGTCGAATAGATTTCGGGGATAATAAACTTTGCTATGCCGTTTATTTGTCCGGAGAAAATTAAAATTCGAAGCAATGTCGAAAAGATTTTGAAATTCAGCGACTCTTTTGACTTGCAGAATCGTCAAAGAATGTAATAATTCTTTTAAATTGCGGCATTGGTTATTAGGTCCATGATGACTAATTTATTTGACAGATTAACCGCGATTTGTTTTCATTTCCCTTGCTCACATAAGTGTTAAATTTTAATTAGCTTTGTGTAAATCATATCACGGTGTCACGATCGCCACCAATGCTTTTATAATCAGAATTGCCCGCTTATGTCACTGATCCCAGTTAAAGGCGTCTGGAAACGAAGAAATAGTTTGCGAAATTCAAACACTGTAAAATTGAATCGCATTCAGTTTCCTCTATTTACATTCAGATAGATTGGTAAGTGAGAATCAGCATTTCTCTTTATATATATATAGATATATATATACATAGATATAAATTTTTTTTTATGGCGTACACAAAAACAGCAAGTTTATTTTCGCAATATGCGCGTTCAAGTCTTGGTTTATACTGCTTACAGTTGGGGAGAAAGTGTCGCAACAAAGGCAGATGTTTCCTTGTAATATTTTGAACACAATGAATTCTGTCTGCTCATGTACACCTATGCAAATCTCGAAGTTCTTTGGGGATCAAGCCAATCGTCCAGCCTAATATTCTGATTATTGCACGCTTAGAAACGTTTTCTTTTAAGCTTTTAATCCTCTTAACCAAACTCGGATTCATGTAATGTGGTTCTAACCTCTAAAATGAAGTAGACTCCCGAGGTTTTACAATTCAAAAAAGAATCCATTCCGCTGAGCATTTTCCGGTGGTTCGATGTTGTAGTCCGTTTTACAATCTGCGCTGTTTTGCCATTCAAATGATACCTTAAAAATAGAGCTTTCGAGTGAAACTGTTTATTATGCTATAGAAAATGGATTTTAGTTTTAAATCTGTGGATGCAGTTTTGCCGAAAAAAAAAAAAACGCTCTGAGTATTGTTTATCCGGTACTGTTTACCATATGGTGCAAAGTTGCACAGCATGAAAAAGGAGATTTACGACAATGTACTTGGCTTAAATATCCTTAAAATAGGTTATCCAACTGTACTCGCAACAAATGAAATGCTTCTAAAGTTACAATTTACGCCTGTAGGCGTAAAGGTGATGTAAAGTTACAGTAACAAGCCGTTGAAAAAAATTCGTCGTTGTTTTATTACCTCAGTAGTTCACTTGGTTTGATTTTCTGACCACACGGTACTTTCTTAGCTTGCCAGGAATAAAACGTTTCCTCGGTAAATACAGTGGATGTAGTTCCAGGAGAGACCGCTAAAAACTTTGGCACAAGTAACACACATTAACTTCCACTTAAGTCTATGTAAGTCTATGTATATAGTATTGCCTGAAGTTGGCATGTAAGGAGATTTACGCCAACTTAACTGATTTCGCTTAGACTTTTTGGTCTCTTTAGGCCAACTTAAAACGTGAGCATAAAGCTGGTGTAAAGGTCAGCTTTTAAAAAAAGTAAAGAAAGCATAAAGTTGCTTAAAGTTGAATTTACAGCAGCTTTACGCTAGCTTCAACTAGCAGTAAATTTCTTTTTTCATAGCGAGTGTTTTCACATGACGTCCGGAGGCCATGTTGGTGTTCCAAACTAAACCTCTGGGAATTGCACTCTAGCTCACTCTATTTTTATGCAAATACTTTCTTTTGTTTAGGTAAACCAGTATGGCCGGTAGTCACGTGAATGAAAACGCTCTATACTATGAACTGCGAATCAAAATCCCTGCTCTCTTTTCTTGCTTTTAGAACTTATAGCGGAATTCTTAATGCAGTAGTTTGAAAAAGCCAAATAGGTCTTCACACTTTTATATTCATTCATTCATTCATTCATTCATTCATTCATTCATTCATTTATTCATTCATTCACTCACTCACTCACTCACTCACTCACTCACTCACACAATTTTCGACTTTTCAAATGAAGATCTTGACATGGAAAATGAAAATTCACCGAAGAACCGGACATTTCAGAAAAACCTATTACGCCAAAAGAAATCCATAAACAAATATCAAAACTTAAGCAAAGTATACCAAACACCATAAGAAACTTTATGTTGGCTTCACTGATTATGAAAAAGCTTTTGATAGCGTGTGGCAGTATGGGATGATCTATAAACGCTACAAGTATGGAGTGAAAGGTAAATTCTTTAAAGCGCTAGCCATTAAATCCATGTACTCGTCGATTAAAAGAAGTTGTGTCAAAATTGATGAAAACTCTATTACAGAAATGTTCTCATGCAACAAAGGAATGAGGCAAGGTGATGGCTTAAGTCCAGTTCTATTTTCATTATTTATGAATGATTTGGCGCAGTACTTTAGGGAAGACCATTGTCCAGGAATGATGCTTGGAAGCCACTAACTAAATTGCCTAAAATGTATACTGATGATTTGTTAGTTATCAGTCCCTCTCCAGAAGGGCTACAGCAATCGATTAATGTTATTAAAAAGCACGCATAGGAATGGAAACTCAAGGTGAACACCAAAATATCTAATATCATCATATTTAGTGGAAGCGGTCCAATTAAAAACAAAGAAAATTTCAAATATAGATCAGAAACATTATCTATCGTTGACAAACAAACATCTTTGGGTATAGAAATGACTTCATCGGGTACGCAAGAGACATCCTTAGCAAAGAAGCTTATAAAGTTCTCTCGACAGAGAAACGATTGTTCTCCTGATTCAGAAACGATCTCAATTACAATTAAGAATAAACTTTTTGATGCACTTGTCAAACCTACACTCCTGTACGGATGTGAAATATGGGGACCGGAACTACTATCATATATAAAGGCCCATTTTTACAAAAGCACTATTGAACAAGTCCATACCAATTTCTGTAAACAAACACTAAATACCCCATGGTACACTAGAACATTGCCTGAAGGGCCGATCTTGGACGGTACCCTTTAAGTATAGACATAAAAACTTCAATATTTAGCTACTGGCTTAGATTGCAGCATAAAAATGCCAACCCTCGAAGCATTTCATTATGCAAGAAATCACAGTCAATGTTTTGATGCATTAAATAGTCACGAAACTATACGAATGCACTCTCGAAGCAATATAGCAAGACCAAAACACACGAAGAATGCTCGATCCTCCATTTAGAAGCTACATTCGAAATTGGCTGAAAGCTCGCAGCAACACTTCAGAAGGCTCTATGGAGGCATTTCCAACCCAAGGCAATCAAATTCGGTTACCAGCCTTTCAGAAACCCAGCACATAGAATAAGTATTTAAAAACTACATCTGGGGGTTCATAAATTGCGAATACAAACTGAGAGCATCCCAGTAGAACAGAGAATATGTCCAGTCTGCAATAGAGGACGAACGGCACTTTTTGATGTATTGCCCGGAGCTGAGTACGACAGCATTAGAAATGAGCTCCATTCTCTCGTTTCAAAACGCGAAAACCTTAGAAAATGAGACCACTTCAAAAATAGTAGGTAAATATACATATTTAATATCGGTTTCTGAAGAGAAAAGAGAGGCCTTAAATGATCTCGACAAGATTAAATATATACTGAAAGCTGGGAATCAAAATACATGCAGAATTATAGGGAAATATATCTACTTAATACTTCAAAAAAGAAAAGAGATCCTCAACTCGTAGTGTAATTAAATGATAAATTAGTTTATTATTGCGAATTGTAAAATTAACACTCCTTTTTGTTATTTTAAGTCGTTAAAATAGATATACTGTTACTGTTATTGTTATTGTTATTGTTATTGTTACCGTTACTGTTACTCACTCGCTCACTCGCTCGCTCGCTCGCTCGCTCACTCACTCACTTACTCACTCACTCACTCACTCACTCACGCATCATTCATTCATTCATTCATTCATTCATTCATTCATTCATTCATTCATTCATTCATTCATTTTAGCATCATCATCCCATTTTGTCCCTTTGTATCAGCTCTAAATGTAATAGTAACCTGAAATGTAGAAGATTGCGCTAAATCTAACAAATGACTCATCCAAGACGCCATAAAATTTTAATCCTCAATGCAGTAAAACGACCCACTCTAAATGTAATACAGCTTCCTCATTTTGCTCACCTGGGCCCGGTTGTTCGAAAGCCGATTAGCTTAATCCAGGATTAGCGTAAACTTTGGTTGCAGTTTTTGACTTTTGGATGAAAGTTTCTTTTGCTAATTTTTGCTTTTCAGGATTGACGTCCTCTAATCTAAAATTGCGTAGAATATCAGCGTTGAACAACGTCTGTGGATAGAGAAATAAACTCCTTGGTTTATTTTTAATCTTGGATTAGGGTTAATCGGCTTTCGAACAACCCGGCCCTGGCTTGTAACCAATGTATGAACCCCAAAACACGGGGCTAGGTTGTAATGACGTCACAAGTTAGATTATTATTTTTTTATTATTAAAAGCTGTTCCTTGTTCATTTTAAGAGTTTGGCACATAAACCATGAGTAACATTTGAACAGTTGTTCATAATCATATGGCTTGTGGTGTCATCACAGCACGACACTGCATTTGGAGTCCTTATAGTTTGCCGTTTGGAACCAAACTCCTAAGCTAAGAAGCAGAATACATAGCTGTAAGTAACATTCAGTCTTAATTTTTGTTATATCTAAGGTGGTTCCATTGATTAAAACTTCATTGCGTTTAAGGTGGACCATTCGGCACTTTTAGAATTGGACCTTACTGCATTTGGGGTGGTTGTTCCATGTTGAGTTCATCTTGATTACATTTAGGGTTGATATTACAGTTAGGGGTAAGACTCACCGCACCACACGGTAAGCATCCCACCTATTCAGCTCAATAACCACATTATAATTACACAGCAAATGGTAAGCCATACAGATTGCAGATTCCATTTTTACCTTGAATTACTCGGTTTAACGCGACTGAAATTCCGCGCCACGTATAAACTAAGCCTACCAAAATTGTAATAGCAAACTCAAGTGCAAGATTACATTGACTCCTTTCTATTAGGTCGACAGAAAACTCTTATCAAACTTGAATTGTGATGTTGTAGTCTCCTTCAAAAGTCTGGGGTTGTTGGGCCAATTTCAGTTACAAGGTGAGTGTTCATGGAAATCGACTCTCTTTTAACCCTACGCTGCCTGCTGTGCAATTCCATGAAGACTGATAAGTATAGTGTTCCTGGTATTAATTTGAAGTAACGTGTGGAATATTTTGAGCAAAACAGGGCTACAACATTTGTAGCCTCCACATAGTCTGCCCAACATGTAGCACATACATGTAACGTTAAAGATGTAATAAACCTCTTTATTATATCTCTCTTAGTACGCGCGTTGTGATTGGTCAATTTTGCGGGCCTATTCTACAGTACGGCCCGCTGTCTGGCCCGCTAAATTGAAAGCCTAGTGCAACTGTCACATCTCCTCGACAACACGTCTCGTCAAGAAAATTTTGATACTTACTTAAAAGAGTTGCGAACAAACAGAGAAAAGCAGCAGAAATCCGAAGAAAGTATGCCAAACTTTTAAATTGTCTTCCTTGAGCTTTAGAAAAAAAGGTTGCTTGATTTCAGCTAGTTTTCTTTCCCACGCGTCGGATTAACCTCAGAGATATACTAAATATCTTACTAACCTCGTTTTCTCGGTCCGTACTGTAAGTTACGGATCCTCGTTTTTTCCCGTTGATTTATGGCCCGCGCGCTTCTCGCTTGGGCCATAAGTCAACGGGAAAAAAACTCGCTCCGTAACGTATAGTACGGACCGAGAAAAGGAGGTTAGTAAGAGGTATGTACACCCTTGTGGTAAATCAGTCAAGTACACCGACGGATTGGGAAGTCTAAGCTAACTCAGTTTATGGTAATTCTCAGGCCCTGTTTGTCAAACTGTGTTTTGTCTTGAAACAAGTTGCAGGAACATTAAGGCAAGGCGCGAGGAAATTAAGACAGAAAATATGCTTATATTGGCCATAACAAACTTATTTCCGCGAGTAGTAGTTGCCAATCGCCAACACCTGTCAATCAATTGATCAGCGATTGTCAGATCGATCTCTTGTTTACTTTCTGGATACCAGATCATTATTTATTAATATAAATGTTCGAGTAGCAGTGTTTCCATGTCTTACAACGAAAACCGGAAAATTGCATGTTAACATAAACAAAACTCCATCACAACTCGGGAATTATATCATGCAGTATCACTGTTAACAATGGCAAGTGTATGTGTGCTGTATTACATACAGATCCGGGTGAAATGCTAATCGCTTGTTGGTCAATCATTGACAAATATTAGAGTCGGAGTAATTTTCTTGACTAACTTGACTAACCTTTGGCCTGATAAATCAAAGCCTTTTTAATTTACAGTAAGAACAACATCAAATCGCTAATTGGCCAGAAACCGCTTGTCGATTTGGCGGACTTCTTTTTATCACAAAATAGACTTTTCATAAAAGAATATGAGTGGAGATTTCTGTTTAGATTATCTCAACAATTAAAAGGTTCGAGAAATTACGCCCTTTTTCATTGACCGAAATATATTGTTTTTATTTAATTAAATCTAATTGGAAAACTAATACGTTTTTAGCTGCCATAATTTGAGAGCTTATCGAGAACAATTTCCTAGAGAAATCAAGAGTTAGTTTTTAGAAGTCAAATTGCTCAAATTGCTTTCTTTGTGGCTACGCTAAAAAAACAGCGATGCTTTTTCTTTGAGGAAAGCATTGTTTTTATTTTTTGGAGGTGCGGGAGAGAGGGCACATGAAGCGAAAAACAAATATAAAATGCTTCGTAATTTTTAGACTACAAGAATTTATGTCACAGAAAATACGCTTATATTGTCCATAATAAGTTATTTCCGCGAGTATTAGTTGCCAGTCGCCAACACCTGTCGATCGATTGATCAGCGGTTGTAGATCGATCACGTGTTCATTTAGTGTATACTTTGTGGATACCATATCATTATTACATTAAAATAAATGTTCGAGTACTAGAGTCCGATGTCTTAGAACGAAAACCGGAAAATTACATGTTAACATCAACAAAACTCCATCACAGCTCGGAAATTTTATCATGTAGCACCACTTTTAACCATGGTAAGTGTTTTTGTGTTCTATCGCTGTTCTGTTCTTTCTTGTTTGGCAATTTACATTCTGGATATGATCCGGGTGAAGTGCTCTGATCGCTCGTTGGTCAAATAAGAGTCGTGGTTATTTTCTTCACTAACTCTGTCACTGAGTAGTTTCACGGTCACTCAGTTACACAAGAACCTTTGGCCTGATAAATCAAAGGCTTTTATTCATTTATAGTAGGAACAACATATGTCAGTAATTGGCCAGAAACCGCTTGTCTATTTCGCGGATTTCTTTTTACAACAATATAGATTTTTCATAACAAAATATAAGTGTCCCTCTTTCAAGAGATGTTGGGGCTATCAAAAATCAGTCTTAATTTTTTCAGTCCAACTATCGATTCGTTTTCTTCAATTGCGACTTGATTTTATACAGACGATTTCTTCGCCTTCAAAAACGAAGGACTATGCCGGCCAATTACTCTGTGGTTCTGCAATTACTGGACTTGCACGAAATACCACAAAATAAGCCGACATTATTTCTTTGTCGACCAAAATTAGGGATTTTGATTTTATTCCATTTAGCTGAGTGAAGCGGTCGGTTTTGAAGACCTCTGTCGGTTTTGATAAGTCATTCCAAAAACCTTTTAGTCAAATGGTGGCATCATTGAATGTTTTCTCCTTAGTGTAGCACCAATTATATGTGTGAAACCGATTGCAATCCTTTCTCATAGTTTATATGATATTATAAGGATTCAATAAGTCATTCCAAAAACCTTTTAGACGAATGGTGGCATGATTTAATTTTTTTCTGTTAAGTGTAACGCCATTTAAGTATGAGGAAGCTAGCACATTTTCCGTCCTTTTGTTTTCAGAGTTTAAATCATATTATAAGGATCACTTTGTTCCTTAGCTTGAGACTTTGCAGTGATTTCCTGAATTATTAAAAAAAATTCACAAAATGAAATTATGCACTGTCAAAATATTATTCTTAAAAGTTGGTGTTCTTGTTGTTAGTAATAGTAGAAGTGCTGTTATCATCATCATTATCATCGTCGTTGTCGTCGTTATTATTTTTGTTATTATTATTTTTGTTATTATTATTATTATTATTATTATTGTTGTTGTTGTTGTTGTTGTTGTTATTTCATTTAGACTTGCCACATGTACACTTATTTGAATTCCAATACTGAATGTACTCATGTCTGTAGGCTATGAACATTTTCAATGTAGAAGACCGTGCTGTTGGGCTCAGCCCGGATCCTGAGACAAGTTTTGGATTGCTGAGGCTGCTTGTTGCAGCTTGCGCCAGAACCTCTAGCATGACATTGCTGTGATTTGGGACACATAATAAATCATAGGGGATTTCTATTTAGATTCTCAAATATCTCAAGAATTAAATGTTTGACTGACAAATAATCTAATAATAATAATAGCAAAGTATTGGTCAGCGCATTTAAAATTCTCAATGCGCTCACAGCGCACTTTTTCATTGACTGAAATATATTGTTTATATTTCATTGAATTTAATTGGAGAACTAGCAAGTTTTCAGTTGCCATAATTTAAGAGCTTATCGAAAACAATTTCCTAGAAAATCAAGTGTTAGATTTTAAAAGTCAAATTGCTCAAAATTGTTTTCATTGCCGCGGCCGTGTAAAAAACAGCGATGCTTTTTCTTTAATTTGACGAAAACATTATTTTGGGGGGGAGTGGAGGGGAATGGGGGGGGGGGGGAAATGAAACAAAAAAAGGTATTGTAAAATGCTTTGTAATTTTTAGGCTGCAAGAATTTATGGCGTATTTTCTTGTGTTCATCCTGAAGTTTGGAGAGCAGTCGCATTTGCTTTAAAGCGATCGTGGGTAAAATTAGCTACAAATGACACCGGGTTGTTAGCAGTTCATGTATAAAACAACCACAGGAGTTCCTCTAGCATTTAAGGTCCAGGACTCTCATGTGGCATAATGCCTTCTCGAAAGTTTCAATGAACTTTCCTGTTTTGGGTAGAATTTTAATAACTATTGCATGAATTGTCTAATATTATGTTTTTCCTCGTGTTATCGCATGCCTTCGGTGCATCTTATTAAATGTAACGAATTTTTTTTTTTTAACCAAAACACAAGGAAACTGGCATTTCCCTATAATAATAAGAACGTGACAATCTTGCCCTCGGGATTTTTGAAAGACCCCTGCTGCAGAGATGAAAGATTCTTCGCGGTAGTTTCGCACCTAGCTTGTCAATGAACAAAGACGACTTGTAAAAAGAGGTTTACTTCACAGCTGGTTTTCACTGTTATCGCGTCCATTACTACAATCACAGCCCGGGAGGGGGTACTCCCTTATATTGGCTATATAGGTATGTGCGGCCCCAAAGGGTATGTTAGCCGTTTTGGTCTGAAATAGGATATTGATTTTGACCATTTTGGTCTGAAATAGGGTATGGTTTGTGCACTCTAGTCTTGAATTGGTTATGTTTTTTTTAGAGGAAGCTACTTTTTCATCTTTAGGCGATAAGACCATCGACAAAAGCCCTTCTTTTTTGTCTTTTAATTATGCTTACGCCAACCGTGTACGTGAAATAGGTCTGAAATAGGGTGTTGAATGTTTGGTCAGGTCTGAAATAGGGTAGGGAAAATCGCAGATTTTGATCTGAAATAGGGTAAGGGTTTCAGGAAGCGGGCCGCGCACCCCCCACCCAATTTTTCTGGGAGTACCCACCCCGGAATCACAGAAGCGTTTACAAATTTCTACCGAGGTTTCAAAAAGAGTTTTAGTGGACAGTCGAGCATATACGTCAAGGTGATTTCAAGGTGATTTCACCCATATTGCGTCAGTGCTTGAAAACCACTAATACTCAACACCCAAACAAAAATGTTTTATTGTCAAATCCTGGCGGAAAATGATTTTGTTGTTCTTGCGGTTGGCTCGATCTTGCAATTATCAATTATCTTAAAACTGCGGTTTCATATCAACATGAAATGTAAATTCACAATATGATATTTTAAAGAGATTATCCGTTTACGTGCAGGCACTCCTTGTTGAAAACATTGTCGCGCAATTTTACTGTTGGCTAATTTTGCAGTTTTACGAAAAATGGTATTCCACAAAGGCAGCGCAATTTTCACTAACAGTTTTGTGTATATCCACAAAGAAAGTCAAGTAGTAACACATTCTTCGAAATTTTCGATGTTGTTTGATAAATCGAATCTGGATTTCACTCTCCAGAAAGGACCAAATGAATAATTTAATTTCACCAGCCGGGGACAATCTGTTTAAAATGATTTGATGTAGAGTGGGTGGTTTTCTTCCATTTTGCTAAAATATATTTAACGTCATTTATGTGACCCAAGTTTAATTTTTTTCTGTGAAGAGGTCAAAAGGTAACAGATAGTCTGCAAGCAGTTGTTTCTTATCTTTTATTCCTTCGTCGCCCAATTATGGCTTTTTTTAAATTCTCTGGTTTGCTGTAAGCCCGCCAGCGGTAAGGCTTCTTGTGACCACTTTACTGATTCGATTCTGAGAAGTAATCAACACACTTTGATACATCCATTCAATAGAAAAAACCGAACAAGGCAATTGAATTTTAAGAAGTTCTAACTATCTTATAGAATATACGGAAGTAATCGAAAAAAATGTTAATTGCAGTTCTCAATTACTGTAGGTGTTGCGACTTGTGGTTTAGTAACAGACGCCATATTGGATTTCTCTTTTCCGAAGACAGAAAATGCCGAAAGTGTAATTTGAGATTTAGGTTGATCGCACGCACACGTTTAGCCATGAGTTGAGGGAGAAAGGGCTATCAAACCCGGGGGCACTTGTGCCTGACCAAAGCGACACTTTTGAGAGCATCACTATTTACATTTGAAAGCGTCCTCGTTCCGGCAGGGTCTTTCATCACCCCCCGGGTGTACTTTTCTGTTGACTTTAACATGGAGATAACTGCACACGCACCTTGCGGTTGACTTTGATTTCGCCCCGGAACGAGACTCAGTTTAGCCTTCATCCCGAGGCGAAATTCATCTCGGTTCTCATGTCGAAGAATATTCGAAGTTCGCCAAAAACTACTACAAATTGCATTACTAAATTAAAGCCCGTCAGGGGCAAGTTAAGAACGAGCATTAGCAACATTCCTGTCAACTGTAATCACATTCCAGTCTGGTGCTTTTCGTATCAAAATAAAAATAAAACACATTTTAGCTGTCTTTCCATCTTAGAAGGTATGGTCAAATCATTATCAAATTCCCTAGGGATGTCTGTCGCTTATTCTAAACAATTCAATGTCGCTAATTACACATCAGGAGTTCAATACAAAGCTGTAAATTGTTGGGCCTGCTAAATGGAAAGACTTGATTGATTCCTCAAATCTCGACGATGGATTTTTGCTTATCCGACATAAAACGCGCCTTCACTTTCTGGGCTTCTTACTGCTGAAATATCTTGAAAGCTTGGCTCGATATCAAAGACTTCTTCCTTGTTTTCCCAGGTACGTTCAACGTTGACCAAGGCCGATAATATGGAGGAAAACTCAAACGAATCCACAGTAACAGTGAATCTCGTCAAGCGAAAAAAAGGAGGCGTCGGATTTTTAGCGAGTAACGCCAGTCCGTATCTCGCCGTGTCGCACGTCGTGAAAGGTGGAGTGGCACACGAAACGGGCTTCATTGAGGTGGGAGACGTTCTTCTCGAAGTAAATGGCAAGTCACTGGAGAACGTACCCTATCTGAAGGCTTTGGAAATTATCGACAAAGTCCCGGTTGGTGAGTCGTTGGCTTTGAAAATTCGCGCGCGAGACGGGTTTCAAGCATATTTGGAAACTGCATTCGACAAGGAAGGAGTCGTGCAGACAGTGCGTGGGACGAAACCAAACACGTCCCCAGAAAGCGGCATGGACGGTGTACAAAAGGGTGAAAACCTAGTGAATGGAAATATGGTGGGTGAGCAATCGAATGGACAAAAACAGGAGGAAGAGAAATTGAATTCGAAGCAACAAAAGGTCATCAAGACAGTGCAGATTATAGAACCAAAAACGTCATTCGAAGACGCAGAAGGCATGGACAAAAAGGTCAATGAAGAGAAACAGGGGGAGAAAAATACGATACATGATGAGCAACTGACATTGAATGGAACCACCGAAACTGACCAGGAAATAGCTAATCCAGACAACGATTGTGGAGCACGGAGTGAGTCAAACTGCGTTAAAAAATGTCTAGTTACTAATGCTCTTTCGCAGTTTCAACAGCCAAAGCATATCAACCTAGAAAACCTCTTGACTAATACCTTCACCACGGATACACTTCATCAAAAGGCTATTCAGGTAAGTTGAAGTCTTGTTTTTGTCCAAGCGCTGCTTCTTCTTTTTTAACGTCATGTCAGTAACAAAAAACCACCCGTCTCACCAGTTCTTAAACAACAATAGACAATCAGCACGTTTTTAACGCAAGGCTCAAAGGTGTGACGATAGCCTGCGAGTAAGCTCCCTATTTAAGCCGGGTCTCATGCGAGATTTATTTTTTAAGTCTCGAGTGAGAACCCAATAGAGAGCTTGCTCGCAGGCTATTGTAAACAATTCAGTAATTCAATCTTTCAAATCCAATGCCATTATCTTTTCAAGACCAACTGTTCATTTTGCAGTTGTTTGCCCAGTCAGCTGATATTTGAGTGCATGGACTTGAGCTGACTTTTGCCTGCCGTGTGTAAATCAAAGGCTGCTATAAGCCAACTCATTCATGCATATAGCAGTGAAATCTCATCATAACGAAAGCTGTTACCCCGATAGACACACGAGCAAAATTTAGAAACGATGCATAAAACTTCTCCTGGATGTAGCTCGTAAAGCCTGTTAGGTTTAATGCCCAACAGAAAAGACAACTGAAGCATGTAATTCATTCAGTCTAACTTTAAAATGTGAACAACCTTTACTATGATACACAGCCAGACTCCAAGTAAGATTAATATCAAAATGTCTCATAAAATCAAGAACTATTTGTGTTGTAGAAAGCAACAAACTTAATCAAATGCCTTATTCAATAATCATGAATTATATTACAATGGCTCAACATACTTTTTCCCAAGCTTTTAAAGGAAAAAATAACGTGCTTTAGTTTAGCGCCTAAATAAGATCCTTTTGTTTACGCTTTAAATATTGTTTTCTAGTTGCAATCCCGGAATTCGCAAGCCCTTATAACTATTACTAGCCTCCTACGCAGACGCCTTTTCGGCTCGGAACGCGTGACGAGCCCAAAGATGTCTGCATTGGAGGCTAAAATATTACACCAGTATCGAATCAAACCTAAATATCACTATCAGCCGAAAAAAATATTTGGGTCCGTCAAAAGAAAAGGACAAGAACTGAAATCTTTGGGATTCCGCGGGTTCAGTAGCGACTGGCAGCTTTCACTGCAATATAAAACATAAAATAACAGTCAGACCTACCCAGGCAGAATACTGCGTGAAATATTTGGCTGATTTTTGGAGCGGGAAAAGTCCAAAACTGAAAGATTACTCGCCAGTTCTTCCAGATGCCGTAACATGGCCGTACTAAAATGGTGCAGAAAACCAGAATACACAAGTTGCCCTTTCCTGAACACAAAATGGCTGACTCAAAGAAACGGAACACGAGGCAACTGCAGTTACTCAGCGGTTGTTGTCATTCCTTTTTGTGACGTCACTTCCGTTTCCGTCCACGCAGATTTTTGTTCACGCCAAAATCCCCTCATCCCAACAACTCATTCCACGCGCGTGCGCGCATGAATGAGTTAAAAGGTACCTATTGACTAATACCTTCACCTTGAAAACTAGTTAGCACACAAAAAACGCACATACAAAATAATCTAAATTGAAAGATGTAGTGACAATGGGTTATTTGTTTTCCTGAAATCTGTCCTTAAGCGCTTACTGGATGGTCGATCTGACCATCTCAAAAAAGCATGTGTATAAATTAAACGTCGTCACAGTGTTTGCGAATTACATTTTTATTTTATTTTATTTATTTATTTTTTATTGAGGGGAACTTTTAATGTAACAGCCATGTAACAGAAACAAATTACATGTACAAACCAATTACAATAGCACGTTACACGAAAAAAAAAAAGAGAAGAAGAGTGGAGTGGAAGAGTGGTTGAAGAGTGGAGCAATTTAGTAATATACTTATAGAATTTTTAGATAATTACAAAATTGTCGCATATTTTCCAATAGATTGTCCGTCAGGGGAATAGGAAAAAAAGACATTAAAGGCAGTCAACAAAAGAAATCCATTTTGAGGTGTTTTCCGCTTTTGTCTCTATTGTTAGTCTAGATTTGACAAGACGTAAAAAGGAGGTAAAATTTGGTGACGTTTCGTCCAATTTGGCTTGCCATATATGATAAGGCGCTGACAGGAAACAATAGTTTAATTGAAGCGCATATTTTGCATGAGATTCCGGCCTCAGGCCCAGTGCTGTAATATTCAATAGAATGTATTCGCCAATTAACGGGAGGTTGTCGTGAAGCCAGTCGGTCACTCTTTTCCAAAAGGTGGAAGTAACATGACATGACCAAAATAGGTGGATTAATGTCTCCGCGGAATCATGGCAAAACGTGCATTCCTCGTTTTCTTTTCTTCCTATTTTAAATAAAAAGTCATTGGTTTGTAAATTAACGGACCTGGCTTTCTGCTTTTCATAATCTTATCACAAAAGTATCCGAGTCGTGTTCCCTAAGCTCGGCAGCTCCGGAGACCGTTTTACGAAGGGATTTTATAGCTGACAAGAGACCATAAAAACCAAGAGGGCGTACTTTTAGGTCATGTTTTGCGACAAAAGCATTCAGAGTCAGAAATCCATTGTTTCCTGTTGTTTGAAGGTGTTTTACTTTAGTTATCCCATTTTCAAACCAATCCTTAAAGGGTCGGTGACCCTGATCATTTCCTTTGTATCCCTAACATTTAGGTTACAGTGGAAAAAACTTTCGCCTCCATAGTTCTTAAGTTCCACATCAAACAGGAGTTTCCATTTCTCGTTGTTAGTTGTGTCCAAGTACTTTTTTACCCGCGTTGTTTTGAGAGATTTGTTGAAAGAAAAGAGATCAATCATTTTTAGACCGCCATTTCCGGGTTCGTTAATCATGACTTTCCTCTTTATTTTGTCGCCTTTTCCATTCCATAAGAACTGATAAAACATGTCGTTTATTTCTTTTAGAGCACAATGGTTTGAGCGCAACGAGGCAAGTAGGTAAACGATCAGTGATGCGGCTAGCGATTTTAGCACGGTAATTTTCCCTAGCAGTGTGAGCCTCCGGTATTTCCAGCAGCTTAATAATTTCCTAATTTTTTCAATTTTTTCTTTATAGTTCAAGGTTATCGCCAGATCTGGATCAGTTGAAAGCCATAACCCTAGCGTTTTGACCTTGCATCTTGGCCATTTGAAGTTCTTTCCTGGCACCAGGATTTTCTCATGACCAGTCTTAGAGCCAATCCAAAGAGCTTCCGTTTTGCTATCATTGAGCCTGAGGCCGGATATCTTGCCGAAATCATCTAATAATTGCAGGGCTGAAACAAGGGAGTCCTTAGACCCGTTTAAGATAAGAGTAGTATCATCAGCATATTGACTTATCTTAATTTCCTTGTTGTCTAGAGAGAAACCCTTTATACTCCTATTGTTTCGGATTGACTTGGCCAGTATCTCTGCTGCCAGAATAAATAAATATGGTGAAAGGGGGCAGCCTTGCCTGACACCTCTTTGAGGCTGGAAAAATTGCTTGACCAGCCATTGTTGAGAATACAGCTTTCAATTCTGCAATAAAAAGTCCTTGCCCAATTAGTAGTTGATCGACCAAAGCCAAAGAAGCGTAGAGTATGAAAAATGAAACGCCATTCAAGTGAATCGAAAGCTTTTTCAAAATCTATGAAGGGTAGTAGACCTGGGATATTATGCTGTGCAGCATATTGGATGATGCCATCAATAAGTCGTATATTTTCGCCGATGAAACGTCCTTTAATAAAACCTGTCTGATCGTTGTTTATAAGCCTCGGAAGCACGAACTTAACACGATTTGCAATAGCTTTTGCTGCAATTTAAATTTATAATCCGTGTTGAGGAGGGTTATAGGACGCCAATTTTTTACATAAAAATGCTCTGTATCACTTTTTGGAATAATTTTAATGATTCCACGTCTTTGGGTGATAGATAAGCAACCCGACTCGTACGAAAATTTAAGAGCAGAAAGAAGGTAGGTTGAGATATCATTCTAAAACAATTTGTAACATTCAGCTGGAAGGCCGTCTGTGCCGGGCGTTTTACCCGAATCCATAGACTTTAAGGCTTCTGCGCATTCTGTTTCGGTTAAGATACCGTCGCACGCCTGTTGATCCTCAGGGCTTAGAAAAGTTTGATTTGTTTGCGGGAAAAAAAAAATTAAATTGGGGGAGTTTTCTATTTTCGAGGCATAGAGGTCTTCATAGAAAGATTCGCACTCGGCTAAAATGTCCTTGTCAGATGTGACAAGGGTCAGATTGTCTTTGAGTTTTAATTGGCTTATTGTGCCTTGTTTATAGTGTCGCTTTTCAAGACTAACGAAGTATTTAGTGTTCTTTTCACCTTCATTATACCACTTTGACCGAAGAATAGCTCCTTTGGTTCGGTATTCAAAAATTTTTTCAAGTTCCTCTTTTAAGACCTTAATTATAATTCTCTCAGTTGCAATTTGGTATGAGGAATCACAGCAGACTGCGCTATGTAGCTGTTTCTCTAAAGCTGCGATTTCTTTTTCCAACTCGTCTTCTTTTTATTTCTTCGTTCTTTATTTTGTGTGTGCGAATTACATGCTGAGAACTAAAGACAACACATCTAACTTAAATAAATGCCTCCTCCCCTGAATAACTGCCCTTAAAACAGCTGTAAAACTTAAATACCGTCGTGATAAATATAATTCCTGTTTCGCTCTTCAAGAACCTTTTTATGGATTTCCGTTTGTTGTTCTTTTGGATTTCTGTTTGTTCTTGTGTCTCTGACCTAAACATTTAATCATCTTTTCTTTTCACTGACTGCCTGGCATTTTTAACTCTTAGGTTATTTCGGGCAGCCAGCACCCCTATCATCTGCCGTATTATTATTATTATTATTTATCATTATTTTTTTTATCTTGTAGTAATTATGGAGTGAAATAAAGTATTGTTGTTGTTGTTCAAAAATGTTGCCAATATGACGGTTTCCCTTCGCAGCCTCTTCACTGTTCTGCAGGCCGCTGCTTAGGTTCAATGATGAACCCTTACGGTGGATACCCTAAGAGGCTGTATGGTGTACCAAGGCAACCAGAAGAGGTCAAAGCTCACGCTGAAGACTTCTTTCAACAGTATTATGCATCGATGAAGCTGTGAGTATCGCCAGTAAATACTGACCATGCAAGTATTTCACTCCTTTTAGTATCTTCAATTAGAAAAAAAAAAGAAGTATTTTAAGAAGCTTTCGACTGAAACAATCTATACCAGACAACTTCTACCGTCTGAGAACAGAAACCTTTTCTTTTATGAATTTTTCTAAATCCCGAATGAAACGGGAACTCGAGTGAATTTCCAAAGAATAAAATAAGTCAATAATCATTAATCCACGAAAAAAGGAAAAAAAATTAAAGGCGCCGCCAGACTTTTTCATCGCTACCCTCAACCCAAAATGTAAATTAATAGTTCTGTGCGTCAAGATAGCCATTTTAAGTGTTAGTTGGCCATACGTTTTCGTTTCCCATCAACTAAAACCATGGCCTTCCTTTGGGTGTTAAAAATGACACTAAAAATACGTGTCACTGCCCCTTTAAGAGCGGAAAACATGCAGTCGGTCTTAAGGGCGGGAAGACATGCCACGTCTGAAAAGCACGGGAAAACTTAAACAACTGGCGCAATACCGAGAACACATCCAACCTTTGCTAAGTGCAACAAAGCACTTTTAATCCAAATCTTGATTGGTTTTAGCACGGTTAGTTTCAGTCAGGACATTTTTCTTTGTATTCAGTAGGTCATTTTAACCGTTTTCTTCTTTTGCAGTGAGAACAGTGCGGCCCACCAGCAACGTTTGGCCGACGTGTTAAAGGAAATTGAGGAAACTGGAACCTACGACCTCATGGAGAAGGAGCTGATCTTTGGATGTCGACTGGCTTGGAGGAATGTATCACGATGCATTGGACGAATACAGTGGAATAAATTACATGTGAGCTTGGGTATTCTCTTAACTATAAAATGGTAACAAGGACAAGAACTGCGCGCTGTTCGTTCTTGCGAGAGCTCTACTTTCCCTCTCTTGAAATATCAACTTGAGAAACAGAGCCAATGATGTTACAGCTATTTACGAGAAAAGAGAATCCCACCTGATCTACAGACATGCATCTCAATTAAAGGTACCTTGTAAAGCATGAAAAACAGTGCCATAGGAAAGGAAAACACGATGGTTTCATGGTCACACTTCAGGATATATTTACACACTGAAAAGAAAATAATGGTGATGTTTTTCTTTGGTATAAGAGTTTGAAACTAAGAGAACCCGGCGGATCTTGCTGGTGCTTTTTTAAAAATTGTCCGGAAAAACTAAAGCTATCTTGGTAACAGCGAAGTTGCCAAGCTGAAGTTGATCTGAAGTTGGTCAAAGCAACATCAGTCTTTTACGGCATAATAAGCAGCACCATAGGAAAGCATTGCTGTTCTCTTAAAACTATCGATATTTGAGATACGCTGTAAGTTCCAAAGGCAGGGCCGATTCCGTAACATTTTTTACACATTGTTTTTGGTCTTTTTGGATTTGCAGCTGTCTCTGGCTATCTGATTGTAAGGTATAGTGTCTCGAAGCTTTAGGTTTAAACGTTGATCTAACAGCGTGCGGTTTTTTTTTATTGTCTATCTGTTTCTTTGGTTGCGTTTTCCCTCCGACCCCATTATTGTTAATACTTTTCTTTTTACAGGTTTTCGATTGCCGTGATGTCAACTCCCCTTCCGAAATGTTTGAGGCGCTGTGTAAGCATATCAAGTACGGTACAAACAAAGGGAACATCAGGTAGGCACATAGCTGTCTTCATGCATATGTAGCCATGTCTTGATGGATTATGGAGCTCAGAAATTCCCCTAGTTGATTTAGTCGACTAATTTGTTGATTTTATTGGCAAAGATTTATAATATAATGAAAAGAACATCTCCACGATGACCACCATCTTAAAATGGAGTACATTACTTCTCTAGACTTGACGAGCATTTGGTTACTCCCCCCCCCCCCCCTCCGCCCCCACCTTCACGCTGACCCTTGTCGATACCTAATCAAACAGAGGTCATGGGAATAACGAACGAAAATGATGGCCTTGATGATGACCTTGCTTCGATATGCCTTTTCGCAGGTCCACCATCACGATCTTTCCTCAAAGGAAACTTCCCTTTAAAGACTTCCGGGTGTGGAACTCTCAGCTGATTCGCTATGCTGGCTACAAACAGGCAGACGGTTCCGTCATCGGAGACCCTGCTAACGTTGAGTTCACTGAGGTACATCCGTAGTTTCTCAATATGTAATCTCCAAGCGTGGGGTGCATCCATCCACCCATGCTTGTAGACCAACTTGGGAGGTTATGTCTAGTCAACTAGTTTAGGACATCCACGTAGTAATAACTTTCTTACAATCTAACCCAAGTCTGCTTCCAAAGAAATTGGGATGACTTGGTGAGTGAATTCGATGAAACTAATGAGAAACATTGCTTGTATGACGCAGTCTGCTTCAGAAACGAAGCATGCTACGCAGCGTATAGTTTGAAGGTAGGGCACTCAAAAACAGCAATTCGTGGTGAGCAAGGCAATACAGGAGGGCCAGATGTGATATGGGTGGGTCAATATGATAATTACTATGGCTACAAAGATTAGGGAGTTTAAGAAACGAGGACGGGAACGTCAACGAGAACGTCACCAAACAATAGGTTTAATGAGCAAAAACAATAGCTCTGCACGTGCGTTTTACATTTTGGTACATTTCTTTGCTGTCCTCTGCAAAACAACAACATGAAATGACCAAATTTTACGTTTGGCAAGAACGTGAGCACATGATGGAAACTTTCTTTTTTTTTACTTTAACGCCGTTCATAGAAATTTAGTTGCTGGATAGTTCGCCGACATTTTACAAGTTGAACAAATTGGAATAATTACGAAAGTTTGTTTATTTTATTAGCTTTGCCAATTCTTGGCAGGGTCACCGCAACAGCGGTGACAGAAGATATATTTTGAAAGGACGTTTTCGTTGCCGTCGCGTCCTCTTTTCTTACTCCCTAATTTATTTGTAGAAGACACGAAGAAACGTTTTGAAAGTGGAATTACTTGAGTCTTGCAGTCGAGGGGTCTCGGAGTGATGGTGTTTTTGCAGGAAAGTCGTTACTTGTGGCACCTATCTGTATAGCCTCGCCCACTTTGGGTAATCCATAATTCAATGTTACAGCTCACGAAATCCAACCACAACTTGGATCACGCTGGGTTCAACTCCAACAGAGAAAATTTAGAAGCTTTTTTCTAGGTTGACTTGACTATGCCTCTTAAAGTATTTCAAGTACAGATTTACTGCTTCGCTTTGGCCTGGTGACAGAAAAATAATTAACTTGCCCGAGGGTCGACCGCCCTAAGGCTTCAAGCCAATGTATAACATGTTTTTTGTCCGTCTGAGGATCAGAACGTTTCTTTTAGCCCCTTGAGCAGAACAAAGTTAATGAACTTTATGACATTTTTTTCTTCATCTTCAGATCTGCGAGCAACTTGGCTGGGAAGGCAAGGGCGGAAATTTTGATGTTTTACCTTTGGTCCTTCAAGCTCATGGTGAAGACCCCGTATGGTTTGAGATCCCGCCCGACATCATACTTGAAGTGGAAATGACACACCCAAAGTAAGACTAAAAAAAGATCATATGTCCATTTCTTCCTTACAATGTGAACTAATTGTAGGAATAACTAAACACATGGCCATCAACCAGGTTATTCTGTCTTGTAACTTTACAGAAACGTTTAATCAATAAGCAACGTCGCGGAAAAGTATTGCTCAGCGTCTTTCCTTTGCTAATAAACAGCATTGATATGAATCATCTTATACAATGCAATGAGCAGCACATTCCACCAAACTTCGATGACCAGGCACTAGCCTCTCCTAGATTCAACTAAATGTGGTTGCAAGTAACAGAACGCCTTTGGGAGTTGTAGCCTTTTTGTATGATGATGGTGATGGTGATGACAATGACTGACGATCTCGCCGATGGCAAGGACGACGACAACGGTGACAACGATAATGATGATAATAATGATGACCATTATGATGGGAACAATGATGATAATGATGACGATGATGATGTTTATGTCATTATATGCACTACAGTTCTTTTGACATTTTTTAGGTTTCCTTGGTTTGAGGAGTTGGGTTTGAGGTGGTACGCCTTGCCCGCAGTGTCCTGTTTGATGCTGGACGTTGGAGGAGTAGAGTTTCCTGCCTGTCCATTTAACGGATGGTAAGATTAATATTGATCCCGTGGCTGGGAATTTGATCGCGCTCAAATGATGTATCTAATCAATAAAAGTCAAGTTGTGAATGATATATGAAATGAATCATATATGAACTGCGGAAATGAAATCAAATGAAGAATGCTCCCAACGTCAGTGGCTTCATAGCTCAGTTGGTTAGAGCATCGCACCGGTAATCGCGAGGTCACGGTTTCAAACCCCGTGGAAGTCCTGAATTTTTTTCAGGCTTCTTTTCGCAATTGCATAAATTGCGTTCACAACTGCGAGATCATTCTTCATTTGAAAAGTCAAGTTGCAAGATAACCGCAGCTCTAGCGCTTCGTTTTGTTTGTTTGGTTTTCGGATGACCAATAGGGTATTTGTTCTAAAAAGAAGCATAGTTGGCTTCGTTTTCTTCAGCAACTCTTGAAATTTCTTTCTTTCTTCAGACACCTTTGGGCTTCTGTCACGTATAACTTGGCGTTACACTTTATTTAGCCTTGGCCAAAGGGACTCGCAGGTAGCCGCAAGTTGAACTTGCGTACAGACTTGTGTTAGGTGGCCAAATGGACTCGCACGTTTCCTCGCAAGTACACGCAAGTCGGAAAAAAAATTCAAGACTACATATCCTCTATTTCATTGGCCAATAGGATGTTATAACAGCGAATGAACGTCATTCAACTTGCGTTGACTAGGGTTGGATCGCCAAACGGTGGACTGAAAACTTGCGTTGCCTTGAGTGCAAATTTGATCTCGTCCAAAGTTAAGCCTTAGCCAGACTGACTCGCAAGTAGCAGCAAGTTCAACTTGCGTACAGACTTGCGTTGGGTGGCGAAACGAGGTGGCAAGTTTTCTCGCAAGTAAACGCAAGTCGCAAAAAAAGAAACATTTTAAGATTACAAAGCTTGTATTTCATTGGCTAATAAGTTGCTATAACAACGAATGGACGTCACTCAACTTACGCTGATCATAACTTGCTGGGTTGGGTGGCCAAATGGTGAAAAACTTGCGTCGACTTGCGTGCAAATTTGATTTCGACCAAAGTGAGCGCAAGTCAACGCAAATGCACGCAAGTCCTGGCCAAACGGAGTTGCAAGTAGACCCAAGTTTTCAACTTGCGCACTTGCAAATCCGTTTAGCCAGGGCTTTAGCACAAGTCATCTCAAGTCAACGCAAGTGCGCGCAATAGGATTTCATTTAATGTAATATAAAACTGTTTCAATTTAGCAGAATTCCGTTTGCTCTGTTAGGTATATGGTGACAGAAATTGGGGCACGTGATTTTGGTGATCCTGGCCGTTACGACATGTTAGAGGTTAGTTACCAAATTTTATCATCATGGAATTGAACAGATATTAATCTGGGTTCTTTTCAACCGATTCATCAAGTTCATTTGTGCTTTTATCGAATCATGCATAATGTTAATAATGAAATAAATAGAACAGAGCTTCCCTTTACCTTTGTTGTATCAATTTGATGAAAGCAATTGAGCATTACATTCCTACCTGACTGTTTGCTGCGTTGGACAAGGCAGTTTTAACGTTTCCTCTCTGAAGAATAAACCCTACGGCCTGATTACATGACTATGAAAATAACGTGTCAGGGGGTGGTACGATGGGAACTGTCCCTTGCAACATGTCCCCGTCTCATGTCCCTGTTGCAGGCTACGGGCTTTCCCGATTCCCCCCCAAAAATTAAAAGGTCAGCGAATACGCCCTTCAGGGCGCAAAAGATACAAGTACAGACTTTAAGAACTAAGATGAGAGACTTTTTATAATCGAATGCTCTAGACTTTTTAATTAGAACTAGACTCATTCGAATGTAAAAAGTACATTGAAGAACCATTTTAAAGTCTCTAATTGTTCTTTGATTCCACATACTTAGTATGCCATACTAGCGTTGTGCGTTGCAAGAGTTCCTGTTTGAACATACTTTGACAAAGAGAAAGGGAGAGAAATCCCAAAGAATTGTTTCGAAGCCTGTCATGGACTGCTATTAACTTTGACCCCTTTAAGTTCCTCCAGGCCCCTCATGTTTTAGTAAAATGGCCTTTGGACTCCCCTCAACGGAATCCTGGCAAAAACACTGCCTACGTCATAGCTCGTTAGCCGTTACTGACCAGTAATTTTTGTAACTGCATTAATCTCCTTCAGCCTGTTGCGAAGCGGATGGGACTGGACACAAAGAGCTACTCCTCTCTCTGGAAAGACTTTGCAATGGTGGAAATAAATCTGGCAGTGCTATACAGCTTCCAGGTTTGAACCTTATGAAGTAATAAAGCATCGGTGCTCATTTTTAATTTGCCATAAACACCTCGATAAATTATAATATTTCTCCTAAAGAAAAAAAGTGTCTTTCCACATACGAAAATATTGATTATTCCTTATCTGTAAAAAGAGAGTTGCTTGTTCTTAGCGTTTAATCAAAAATCTCGAAATCTTCCTCGTTATTTCGCATCCTTACTGGTAAAAGTACCACAATTGTTTGTTTTTTTTTTCCAGAAAGCTGGAGTAGCCATTATTGATCACCACAGTTCCTCAGAAACATTCCTGAAGCACGTTGAAAATGAGGTCAGTTTTCTTCTTCAACAAACATTGGTTCACCCAGATGTATATGCATGATTTTTTATCATTGGTAGTTTACAAGAGTAAGATGAGGAGAAACCTTTGCGCTTCAGAGGGATTAACAGTGATATTTTCGGAAGTGAAATAGTTAAGTGACGTTCTGAAAATTTAAGCTAAAAAGTAAAATTCCAAATTAATTAGTCTGGGAATATCATTCCTCTCTAAAACTAACTTGTAGTTAAAGACGATCAGAGTTAAATGAATAATCCCGTACAAGCCTGAATTTTTTTTCAAATTTTCTTTTCACTACTGCTTACCCCTTTTACGCAATTTATGCAAATTATCGATCGCTAACGATCGATAACGTTCCGTGCTTGGTATATGGAGATAATTAACTGTATTAAAACACTGACAGCGCCAGTCACATCCTAAAATAAAGCAGTTTCCGGATTACAACCGTTTAAATGAAGCCATTGAAACGTTCCTTTGCAATTTCGGATAAACCTTGCGCTCACGACGTTGTTTGAAAGCAAGGAAATGTAGGTGAAAACCATGCAATTTTCATGTGCACCTAGGAAGCGCAATAGACAAGAAATTGTACCCAAATTTGGTCAGTGACAAAGCTATCGGCCCATTACTGTTGCTGCCCGCAAACCGCTCTCAACTTAAATTCTTCGGCTGCCACAGCGTACCAAAAATATTCATTTCGCCCTAGTTCTAGGGTTAGAAAAACAGCACATTTGATGTCAGAGCTCCCTAGGAAGTCACCTGTCCATCTACCAACACGTATGAATGGCAAGGGCTCTCTACGTTCTTAAAAACAATACACAATTATAATCACTTTCTATCGATTTCAACGTTGTCAAATGACTCCATAACAAGAACTTTTAGAATCATCCGAAACAAAAAAACCTTATTAATAGGGTTAAGTAGTGTTCATAACTGCGATGATCATTCACAGCTTCCACATGATCTTCATTCGTTAATCCACAGTTCAAATATATGATTTTCACATATTCACTCTCGCATCAATGATTATGAAAGTGCAAATGCATGGTAAAAAAAACAAAAAAAAAAAAAACAAACAAAAAACAAAAGACTTTTTATGTTCTTGAAGAGAACCAAGTTTTACTTTTTTCAAATTCTTAAATTTTCTCATGCTGACTCAGTGGACGAATTAATTATTTCTTATTTTATTATTTGGCTCGGTTAGAATCGCCTCTCATCACTCCTTCTTCAAATAAAATGAAAAACAAAAAGAAACCGCCTCAGAACTTTTGAGCTACCGTATTTCCTCGAGTAAGCGCCTGGGCGCTTATTTACAATTTCGGCCAATAGGAGAGGCGCTTAATCGAAGAAGGGCGCTTAATCCAGGAGCAGGGGCGCTTACTATTCTAAGTTTTTCTTTTAACGAACTATAACTTTTTTATTTTGGATAATGCACATAACAGAACTGTGCAAGCACATGGAGATAGAAATAACTGGAAGTGACTGAAACTGTCGTCC
>JAEMWC010000107.1:447500-475000 GCA_016490735.1 Pachyseris speciosa | reverse complement strand
TCGCTGTCGTTGCTGTCGTGGTCGGCTTGAGCTCCCTAATCCTCCGTTGCATGCATGTGTGCAATTCCGGGCTAGTTTGTTTTAATGCCGTTCAGTTATGCTGTTGTTATCTGGTGCAGGACGATCCGTGGAAACACCACAGATTTAAAAAGGAAGACTCTGACGATGCTATCAGAAAGAAAGCTTCGTTCAAAAAAGTGGCCAAGTGAGTTCATGCTTCAGTACTCTCATTTGACCCCAGTTTTTAATAATCTTTTTGGTGATTTTTCAATGCATAACTTGAAATTTTGAAAAAAAATAGCAAGTTCTTTCAAATTTCAATCCATTTCCATCCTCGTTATCTTTGATGGAATACAGGAGTTTATTGTGTCAATGCAGTACTACAGTCTTTTGCAGCAAAACTAGACCATTATTTTAAGGTTTCCATGATAGTATCACTGATGCATTGGCAGTTTTAAGCTTTCTAAAATGATAGTGCAATAGCGTGACACTGCCCCTTTCAGAGGAGCAGTTGATAAAGTGGGTCTAAGAGAAGAGATCCGTTTTAAGTCCTACACCCGGTTTTTCGAAAGTCGATTAACTTAATCCAGGATAAGCATCAACTTTGGTTGCAGTTTTTAACTTTTGGATGAAAGTTTCTATTGCTGGTTTTTGCTTTTCACTGAGGATTGACGTCCTCTAATCTAAAATTTTGCAGAATATCAGCGTTGAACAACGTTTGTGGATCGAGAAAAAACGTCCTTGGTTAATTTTTAAATCTTACTGGTTAGGGCTAATCGGCTTTAGAACAACCCGGCCCTGAAGAATAACTTGCTGTCACAAAACAGCATACCCTCCAACATTTAGCAGATTTTTGCATTTTCTTTTAATGAGAAAGCTCTTTACCATCTAATTCAATTTGAAGTGAAAGAATGTATCATTATAAGGTTAGCAAACCACAGAGAAGATAAAATACGCCGTTTTTTGTTTTAAATATCTTTTGCTTTTTTTCATGACAAGGTTTATTCCAGCTCCCCGGTCGAACATAAACAAAAACGTAATAATAAACATATTCTTTTCCGAGGACTGCTTGTCCACGTTTACTAGACGATCAAAATGACGATGAGCTGCAGGAAAAGCCTTCGAATTATTTACTCGCAGAGAACTGTATTTTCTTTTGTTATCTACCAGGGCAGTTAAATTTACAGCCAAAATGATGAGTAAAGCGCTAGCCAAGAGACAAAAAGCCGTCATCCTTTATGCCACAGAAACTGGGAAATCCGAGCGGTACGCGAAGATGCTGGGAGAGCTCTTCTCACACGCTTTTGACCCGAAGGTAGGGGATATTGCTCATCTTGGCTAGAAAAAGGACGGGTACACGACGCATATCTTGGATACGTTTGCATTCCTTCCTTCATCAGTGCTTTATTTGTATATTTTCTTCAGGAGCCCCTGACTTTTTTGTCATTTTTCCACGAAAAAATTACATCCCTCCTCGATAGCTGAAATGTTTTTTATGTCAGCCTACTGGTCTAAAGTAACTCCCTTCAACTTACAAGTCTGAAGTTTTTATTAGGCTATTTACGAAGTCCTTGTTCAAAAGAGTACACCAAGAAACATTAAGACTACGAAATGAGACCTGGTATGATTTTTTTTCACGTCAGGTTATGTGCATGGAGGAGTATTCGCACCCTGACATCGAAAACGAACAACTTGTTCTCATCGTAACCAGCACTTTTGGTAATGGAGATCCGCCTGAGAATGGAGAGGTACGTCAGGAATGCCTAGCTACATTTTTTTATGACAAGGGCCCAAAGTTGGAAACCCCATATACAACACAATTAACACCATTTCTACGGAAGTATTTCCCGGGGGAGTGTAATACTCCCTATAATGGCCTATATGGGGAGGTTCCGCCCGAAAGGGTACCTTTTTCACGTTTCAGATATATGAAAGGGTAGGGGTTTCACGAGTCGAAGTATATGAAAGGGTTGGGAAATCTGTCATTTAGGTATTGAAAGGGGCCTTTCATTAAAATATTGCGAACACACGTACTTTATGACTGTACTGTTTTAATTGAACGCTACATGGAAATGATAAGAAGACTTCTTGTTTTAGGTAAACGAAAGGGGTACCATTTTTTAATGGAAGGTATACGAAAGGGGTACCCGTTTCTGTCAAAAATGCTATATAAAAGGGTAAGGGGTCGGACCTCGGGGCGGAGCCGCCCCCACATTAATTGTTTTAGTACCCCTCTTCCGGGGGGAGTATTTCTCAAAACCTTTCATTGTCGATGGGATGACTTAAGGTTTTATCCACAGCCTCAGTAAAAGAAATAATATTGGCCACCGAAATTCATGGGACACAACAATTAACGCTGAAAAGTAGATCTTTTCACTGCCGCTACTTTTCCCCTCTCCCCCTCCTCCTCAAAGCAATATCCATGCGCCTATTTACAGTCAGTTCAATGGCCGTTACTATTGTCCTGTTGCAGAAGGGATGCAAGTATCCAGGTTAAGAAAAAGAGAAATTTATTCAAAGCCATTGTGGGCACACTTATATGACCTCTAATATCACAAAGGTGTATTTTGTGCGTGTGATTAATAGACAAGTGTCCAAAGAAATTTTGGCCAGGATTAGAGATGAACCATTCTGTGCAGAATAATATACAACACTTCATGAAATAAATACTCGCCATTTCGAAATATTTAGGTTTGTTTTGTACCTACTCATCTCTTACAATCTGTGCATTTTGCGTCTTCTCAGGAATTCGCGCGGTACCTGTACGAACTCAGATACCCTCCAGACGGGTTTGTACTTATTCAGTTCACTATGTGTTTTAGTAATTTGGATTGGAGCAATTGTTCGTTTGACATTGAAATGATTACGCGCAAATTAAACAGGGGACCGTTTCTCGAAGCTCCCGATAATTACCGGGCCCGTTATTGCCGTTAAGCTGTTTTGTTTTCCATTCCGGATGGGAGTTTCAAAAGTTTTGAAAATTATACAGCTGTAAAGTTATTAGCTAAAGAAACAAAATGGACTTCATGATATTACAGGTCAGAACACACCCTACTTTTCGTTAAGTTACCGGCGGGGACGTTCGAGAAACGGGCCCCGAAACCGTAACAACGGACGTACTGGCAAACAGTGATTGAATTGCTTCAGCGAATAGACACGAACTCGTGCGAATTTTGGTAGGTTCAGCGAACACAGAGATATCCAGATATAACACTGAGACGTGGGTTGAAACAAAGAGGTGCAGCCGAGGTTTTTGACCGTCTTTGAGGTGTCTGAATAATTATCTGATGAAACACTCTTTCGAGTGTTTAATTTAGCTTCTCAAAACATGCCTGGAGAAATTAAAAGCTAAAGTTCCCCCAATTTTACGATAATCAGATTAGGATCACATAATATTAAATCTGTTTTGTCTTCATGAAAGAAAGTCGTTCCGATAGCATTCATTTCAAGGATTGCTCTAATCCGTAAATCTATTGCAAAACTAATTTAATTTTGATCAATGTAACGCACCTGAACCACGTTATGTGTTAACTTTTAGAAGTCGATCTTCGCGCAACAAACTTAAGCAGCTCGGCAGCCTTTTGGTTCAAAAGGAGAAAGAAAGACACATTGATATAAAGGACGACAGTCAACCATTAGCTAATCTCAGGTACGGAATTCGAAGATATAGTAAGTGTCTGACCATGTATATGCCGGTGGTTAGGTGAGGTATCCATTTATCACAAGTTTCAGCTGTAGTGTTATCCTGCGAGCAGAGGCCCTTCGAACTTCCTAGATAAGTCAGGAAGAGGAAGGGACCTCTGCCAGCCGCCTCGACTTTCCTTGTCGAGCATGCGTTAAATTCAAATGTAACCGAGCCTCATTCAGCCTCGCTATCATTAGCAATTAACTATTTGACAGTACTATTTCCCCGTGAAGTTATTGCACGGCAAATGAAATATTCACAAGTATTCGTTGCAAGAAAGCGAAGGCGATCCCATAATGGAATCGTCTGGTATTTTAAGTTCCCACTCGGAGCTCTCCTCACAACTCCTTTGGAAGTGGAGAAGGACGATGCTTTAGACAAGATACCTTCCAGTCTCAGTTCCTTCAAACGTTACCAAAACCGATACCTGAGCAAGCATTTATACTTTCTAGCTTCGTTAACTAATGCATCGATATTTCTTCCCTTTTCACGACCAATTTATAGGTACTCTGTCTTCGGCCTGGGCTCTAAAGCCTACCCAAACTTCTGCGCGTTCGCACGCTCACTAGATGTGATCATCCGGGAACTTGGTGGGGAGCCAGTATTACAGATGGGAGAAGGAGACGAGCTGTGTGGCCAAGAGGAGTCATTTAAAGTCTGGGCCAAGGACGTGTTTAAGGTAATAAGGTGCCAAATGAGAAATGAACTACGAGCATAATCTCTGGAAGCACTGCGGGGCCCCGTACACACTCTATACACTAAGAAATAACGGAAAAAAAACAAAGGTTTAGGAAGATGACTATTGACTCTCGTAGCCAATAGAAGTTTAAATATTTGCAACCCATTTTATTTTTCTCTTCGTAGGAGCGCCGTTTGTTACCAGATACGTTTCCAGATACGTTTCCCAACAAACATTTTGGTATCCCAGCGAACTTACGGTAACCCGGGGGGCGGGGAGGGTAGTTTTTCTCAAGTCTCCAATACATACCTGCCTGGATAGAGCAGTGTTTATTTGAGTGTCGAAAGTAGTTCTCGCTTCCGTGATTGGTTCTCAACCATTTTCTCTCGCTTTTGCTCCGAACTCCTATTGGCTCATTACGCTGTTTGCGTCTGTTGTGACCGGACAGAATAATTGCTTTTGTTTTAGTTTTCACGACAAATAATTGAAAATCGCTCCAAACGTCTTTTTATAATCTTTTGGTGGTGACTTTAGGCACAAACATGTTTCAAACATGAATCACAAAATTTTAACTAAGTTAATTATCTTTCAGAAAAAAGTGAATCTTTCGTAATTAACGGTATGCAGCTAAAATAACTTTCGTTCTCGGTGAACTATCGGAACTTTAGAAATAGAGCCCCTGAGCACCTGAAATATCGCAAAGTTTTCATTTATTAGCCCGGAAGAAAACTCCCTGCTGATAGAGCCTTGGTCTAATTAGAAGTTTTCAAACAAGTGTTGTTCTCGTTCCCAGGCCGCTTGCGACTCGTTCTGTATCGGTGATGAAATCACCAAGCAAGCTACACAGTCTTTAGATACTGTGCCTAGTGGCTGGGTGCCAGGCCGCTTTAGGCTCGCTAAGAGAACAGCAGTAGATGAGGGGCAAAGTCAACTGGTTCAAGGTATTCATTCACTAAAAAAAAGTATTCATTCACTTGATTTTTATTCTCTTTTCGCTTGATTTTCTTTTTCCTTTTTTACTCTTTCGAGCACATTCTGTTCGATGTTGCAGGTTTATCTCATATTTGCGGTAAAAAGGTGATATCTGCGACTATGATGTCCGTGAGAAACTTACAGTCTGCAGATTCAAGGTCAGTCATAAATAGGAACATATATCCGAAACTGAGTTGTTAGGTCGAATGTTCTCTTTTATTATCATTATCATTATCATTATTCAAAAACATCATGCAGACACCAGTTTATAACTGCTCTTACAGGTGTATACGAGAATTTTCCATGTAATATCCATGGCTATGATACATTAAGTAATAGATATTTTCACTTTGGATGGACATATTCGTATTAATTATGTATGTTAGGATCTAATATGTGGGGAGCCGGAATCAACGATTTCATGTTACCTGATTTTGTAGGTTCTTGTGCGCTGGCTTTTCATGATACACTAATACGCTGCGTATAAAACCTTGCTAAATTGTTTTTAAATAAGCATTGGTTTAACCGACCAATGACGGTTTTATTTTGTTAGTTTTGTTTTACTATGTTGATTTGTTTGTTTGTTCTTCTCATTGATTGCTACCAAGATATGTTTAGCAGGTTTCGCTATATCAGTCATTTGTTCGGACATATTTAACGTAATATGCATTAAGGAAGTAATCTGGATTTTTTCTCAGTTAATTGTGAGCAGTGTAAGTAATGTGCTACAAAGGTTTTATTTGGAGTAAACATAATAAAAATCATCATCATCATCATCATCATCATCATCATCATCATCATCATCATCAAAAATCGTCATCATCATCGCTATCAGTTCAATCATCATTATCATCAAGATGTTTACTTGACTTCGTTGGTTCTTTCTTTTTCTACCTGCGAAGTCGATCCACCATTTTAGTTCAATTCAAGTCAGACAAGAACGCTGAGTTGCAGTACAAAGCAGGAGATCATGTGGCCATTTTTCCCTCCAATCGTCCCGAGTTCGTGCAAGCGTTGATTGACAGGCTGTCTGATGAAATCGATCCAGATTCACCGATTGTTGTTGAAGCCTTACGTGAAGTCAAAGGTAATTAAGTTTTTTGGCAGATAAGAGAAGAATGGGAGCTACCTACCGCACTAAATGAACAGTGAGAGTTGCAAATGGTAATGTCAGACGTCTGTTTTGTAACGTGGGGATTTTCTTCCTTACCTTCTCTTGTCTCAGGACCGCTAGGCGTTTCCAAGAAGTGGGAGTCGTTAACGCGTCTTCCCTCTCCGACCACAGTGCGAGAGGCTTTGTCTCGCTACCTGGACATCACAAGTGTCCCCTCACCACAGTTCATTAAGTTCCTGGCTACGACGGTAAGTTGCAACATGTTCTGGTTGAAAATACTGGATATAACTGACGGCAACACAGGAATACACAGTAGCAAGGATTTCACTGGATTGGTCACAGTCGAGGCTAGTTGAGAATGTAGTCTACAGACTACATTGAACCGCCTCATGATAGCACCGCGGGAAAGTAATACTAAGTTTTGATTAGCATTTAGGATTTTATTGACACACGAGCAAGCATGTATAGCAAAAGAAACCCTACAAAATTGAGAGAATTAGTGTCCAAACGCTCTTATTCTTAGCTCCATTTTATAGGATTTTATCCATAGCTTTAAAAAGTAGAACCACCTTGTACTGCGCAATAAACAGAAACACAGGAAAGTACTGTTCAGTAGCCTCCATTTGAGTGGTCACACTCTAAGATTTCATCCACAACCGTAACGAATAGAACTATCTTGAAAATAATAATGAACACGACAATTTGGCCACACTTCAGAAAATTAACCGCGTTAAGTTCATAGCTTTTAAGCTTCCTGTTAAATCATTATCAACATTTTTGATATTTTTAAGGCTGCGGACAAACAAGATAAAGAAAAATTAGAAGTTCTCGGAGAGGTAAGGTTTTTGTTTTTATTTTATTAACCCCTTTAACAAAATGTCACTCGAGGTACACTGATTAAGGCCTGGCCCAACTATCGAACAACTTTGTTCGTCCCAATGTTGGATGATGCTCGTCCAACAATTTTTGCTCGATCAAGTGTTGGATAGTTCGGTTTTGTTCAAACATTTCGTTCAGAAATTCTGCTCGACGAAAAAAATGTTGCAGTGATTTGGCGCTCTTCCAACAAAGTTGTAACCTGAAGCGAGTCACGTTCGCCCTGCTAGCCAATCAATAATCGCTATTTTGGTGCTCTCTTTGCAGATATCCTGTTCAATAACGTTTAAAATTTCTGCGAAATGATCCGGACTCACTCTCGCCATCTCCTTAATCGTGAGTGTAATGTAATGAACAGACCTCCCTTACATCGCGTTACTTAAATTTCTTTTTTTTCATTCAGGGAAAAAATCAATACGAGGACTGGAAGTTTGAGAACGAGTGCAACATTCTTGAAGTGCTGCAAGATTATCCATCTTTGAAAGTTCCTGCTGACTTGTTGCTTACCCAGTTGCCACTATTGCAGCCGGTAAGTACCTCTTTCGTCGACGTCTACACCTATACGCGGCAGCTGAAGTCGCTAGTCATAGGTTTTCCCAATACGGACTTCCCGGCCGGCCGGAAAATGACACTTATAAACTAGCACTATTTTACATCGAAGAGGAAGCGTAGCGATTCCAGTAGCTAGGGAGAAGACACATTCGGTGGTATTCAGGAGACAGAGACGAAAAGGTAGCTCTTCTTTATACACCTTTCATCTAGCGGGTACGCTTGTGTTCAAAATCAAATTTCGCACTCTTGACCTTTTAGATTCGGGCTCCCATAAGTTAAACGCTTGATGAGAGAAGCACATTCGGCATCATCTGGATTCTAGTCTCAATTCAAGTAGAACTTTTCTAATAACGAACTAAAAGCTTCTTGAATTTAGCGGAGAATCCACATGATTCGCAATGTGCTTGTCTTATCACCTTGTGGGAGCCAGAACCTCGAAGAACTGGTATAGAGGGATAATTACACAGAGGGCATTCTTCTATTAGAGTTTGCACTTGCAAACGCTGCCAAAAAGATGTTGGCTAAAACAACCAACATTGAATATGTTATGAACACTACTTAAGCAGTAATGAAAATAAAGCCTGACTGAAAATTCATATATTCATTCTCACATATTCATCACTTACGGGCATATTACGAACCAATGAAATGACCAGCTCCCAGTTGGCTTGTTAGCTCAGTTGGTAGAGCACTGCACAGGTATTACAGAGGTCGTGTGTTCCCTTCCCGTACAAGCCTGAATTTTTGTTTTCAGGCTTTATTATCACGACTGCTTGTAGTAGTGTTTGTAACTGCGACGATCACCCAGCACCGTACCCAACATGTTGGACCCATCCATGGTGGGAGGAGAGACTGCATGGGCCTTTGGTCCAGTTGTGTGTGCTGCCGTTTTAAAGGAAAAGTCATGTCAGGAATAGATAGGCTAGTGGCTGTTGCGAATTTCGAATGAACACCTTACTTTTGCTTCTCAACAGCGTTTTTACTCCATCTCTTCATCACCAGACCTCTTTCCTGGGGAAGTTCATCTTACGGTTGCAGTTGTTCAATACAATAAGAGAGGTGAGAACTTTCTTGAACTTCTTCAAAGAAAGCAACAATAGTAAAAAGAGCGGAACTACTTCTCAGTGCTTCTCGCTTCTGTTGGAGTGTGAGGGCCAACACCCCATTGCACGTATGGTTTCCGTAACCAACTTAAGCGTAAAGCTGCTCGCTTGAGATGAAAACTTCGCCAGAAATACGCCTGCATTTGTAATTTGAGAAATAAGCTTTCATTTCATTCAGCATTAGTAAACATGATAACTTTTGGGCGCTTTTATGGTTTATTACTCGTGTATAAACACCCAAAGCTGGCTTGACACAACCATTTATTTAATAAGGTATTGTTTACTGAGAGTATTGTGTTCGCTATATTGCCTGGGTAGGGTGTTAAGTGGGCATGAGTGTCATCCTTGATTCAATTCACTTCCAGGTGGAAAAGGTCCAGTGCATTATGGCGTTTGCTCGACTTGGCTCAACGGATTAAAGCCTGGAGACGAAGTGTCTTGTTACATCAGACAGTAAGTACAAATATGCTAGTTTCGAATTGTGGGACAACATAAGAACCAAGTCGAGGTTCAGAGGAATAAAACAGAATAGATTTGCATTTTCCTTTGTTTTTGACAAAAGAAAATGCAAATCTATTCAGTCTGTTTTTGCTTTTATAGAGCTCATACCTTCCACTTGCCCGAAGACAGCACGCTCCCAATTATCATGGTTGGGCCTGGGACAGGTATAGCTCCGTTCCGCAGCTTTTGGCAACAGCGTCAGTATGACATCACCAACAAATCTGCTCCAAGACCAAGGACCTATGACGCCACACCGGACTCAAGCCCCCTTCTACAGAGGCGCGAGTTTGCCTCACCTAGTGCCAAGATGCTGGACCCTACAACAGGAAAATGGGGATCCATGTTGATGTTTTTCGGATGTAGGAATTCGCAACAAGATTGCATCTACAAGGATGAAATGGCGAAAGCTAAAGCTGATGGTGCTTTGACGAATATCTATTTTGCTTTCTCACGCGAACCACAGCAGCCAAAGGTAAGAGTTGAATGACCTCCTTTATAATCCTTTGGCTCCAAGGCCCGTGAGGGCATATTTCTAGTCAGAAATATGTCACAACATCTACCCTACCAGTCAGATAAAGGGGGAAAGAGGGAAAAAGGCAACCTTTTTTTAAGGCCTCACCAGGTAGACAACATGATATTGTAATGAGCTCATATCGCGGGGAATTTGATCGAAAGCCTATCAGACATACCGGCAGATTTTAACATTCGTTTGACGTTAGAAAGACCATCGATTCCAGTTTCTGAATGCCCACTTTCAGTGGTTACATACTGTTGCCCAGACCAATTTCTGTATAACTTATACCTTATGACTTGCTAACTTCACATACACTACTTTTTTTAAATCAGAAATACGTTCAAGACATGCTGAAGGAAGAGGCATTTGAAGTTTGCGATAAATTGCTCAGCCAGCAAGCGCACTTTTACGTGTGTGGTGATGTAAAAATGGCGGACGACGTTTGTAGAACCCTTCAGGTAATTCTAGGTGTATGGTATTTTCCCACTTCCTTACTATTAGTATTTGCGTGATGTTTGATTCAGTGTTGGAAGTTTGAATACGCAGTCGAAGAAAGGAAATGACTTATGCTATGAAAACCTGATCTGCTCTATTCTCTACACAAATTTATCTAATAAATGTAAGCAGGTCAACAATGGGTTCATGTCATGGGAATGTTCATGATCAGATTTATGGAAGTCCGAGGTCTGGAGATGATTAGCAAGTCATTCAACTTATGCAAGCAGTGATTCATTTTGATCCGTAGACAAGGAAGCTTTATTCTGGATTTGCATGCGTTTATGTCAAGACCGTTATTTAATAGGAGTGCACGTACAAGTGTCAAGACATAAGAGACCGTTATATTGCACTTGGTTAATGTGTAACTGTACTCATAACAGTAAGCTTAAGTATAGAAGGGAGAAATGTCTGTTGTGATGGGTTAGTTCATCGTGTGAGCCTCAATGGAAGACTTACAGAATGCAGATTGTGCGATTAGGAAAGGCCTGTTTATAGTTGACAGAGGTTGTTGTGAAAATGTTCTACCAGGTTCGTTCCAGAAAGTAGCTAGTGCGGCTACCATAGTGTTTCCTGTCAAAGCATGGAGGTTAAGCTTTTACTCACCATTAACAGGAATTTTTAATTAAATTTGTAGACTCTTCTTCAAGAGTATGCGGCCATGTCACAACAAGAAGCGCAGGAGACAATAGACAAATTAAAGGTAATGTATAGAGGTGCCCTCTTCAAGAAACTACACAGTCAACAAATGTTGTGGTTAGATTCACGTAAACGTAAGGGAGTGACCGTTGTGGTTAGGATTTGTGGGGCTTAGCATTACGATTACGATTACTAGCCTGCGTGACATGCGTAGAAAGGGGAAGGGGGGGGGGGGGAGGGAGAGGGAACCTTACGGGCGTTGTAGACTCGGTTAGCATTTCGTTTCTAGGCAGTCAAGAGCGCAAGCCATGAACAGCTTAGAACATCAACCTCAACATCTTAGAGAATTTGGTTTAACAGCGGAGTTGATAATGTAAATTGACAACGGTAAAGAGATTAAAAAAGCTGACGTTTCGAGCGTTAGCCCTTCTTCAGAGCGAAACAAAGAATTGTGGGTTGTGTATGGTTTATATACAGAAGATGGAGCTACGCTCAGGGTGGTAACATGGTAACGTGAAAAACAGAAATTTTTTAATTGAGTGAAGTGTTCGTTGATACCGTGGCGATTAAGGGTGCCGATTTGAGAGATGAATTTTTGCTCTAGATTTTTACTGCTTTCCGTTGTACCTTGATCTAGGGAGATCAGGCAGATCTACATGAGTTGTTTAGAATGGTTAGGGAGATTTAAATGCCGGGCGACTGGTTTGGATGCCTCTTTTTCATCTTTCCCAACATCGCGTAGGTGGTCGCGGAATCGGTCGTCTAGTCGCCTTCCTGTTTCGCCGATGTATAACTTTTTGCACAATGTAAGGTTATGCAAAATATAACATTTGCGGAGGTACATGTGAAACGATCAGTGATCTTAACAGATCGCTTAGGGCCCGATATCTTGTCAGCGTTTTGAATGAAATGATGAGTTTTGTATCGCGAGCGCGCGCATTTAAAGGTGCCAGGTTGCTGATTTGATTTGAATGCGCTTCTGACTAGAAAGTTGGCTGTATTTCTGTCACGTTTGAATGAAATCAGTGGTGGTTGCGAAAAGAATCTAGCAGTTTCGTGATAATTTTACAGCATTTAAAAATTATTAAGAATGATGGTTTATTCTTTTCTTTTTGCGACATTTGTAGTGCTGACTGTTGACCAATTTGTTGGGCGCGCAGATGGCCCTCTTGAATCACTACATAGACGTCGAAGTCTAAGAAATTGAGAAGAGGGAATGGAATTTTTCACATAAGATTGATGTAAAAATGAATACAACAAATAACTGTGAGAATCTGTGGGTTTGTAGTGCACACTTGTAGATAACCCGTTGCCACTGATAGAACATTTGATATCTAGAAGAAAAGCCAGCGAAGTTTCTGAAATTTCCCAGGTATATTTTAGAGCCGTGTGAAAGGAATTCACGGAGGTTAATGCCGGGGATAAATTGATCGAGTTCCTCTCCACTAGATGAAATTGCGCCAATGCAGTCGTCAACGCAGCGATCGTAGAGTTCAGGTTTTTGGCAGTTGTATTGATTGCAGAATTGGTGCTCATTACGGTGGTCAATTTACATTATCAACTCCGTTGATAAACCAAATTCTCTTGTTTCACTCCCCCACCGACGCAGCACCACAGTTTGTTTTGAATCTAGCCCCCTTCTTTCAACATTTTGGAGCCAATAACTGAAGTTGACGATAACATTTTTACAATGCCTTTTGAATGATTTAGAACTGTCTACATCTACATCGACATCTGCTTTTCCAAATTAAAAACGTACTAATATTTCATGCAGCTAAAAGGATTGAATACCAAAGAAAAGTTTGTGATATTCCGGACACTGCTCAACTTTACATCTGATTTAGTCTAAGTCTGATTTATATTAATATTATTATTAATTATTATTATTGTTATTATTATTAATAACCCAAAATCTAATATTAGTGTAAAAATGGATAGATGTACAGTATTTTATTTTATTATCTCGCCACATAGAAAAAATTACAAATAGAACAGAAAAGATAATAAATAGCTAATTAATATTAAATTTAAAGTGTACATACAACTTTGAAGGAGGGACTGTGGCGGGGAAATCTCCGAGAAGCAAAGCTTATGAGGAATAGAGATTCCCCCCCCCCCCGCCCCCCACGAGCATTAAATATTACTAGGCGGCATTTAAAAATAAAGAAAAGACATGTATTTTAAGTATATGAGTGTGATTGGACGAAACGATAGATATAAAGTGTTCTATTAATTAGGTTGTGTCTTGTCTGGCCCTTAAAAATGGTTTGATCACACGCTTGAATATATTAAAAGTCGGGGCGTTTTTGATGTTGCTCGGTAATGAATTCCAAATCCTAGGACCTTGAGACAGGATCGAAAATTTTTTGATATTTGTTCTACAGGTTTGAGATCGGTAAAAGTCAGTGTATCTCGTTGAATATTGATGAATCTGATTTCCAGTTTGAAAGATTTGATTAAAAGCAGTAGGTAAAGTGTCATGATGATATAAGTACATAAAAGAACTTACTTGGAGCGAGTTGATACTAAAGACATCAAGAATTCTTAAATTTGCAAAAAGTAAAGCTTTTTAAGCCTTTCAATAAACTCGCAATTAGTATTTTATCAAGTCCTAAAACACTCGGCCGCGCCCCGCGTTTTAAATTTGATAAAACAGTCTGCTTATTTATTACACATTGACGTACATCTTAATCTGCTTCTACATCTACAGGTTCTACAGGTTGCCTAGCCAACAACAATTTACAGCATAACTGACGTTTGACATGTGTATGTATTTTATTTCAGAGTTCTGGTCGGTATCACGAAGATATATTTGGAGTGACCCTGAAGACTCGAGAAGTGACCAATCGCGTTCGGTCCGCGTTGAAAAGGTTTGTTCGTTAAATAGGGTCATCAGTAACGCGCTAGCTGAAATTGATCCCTGAAACCATAGTCCCATTTGTTGCTATTGTATTAGAAATAGCTTATTAGCTGGCTCATGGTGGCGTGGTATCATTAGAACAATCTCGTGAAAGCTTCAATCGCAAGCTACTTTACCTCAGAGACTTGTTGACATTTTTTAGCTTGGCACAGAATTTTCGGATGTTTCCGCGACACATTTCAGCCTTTGTATGCCAGTAGATTCGAAGGAAATTTGTGGTGAGTCAGCAAACTCAGTCGTCGGCCAAGGAATGAATGAAGCTAGATGAGTCCATAATCCAGCATTATAACAGGTGCCGCTTTGGTCTTACGTTAATTTTGTGCCACTATGAACCGGGTGGACAAATCAAATAATCCAAGATTCGATTAGTCATCGCTCGATTTCCCAAAATGACGCCTGATTTGCAGGGTAGATCTATGCAAGTTCTGTATTTTCAAGTCATCGGCGTCATAGTAGTAATTACCAGAGGTACGTGCACAAATTAAAGCAACTGTTCCCGAAGTTTTCGACTCGGGGTGAATTCCAATGAAATAACAGTG
This sequence comes from Pachyseris speciosa, assembly GCA_016490735.1. NCBI lineage: Eukaryota > Metazoa > Cnidaria > Anthozoa > Scleractinia > Pachyseridae > Pachyseris > Pachyseris speciosa. The sequence continues at coordinate 460,411 of JAEMWC010000107.1, read as the reverse complement.
CTCGTAGTGTATTCACCGTTAAATTAAAGCATTGTTCTCCTTGGTTTAAACTTCTTATTCTCTCTCTATAGATCCATAAAGCTCATGAAGTTTTCAATGAAAGTAAGTCATAGATAAGATATTAGCGGAAGAAGTATATTTGCCAACTAGACGCAAGGCTTTCGTTTATATCGACTGAAACTACTAAATATGATAAAATCGAGAACGACCCGTCTAATTGTCATGGCAAAAGCCAATGATCGATCGTTCCACAAGGAAAGCGCTTTATTTCTAGATTTCAGATTTCAAGTGTTCATTATATCCGGTGGTAAGCATGGTAAGTAGGTAAGGTTCACCAGGCGGCTGATATTTCGAAGGATAATACCTGCATAACTCGTCAAACATATACATACATAATACTTAATATTCTTGGTTTTCCCGTCAAACAAATATCACGCAAATAAAAACTAAAATGGCTTACCATTTAAGAAATGAAGTCAAGAAATTGAGACATTGTAGAAGAGTATTAATAAATCAAAAACGTGTCGGAGTTTCAGGACCTTGCGATATTATGAACTCGAGTTATTCGGTAAAGGGTAGCACTCCAAATTATAGTGTTTAGTATGGACACGCCATGTTGATGTCCCTCTGAGGACGAGAGGGAAACTAACATGACGGCCGGAAAGCAGTGGAAACATCTGGAGTTTACTTTGGCTCTCTGAAAACAGTTTTTCTCTCTTCTTAACTTTCTTAAACATTCGCATAGACACTTCTCTTAACTTCTTGGTTTAATTCACAACTCGAAAACTGAACGCAGGGCGAATAGATAGTTTTGTGCACGTGACTTGTCTTTCAGAAGCATTCCAGACGTCACACTGTGATGATTTGTTTTTGTTTTTAGCTTTTTGTTTCAGTTTTTCGGTTTTTAGTATTTCGTATGGTCCTAGTGTTAATTATCTAGTGTTTGTTCAACATTGTAGCGTAGTTCGTAATTAGAGCTGTATTGTAACTTAGTCCCTCATTTTAAAAAGCCTGTAAGTTTATTGTTCTTTTAGTGTTAATTTAGTATAGTGCTGCAAATGTAGGAATGTTGTAAGATACCGTGTTTTTCAATAAGTATGCATGTAAAGTGTTAATTGTAAAACATTTATTATTCATATATAAATGTAAGCTAAAAAACGTGGTGAGAAGTAAAAGGTTCGGTCCGGTGCGTGTAACACACGAAGGAAAAGGTTCTGGTTTGTGAAGAAGAAGTTTAGGAAGGAGATTGAGAAGAGTGCTTATTCACTGCTAAAAGTCTTTAGCAGGGGCGAGGCATCTTTCACGGCTAAATTCTCTTGTCGGGTGCCGCCTAAGCCAGAGAGGTGCAGAGGAGAGTCGTAGAAACTCAGCTACAAACCGTTCAGTCCACACGGCGGGCGAGTGAGCTGTGGTGTGTCCTTGGCGTCCGTGGAAAGAAACGAAGACAGTACTGTTAAAGCAGCATGTAGTTAGGAGCGAAAGTGGAGTTTCAAGAAAAAGAAGTTTGAGAAGAAGTTTAAGAAGAGGTCATTTGGCAAATTTGCGGTTCGTTCGTTGTGTTTGGTTGGCGGTGCGGTTACGCGTCAGGAAGGTGTGGTCAGTTGGAGAAGGACAGGAAAGGAACTGAACTGTTGGCTGTAAATATTAGTGTAAAGTAAGTAGGAAAAAAAGTATTATTCGTTTAGGTTAAGTTAAGGATTAGGTAATTATTTAAGTAAGATTAGTATTATACACTCAACTTAGTTTGTAATATTAAATAGTTTTAGGAATAAGAATTATTTACTTCTTAGTAGTAGTATTGTGTGTTTACTTTTTTTCTGTTCAATTAAATATAAGTTGTTTTAATTCATGGTGGTGTGTTGTGTGATTGTGGGAAGGAGTTTGTATGTCACGTTTTGTTTTTCCCTCCTATTGTGGTGTGTCTTAAGGGAAACCGCTGGACTCACGTCACACACACATTGTGAAAAAAAAATCGAAATTTGAAACTGCTCTATTTTGAAAACAAAGCATGCCACCGAGCTGACAACAGGCCAGCAGATATATCTTTAAAATATAATATTTTATATTTTACCTGATGATGAAGTAAAAATTCAAAATTTCAATGTTATTTTTTCTGACGTCACGTGAAAACCAAAAATGCCCTCAGTAACGCATTACCTCCCTAGTAAGATTTTCCAACTAACCAGTGATGGTGATGCCGACGAAACGACGACGACGATAACGACAACGACAGTGACGACGACTATGATGGCGGTGATGATGATGATGATGATGAGCAAAAACTCGTGTGAGTTAAACAGCCTTTCTTTGTAAATTAAAGGGAACTAAAGACAACTCGGTTTTGTTTCCTCTGTAAATTTAGAAGCACGTCAACTTAGCCACTGGTGACTAGGATGAGAGCCGAAGGTAAGTAAACTACTACTTTTCTTCATAACTTCAGGCTAGACGGAGCTTGGTTCTACCTATAACCAACAAGTACGGCAACAGCAACAAAAAGGCCAAAAACAATAAGTGTAATAAGCAACCCTTGGTACATGTTTTTACCGTCTTCTGCGCATCAACAACGTACAATCACCAAATTCAAGATTTATGGAGAACGTAACTACTTCACAGGGAATTTCTCTTTCGTTTTCTTTACAACAATATCAGCAAAATATCAGTCCGCAAACACTCTACCATTTGTATTTATGGTTACGTTAAAAAAAAATGATAACCTAAAGCAGATGTGTAGTCTTAGGTTTTACTGGACGAAGACGTTTCTTAAATTACGTACATTCTTCTTTTTCAATATGGCCGATGCGCGTCAAGATTACGTAATATTCTCTGCATATTAGGTCGCTGCTGAATAGAACAAGACGACCTACACAGCTGCTAAAGGGAGTGTACTATTGCCACAATGGTGTGATTATGGAAAAACGTACGCAAGTATAACAAGAGTAGAAAGACATAAAGAAATGCATCAGTCAATTAATAACAACAGCGCCCATTCTCCGGATGGGAGGGTTCGAGAAGTTAATGAGGTATTCTGTCTTGTTTCTGATCTCAGGGTCATTTTGGCATTGGCCTTCATCAAGGCATATGATGGCCATGTGATTTTAACCTAACAGAATGGTTAATTCGTCCAGTGATAGATTATCAACGGCCAACGGTAAACTTACGTCCATTTTTCTCTAATGGGAACCCAACGAGATGGGTATAAAAAAGCTAACAACTCAAATGTAGGGAATTGACTGATGCATATTGCTACCATCGAAACCTCCACTCTTACAACAAATCGACGCTAAATCATGCAGAAAATAATTTCTAGATTTCAAATTTTATTTTAAAATATGGATATAACATTTAAGTGTACAAAAAATGGATATCATCATCAGCTATTTTCGCTTTTAAATTTCCCGAGCGCGGCCATGTTGGATTTGATGACGTGTAATGGTTGCCCTATTGTTTAACACAAAGGATTTCTGCTTCATTTGCTTCCTGAAAATAGCTGCAACCATTACACGTCATCAAATCCAAAATGGCCGTACCCGCCGGGGGAAATTTGAAAGCGAAAATAGGCCATTATGATATAGATTTTTTTGCACACTGAAATGTTATATGCACGTTTTAAAACAAAATTTGGGAGCTAGTAATTATTTCCAACAAATTAGCGTGAATTGTTTTGTAAGAGTGGAGGTTCCCTTTATGTTATGTAAAAGTACAATGTTCGCTAACCGCTGTACCATTGCTTATTCAATATACACTGAATAGAAATGTCGTATTTAAACGAGAAAGTTCAGTGACTTTTGTATTGATGCTAAGTGCGAATTGCCTTTGTTAGGTGGCAAAGTTAATGGACTTTAAGGGAACGCGCCGAAATAATATAAAAAGAAACAATATATTGCTGTTGTATGAAGTTATCATTAACTGAAGTTAAAAGAGGTGACAGTTCGCTTTAATATTATATATGTCGAGCTTATAGTTTAAATTAAATTGCAAAGAAGAAAAAATAGATTTATCAATATCATAAGTAGTTATTTAACTTCAAAATATAATTACATGATACAAAGAACTTATTACATATCTACTAGATACCGTCACTACTCAGTATTGGTCGTGGTAAATACCAGTGTTGGTTAGCTATATAACGAATGTTAATTCACTACAAGCTTGCATTCGAATGCTAATAGTTTATGTCCATGGCAAGACACTAGCGAGCGATCTATCAGATACATATGGGTTATTGGCCAAGCGTGAGGTCAAGATGGCGGGATATTCTTTTTTTGCGTGTTTATGGACCGAGACGAAGTCGAGGTCCATAAACACGCAAAAAACAGAACGAGGCCAATATCCCGCCAATTTGACCGAACAAGCGTGGTCAATAAAGGATTTATTATATGACTCAAAGGACGCTATTAAAAGACAGTAAAACGCGGGACGAACGGGCTATCCCGAGCGGTCAAGATGGCTCCATCTTGACCTCGCCAATCACAGCAGGAGAATTGATTCATCTTGACCGCTGAAAGAGCCAGTCATATAATACAAGGATTTACAGACCTCCTTCTCAAAATGGTCTCACTGTATTTATATTCTGGTATGTTTTTTACTTATTGTTAGTTTAAATGTTCGCTGGATTTAAAAGGCCAGAAAAGGTTATGTAAATTTGAAATACCACTTTGAGTGAGCTTTCTTTACTGTTAATTGTAGTGGTGAAGCATAAAAGCAGAGGAAAGTTTCTGACTCAGAACTGTCTGGCTGATAGCCCCTCCCCCCTCCCTATTTACCCCCCCCCCCTCACCCCCAACGAATTCGAAATTCAAATCTTCTCGACACTCGCATATCATCCCTCGAAGAACATGATGATTTTAACAAACATCCAATATTCCAGGGCATCTGCAAACAGAAACTTCCTTGGCAGAAACGCTCCACTGTTTACACAAGAGGCTTTTCGATAATGAATTCAAAGGCATTCACAAGTTCACAGTTTTGCTTTATGTGCTTGGCGCTATTCTCCATCTGTGTTATTTGTAAGTTCTGATTGGTGCATTCAATTTGTCTAACCTTATTGCGCATGATTGGTTAATCACTTGAGTAGTTTGCATTGAAAGGAGTGCTGTTTTGAGAGAGAAACAAGACCGGTTAACTTTTCATTCTCTAATAATCGTGACATTAGTACAATTCCCAATTGCCTTGTAACCCTAGACGTTCTTATAGAACACACTACTCAGAAATAAAACAAAGTGAAACTAGTGACCTTCGTGGAAATATCATTCTTTTTCCTCGGGAGTTGATAACTTAACTTAAATCACGAAACCTCTGCCTCACTAAGAGATCTCCCTTTTCTGAGAGCTGTAAAACAATTAATATTGAAACAATAGAAACTGGCTAATGAGTTGCCAAGGGACATCTTGAATTTTTGAAAATACGGCCGAATTTAGCTCATTTAAGAAATTTCTGTTGTTGAAATATTCAAAGAATAATTTCTGTGTGTACAACAGCTATGCCATCGACACTTGCAGCACAACGTCTTCAAGGTCTGAGTGCTTTTCCAACGCACTTAAAATCTAGCAGCAAATCCGCCAGCTAGGGACATCTTGGATCTTTAAAACCTACGTCTAAGTTTGGCTGATGAGGACTTTCTATTGTTTGAATAGCCAAAGAGGATTTTATTTTTTTTGTGTGCTAGTACAAAAATAGTGCACACACAAAAAGGACAAGTTGGAACCAAAAAAGGACGAGTTGGCACGCAGAAAGTACGACCTGGTAAACCAAAATTACGAGCTGGCACACAAAAGTGCGAGTGGGCACACAAAAAAGTATGAGTTGGCACGCAAAATGTACGTACTTTTTGCGTGCCAAAAAGTAGGGAGTGGGGGAAGGGGTAAGGAGTGGGGGAAGGGGTGGAAGGGGTGGGGGAAGGGGTAGGCAGTGGGAGTTGGGCCCCTTTTTTAATACGAATGAATCCAAACGAAGAGATGGCTAACATTTCAACATATTTTTATTCAGTTCCCTGAAAAAGAAAAAGAATTTTAGCACACAAAACGCCATCTTTCAAAAACTCAAACCCTAAAGCGAATGGGGTAAAAATGGAAATTTGACGAAGACATCTCGATTAATGACATTTCCCTTAACCTTTTTTTCATGTTTATTTCGCGAGCCTCGACAATGCACTTATTGGAAAGACATTGGTTTGTGCCCAGTTTCAGAATCACCGTTTGTCAGGGCCGAGGCGTTTACGGGGCCCTTTTTCTATCATTTGCAGTGCTCATGTATTGTCAACGTTAACAAGTTTCTCACATGTATTCATGGTAACAGAAAATTAATATGTGCTGAAGACACGAGAAGCTAAGCTAACATTTACCTAAAGGAAGACCCGTTTGCTGAATAGAGGGTTTTCACATGACCTCACGGCCGCCATGTTGGAGGTACAAAACAAAAGAATGATGTTCCTTTGGGAAATAAGTTTTATTGTCGTGTAAATAATTTTTATTGTTTTGTACCTCCAACATGACCGCCGTGAAAATCCTCTAATGAAAGGAATTTACGGCAATTGGTTATTTAATTTTTCCAGTTTTCCCGTAATCCTTTGCACTCGGGCCGGGTGATTCATTTCTCTATTTGAATTGCAAATTTTCCTTCTCACTGATTCATGCTCTTCTGCCACCTTCCACACGCGACAAGAGCAAGAAATGCAACATGGCTTCCTGGGAGCTATCGACTTGTTATTTGGCTTAACATGCTGCGCGTTAATTTGAAACCGTAGTGTTGGAGATTTCTGCTATGAAAACCATCAGCCATTAGCCTCGAAAACTTTGCTTTCTGAACGAACACTGGACGCACCCGCTGACGAGACAGTTTCTTGCCTTCTTAGCAAGGTAAATATTAATTTTTACTTTTAAAGGATAGCTGGGTGTTCACATTTCTCCAATGAACAGTCTTGTATGTCTTAAGACGTTGTCACGACAGGAAATATTCTTCCCTTTCAAGTTGGTCATGTTGACCAAGAAATTTTTTTGTGTATTAACACGGTACCTATCGGTTGTTTCGCTACAACATTATGTATACAAATACTGATTATTTCTCGTACTAAAAGTGAATTTGGCTTAAACGTTGGCTGAAATACTTATGTGCATCACAATGTTAGCGTCAGGTGTAAATTTAATTCAAACATTAGAGTATTTAACAGTTTAAAAATGTAGTGAGTCGACTAATATGCAGGGGTGCGAAACGGCCGGTAACAGTAAACACTTTTCATGATGAGCCTTCATCATAGTTTAACTGGGCTTTATACACTTGTGTTACTTATTTGTTTTTTATTTGTTTGTTTTGTTTGTTTGTTGTTGTTGTTGTTGTTTTCTTTTTTTTTGTGGGTGGGGGGGGGGGGGTGCGTGTTTCTTGTCCTTCCCTTTTTGTTTTATTTCAGGTTTTGTGTTTTTCACTGTGATGTTAAAACAATAAAAATGTAAACGGCGTTAGCTATCTCGATGAGCACTACGGGCTCTTAGAGCATAATGCTCGAATAAAACATTAATTATTGTTTAAATAAAAAAGGCCTACTTCTCATGCGCTACTTACTTCACAGTTTTCTTTCGGGTATCTTACATTCGCATTTTGTGGTACAGAAAACGGCAGCAGGTTTCGAATCGCCAGTCAGTCTTTGCCGGGTTCTATGTTGGTTGAAAGTTTATGCGCTAAACTCATTTACCACTCACGTCTGATAATAGGAAATCCAACTTAAGCACCGGCGGTTTTTAGCCAAAGAAGGCAACCGGAAGGGAGACGTTTTTGTTTTTACTCGCCTTGGGGCTACCTCATTTGTATTACTATCCCAAATATCTGTACTCCTATAGAGACCATTTACTTGAACATTTGTACACAACCACTGCCCATGAATGAGAAAAGTCCACTTCCGGTTGCAGTAGGTGGCCTTTGCTTAAGCTCCCTAATCTAAACTGAAGAAATTTGTACTTTCGGTTATCCTAGTTGACAATGAAGATGGCGTTTTCAAGACTAATTGATCAAGTTAGAAGAGCAGTTTTGTTGACTGCCAGACCAGCAACGTTGAAACTTGCGATGAATAAACCGTTTTTATCAACAAAGCCGACTTGACTTCTTATAAAGATTTCCTGTGGTACTTTGTACAGGTCTGTACACGAAAACCGGTAAATCCAGGGAAAAGTTTGTCTGTCTGGGGCCATTAAAGGCGACTGCGAGTTGTGATTTATTAATCGCAAGTTCCTGACACTACGAATCTTGGCGTCCGACAAAATTGTTTCACGAGATGCCTTTTCATATATTTGTGGGTGCATCCAACGTTGAAAGAGGTCCGATATCAATTGTATAATTTTTCTACAAAGATTTAGACAAATGTTTGACAGTTTTCGGATGGTTCCTATTTTAACTGTCCAATTGAAATGTTGAACCCGAGGGCCATGAGAAGTAAAGAGTAACTTACTTGAAAGTGCAAGTAAAAAACACTCCTTGTACTTTGGCCGGGTTGATTGGGCTAAAAATCTGCTACTCAAGAGAAGTCGAATGTTTTTGATAAGCATCCACATTGAATGCTGCTTCGTTCCCAGAAACGCCGCTTTACATGTATGGTATGGTAGCTGTGACGTCAACGTTTTATGGTTGTAATTATAACGTCAAGGTTCCGTTTTCGCCGCCCAGGCCTACAAATACCATGCCGGCGTTTTCAAAACATTTCTCCTCTGGAAAACGTTTGCTAAAAGCTCCATTTTCGGTGGTATAAAATGATGTTTTTGTGTGGACGGAAAGCCAACTGAAGCCGGTTCGAGAAAAAAGTTGCGTTTTCAAATTTATCCGGATTGGAGTTGACAGGGGTAGCAAATATCTTGTAATACCTTAATTTCCGGCAATGCTCAGAATAAAGCCCATTGTCGACGACTATACCTAGAACACAACAAAGGGTTTGGAGGTAAACTCGATAGTGATTGTAAGGAACCAAGTGCATCACAATAAGTTGAATATGATTTCTGGACAAATTGAAGTCGAATTTTTAGTAGCACAGCATTTCCGTCTGAATACCGGAGAAATCGATATGCAAATCATTTGATACTTGCGTCCAGTTATTTTCCACTGATACTCGCTAGAGCTTATGCGCTTTAATCTTCCCTGCAGATTTGCCCTTGATAGATGGTCCATGGTGTTTCAAGATATGGCAAGCACTGTTTGGAAACATCGGAATGACAAGATGGATTACATGATACAAAATCGGATCGTACAGTTATACTAGACGATAAACACTGGTCCGATTTGATGTAACACGTCGGAGTTATTAGAAAGATATAGTTGATAACTTTCAGCTTTTAAGTTTCTCAGTCCATTATTCCGTACTCCGGATCGATCCCATTAAGTACGAACGCATCCTAAGTTTTAGTTTCTCTGGGATAATTTTAGAGCATGATTTGTCTTTTGGTTTATTTGGCGCGTGTTGCTAAGATACAAGAAAACCGTGCCACTTTATTCGCCATAAGTCATTTTATTTTATGGCGATGTACTTTTAACAGCCGATTAGAAAGGAATTGTTATTTGCAGGCAGCCGAATTGATGTAATTCATCTATCGTGATTAATGTTCGTGATCATTCAAAGAATATTCCTGGCGTGCGTTTCTCGAAGCCCCGGAAACTTTTCGGGTCTATTTCGGGTGCCACAATTTCCTTCATATCTTAAAAACGAAGACGTTTCCAGGCATGAAATTTTGCAACAAATTTGCTCTTTCATATCTTGAAATCATAGTTAAAGGCCAGCTTTTTACAATAGATGGATCTTAGTTTTTGAAATGGCTTTTCGCGCCCGAAAAAAAGTTTAAGGGCCTTTCGAGAAACGGCCCCCTGGTGAGAAGTTTATTTATTGTTTATCAGCAAAAATACAAGCCTTACAATAGAACAAAATCTTGAAATAACCACAAACATATTATTGTGTACGACGGTCTTACCATACAACGTGCTCAAAACCCACTTAGTTAGCTTTATAACTGTTGCTACATTTCTAGCTATTTTTTTGCCTCATCATTGTGTTCCAGTGTCGTCGCCTGAAAATGATTTAGTGGTTAATTAGTAATGGTAATAGGACTCAGTGGAGTACAATTCAGGGAGTAATCGGGCGAGTGATTTCAAATTGGCCGAGCGCGCAGCGCGAGGCTGATTTAAAATTACGAGCACGATTACCCCTGAATTGTACGACACGAAGTCCGATTACCAATTAATTGTGTCAATTACAAAATGCGAGAGACTCTAGAAGTCAACTTTTTAAATTGTAAAATGTATTGTACAAAATAACCAACGGAAATGGTTGCTAATTTACAAAGCGCGAAGATTGACAACTGACACGACATGGCAGCTACTGCTCAACATACATGTACCCATATAAGGTAACTGTCCGATTTGGCCTGATTACAGATGTTTGTAATCGGACAGCTCAAATCGGACAGTTTGGACTTGAAGCAGCCAATTAAGACACAAATAAAGGCTGTTAAGAACCAATCGCATTCGAGCATTTTGTTATTGACACTATTGTTATTTATCGCGCTCAGTTAGAAGAGTGATCTGGTGCAGGAGCTCATGAGTAGGAGCCTCCATATGCACTGTTTCTTTGAGTCAACGTTTGCGCGTTATCTTTCTATTTTTAGAACGGCTTTTTCTGTGGGAGGCTCCAATTTACTGGGAAAATCTGTTTCCAGTAAATACCGCACACAAGCATCCGTAAAAAAATTGTGGCCAAACGTGGGGAGCGCGTTGTCCCGATCCTTCTCTTGGGCATTCTAAACAGTGCGTGCGAATTTAGAAACCCACAGCGTTCTAAAAATAGAAAAGATACGCGCAAAGGTTGACTCAAAGGGCTTGTATGGGAGAGTGAAGCTCCTATTCATGGGCTCCTGTCTGGTGATATTGCAGATTGACTACCTGTGGGCGTGCCCTTTTTTGGTTGAGTGTGCCGGGCCGGAAACAAACGATACTGACCGCGTGATCGTTACATATTATGTATAAGTTACCACAAAGTAAAATACGAAGTCATTCTGTGATACACGCGAAGCCTTTCAGCTTCCATACGCGTGCAATGGCAGTGTTCCATTTATGCCTGTTAGCGCTTTCAGCGGCTTACACAAAAGCCAGCTATGTTTTTTCCAACTCGATTGTGGCGGCTGGTGGGGACTACAACATTTCGTACAATTTCAACGCGTCCGCGGACACTTTGGAATTTTTGGTGGAGGTTCGGGCGACCGGCTGGGTCGGGTTTGGCTTCGCTTTGTTTGCCCCTAACCGTATGATAAACTACGATGTCGCAGTTGGAGGAGTCTCAAGTAACGGAACAGGTTACCTGCAGGTAGGTAAAAGACTCACTGGGCAATCAGAAGCCCTTAATTGTTACATAGTCACGTACAAACCCATGGCAATGTCTCTGATGAATTAGTTTTTAGTTCCGTTTTTGGTCTGGAAAAAGAAGTTAAACTGACTACCTAAGAATTATTACTCGACACGAATTTGTGAGCGATTTGATGAGATTTTTGTGTAGATATTTTGATCTTTTAAAATAATTTTGCCGAATTTTGCTAAGCGAGGAAAAAGATTACACAATTACTTTTTACTACTCTGAATTAATTTCTAACGACTGGTATATTTACTGAACTAAATACAACGATTTTGGAAATCAACCGCGTTGGCGAAAATGTGTTGATAAGAATTAAACTGTAAAACATTAAAATAAGATTTTATTGTGCGATATTTCACTGTTACTACAGGATGCATGTATGCCATTTGCAAGTGTCCGAGGACTCCCTAAGCACAAATTTATGGTTTCTCTACATCAGCTCCTTTTACATATTTTGGAATCAGAGGATACGTATGTTGACACACCTACTTTAGTTAATAAATTAAGCAAGATGTCATGAAATCTAATATAAGCTTGTAATTTTGTAAAGTTGAATTCTAATAATTGTATTTCATCTTTTTTGTATCGATTATATAGATTTATCTTCCTTCTCCTTTCCTTTTCTTTCCTTTTCTTAATCTCTTCCTACTGAATCACCTTATCTTTGTTTTCGTCTGCCCGCTTCCATCAGCTAAGCTATATGCGAGCAGAGGAAGTTGATATGCGTGTTTATGTATAATTTTAAATTTATTTTGCAACTCTTTCTTGAATATCAATAAACAGAATCAATCAATCAATCAATTTTAAATACACTTCTATGCTTTTACCGACCATTGCGTAAAATAAAATAATAATAATAATAATAATAATAATAATAAATAAATAAATTCTATGTAGCCAAACTGAGAAGCGATACAAAATAAATATATTTTTTCGTATTCTACATCATAAACTAGAAGAGTCGTGAAGGTTATGACCTTTTTTTATTTTTAAATCAAAACTACAAAACCTTACCGCAAACAAAAGAGACGTCTTTTGTGGCCGTGACAACACTGACTTAACATAACTTGAATTCTACATCAAGACGAAGATAAATAAACGAGAAGTTTAATTCCGGTAATCGGAAATTCAAATAAAGAAACTCGAACGGTTCCTAAGAATTTTCGTGTCAACCAGTTTGCTATGTGTTCAAAAGATTTGTCCGGGTGTATCAAGCGTGACGCTGCCGTGCATTAGAGAAATCGATATTGAATTCGGCGGCCTATTAAGCGCATCAGTAAAATTCCATCTTTACAACAACCGAAACAAAAAAAAGTACTTTTTGTTTTGTTTTGAATTGGTTATTTTATATTTCTATTAGCAAGTGTGAAAAAGCTGAAAACCTATAACAAGATATCATGTTTACGCTTTTGTGGTAATTGCGTGCGGTCAACATATATACGTCACAAATAGCCGTAAATTTAGTGTTATTCGTTTACTGAAATACTGTATTGACGTTTACCCAAGTCTACAATGATATACCCGTTTTTACTTTTATCAT
>JAEMWC010000107.1:430000-437500 GCA_016490735.1 Pachyseris speciosa | reverse complement strand
TTCAATGGTCGTGTTTTCAAAAAGGGCTATTTTCCCGCTCTTAAAAATATCATAAAAATCGCTCTTTTAAACGAATCTAAAAATTTTTGCGGCATTTTTCTCAGTTCCATACAAAGATTTAATTGAGCGAAAAAAGATTTTTGGGTTTATAGGCACTTCACTTTCACTGCTTGTTTTATTGATGTGTGGGTACTTGAGCCTGAGCATTAGCTGTGCCATGTTGATGAGGCCTAACAAGGCCGAAACAGCTGTCCATGGCTGCTAATACTAGGGTTCAATCTTTGCTTTGGTAGATTTAAGGGGTAATGCCCGCTACCATGTGGCCTTAGTGCCTTTAGAGTGGCTTCAGCTTACCCAATCACATTAATTTGTGAGGTATCCTTGTCACTCCAGCCACATCCCACAAGCTTTACGTTTTCACTAACGTTCCATATTGTTGCATAACAAGACAATTATAATCAGTCATCCCGGACTTTGGTTGACATGTTCTTGAGCAGGTCTACTGAACATATTCAGGTCGTGAAGAGGTGGGCTGTGCGAAGCCGATGGAACTAAACGGCACTGCGGACTGCGAAGAGTAATGTCTAACTCCGGCTCAGTTCCCTCAGAACTTCTGCAATGCAAACTAACCACACCTTTAGCCCTTCGTTAACATAAAAGAGAAATGCATTTTATTTTACGGCAATTTAATGCTAATGTCTTTCAATAGCATCATTGCATTGTCATTTTCTTGATTGTAAAGTCTGTTATGTCTTTGGAAGAACATCAAAACCAGTAACACTGTCCTTTACATTTTATGATATTTTTACTGGCAAGTACATGACCGTCCATAACATACAAATAAAATACATGTGTTCCTTTGCTTTTTGACGTTATGCGCGAAAGGAGTTGTGTAATGTAGTAGACCCGGGAGACTGATAGCAAGCGAAAAAAGCCGGAATGAGGGAAATATGAATAGACATTATGTGATAAACGAAAATGACGCTCACAGAAGGAGGCGTCCATGACGAAATATTACAAACGACCACTGCGAAGGCAGTGTTCTAAAAAGCGGAAGAATAAGTTTAACGTATTTGTACACTATGCATTTCGCAATTTGAGCTGTTTAAATAGACCATATTCTTATTCTTGGTGTAGAATGCGAAAGTTGTGGTAGATGTAGTAGACCCGTGGAGACTGGACATAGCAAGCGATAAAAAGCCGGAATGAGGGAAATATGAATATGATAAACATTATGTGATAAACGAAAATGACGCTCACAGAAGGAGGCGTCCATGACGAAATATTACAAACGACCTACTGCGAAGGCAGTGTTCTAAAAAGCGGAAGAATCCGTTAACGTTTGAACGTATTTGTACAACTTATGCATTTCGCAATTTTGAGCTGTTTAAATAGACCATATTCTTATTCTTGGTGTAGAACTGGAATCTAGCACGAAGTGGAGGCTCTTGCGGGGAAACTACATTTACATATGAAATGGTTTCCCCGTTTAAGCCTCGTGTGCACGCTTGTTCCAGCTCATTACACAGAAAACGAATAAGGTCTACTTCAGGACATTTTGTCGCTTGGTTAACATCTCTATTTCAATTATTTATCAACAGCTAGTTGCTCAGAAGTCCCTACAATGCCAGTAAACCCTGCAAACTTTGTTTCTCTTGACAGCGGCAATTATAACGTGTCCTGGACGTTCAATAGCAGCACCGACACCTTACATTTCATGGTGGAGGTTAGGACCACAGGCTGGGTTGGATTTGGTGTCGCAACTCAAGCTCCAAACAACATGAAGGGATATGATGTAACCGTTGGAGGAGTTTTCAATGGATCAGGATACATAAGGGTAAAATCTTTGGCTATTTTGGTTTAATAACGGGCTCACGTTGCCTAAAGAGTCGTTTAAAGAGGCTATCCGGTGAACATAACGTATTTCAGGTTAAACATCTAACCCTCTGGATAGCTTTAGTGATTTTTCAACAAGATAAATTTATAGCACTTTTCAGTTGATTGTCGTAAAACCAAAAGTAAAGCAATTACTCTGACCAATCACAAGAGACACAAACAGCACAATGAACCAATCAAAACACGAAGCAACTGCACGTAGTCGGCTCAAATCAAAGCGCGGGGAAATGCGCGTGTGCAAGCTAGTAGGTTTGGTTTTGCTTCTCATTATAGTTGAGAAAGTGGCGCGAGTTTTGCTGACCAATCATAGAGCGAAGCAATGCCGGCAAACCCAAAGCAGCGTTCCCTTTAGCGATATCTTTTTATACCGGGATATTAATTTCCCACTTGCCTCTAATGACATTGCAGAAACTATGAAACCAGAAAGAACATCTTAAAATAACGTTACGCTGTTTCAGGATTAGAGCATGACTGAGAAATTTGAGTCCTATTCTCTCACTCTTCTTTTATTTATTTATTTATTATTATTTTTTTTTTTGCAAATTATGGATTAACCTACATTTATTTAGGACTCTAATAATTAACCCAATAAAAAATGAAGAAAACAGAGAGGCAAAGAAACAAGCAAAACACCCACCAATATTTCACCAAGAAGGGCCAAACAATTTGGCCTGTTCATTTAAGGTGACTTTATTGCTGGTGTATTCAGAGGCTTAAAAAAAAATAATTACTTTACTTTATGCCACACGCAAAGAAAATTGTTATTGCACTTATTGATTTCAACACAACATAGTCCTTTAGCTTTTCGCTACGGCAAAATTACGTGATTTCATTTCGTCAGGGGCCCATCTCTCCTTCTCCCTTCTCGGATAGCATTACCTTACCAATCGGTTTGTTAGGGATCTTTCTCACAGTACACAGTGCTCCAAATCGGAAATGCCAGACCGCCCAAGAATCCCGTTCAAAGGCTCCATTTCACCATGTACCAAGTCACGCCTGTTAATATAATAGAGACTTATTTCTCTTTCTCATTACTCTGTTAGGATTATTTCACCAATGGGCGAGTGCAACCACCAGAGGACACTCAACAGGACTGGACCTTATCTTACTCTGGAGAAGAGAACGGTGTAACAACGCTAAAGTTTTATCGCAAGCGAAACACAAGCGACACTCAAAACGATACTGCTATTCGGGTGAGACGCATTGTGAGGTCATATATGACGGAATGTTAATTCCTTCCCATCCTTAATTGCTGTTAAGTCATGACTGTAACCGCAGTTCCTCTGTATCGTTATGTTAATTATAATCTTCTCCTGTTTCTTCTGTTATTTATCTTCCATATAATATGTAGCAAGGAATGTCAATTTTCCTGATATGGGCGTACCATTCTAGCACCGACGTGCCATCAGGACAGTTTCTAAGGCATACTTCTCGGGGAATTCTACCCAACGTTGTGCTTATTCCTGCAACTGTACCAACAACGGGTGAGTTTTGTGCAATTATTTTGGAGTTTATGAAGAACCTGTAGAATTGTGTGTCACACCGTGCGAAAAATCGGAAAGTGATTGTTACGGCAACAAAAACATCATGAACTCTTTCTTGCTGAATTTGATTTGGTCCACCTTTTCGATCTTCGAGCTAACACAAAATGAACAGCTACAACGTCGAACAACTAGTTACGCTCATTCACATTCCTGGCGGATAACAAGCGACTTAACTTGACAAATACGTAGAGAAATGCAATAAGAGCAAAACAACGTCAATTCGCCCATCCCCTCCCTAGAAGCAGAGGCAACATCCAAAAGCCATTTTATGGACTGTTTGTCCTAAGGGAACCATACCGACAAAAACACTGCAGAATCTTGGAGAATAAGGCGATTTGTGTTACGTAACCTAGACATGTCGAACGTTTGCCCGCAGATACGTATGTTGCAAAAAACTCTCTCAAGACTGACTCTCACTTAGACAATATCTCTTGAAATAGAAAATTGAATAATTGTTTTTCAGCAACTCCTACGCCAACTGTTAGGCCTACGCATTTTGCAAACTTTCTTTCTTTTAACGGTGGCAACTATAACGCCTCCTGGATGATCAATCGCGCTACCAACAGCATATATTTCATGGTTGAAGTCAGGACAACAGGCTGGGTTGGATTTGGTGTCGCAACTGAAGCTCCAAACAGCATGATGAGATACGATGTAGGCGTTGGAGGAGTTTTAAGTGGATCAGGATATTTGAGGGTAATCTGTTAAACTCCAAGGGTTGAATCTTAAATATGCTTTGGTAGTTCAAAGAATAGACCTAGAGGTTAAAATTTTCTCTTAGTGAGACATAATACATAATATGTTCTAGATGGTAGTTATTGAATGATTCATCCGCTCAATGAACAAAGTAAAAAAGAAAGAGATTAAGGGGGGACTAACTTAACTACAGACTTAGCCTTGTTGCCAAGGATTTTTGCGGACTGTATTTGTAAAAAACAGTTTTTCGGTGTTTTTGCCACTGTATTGATGAAACGTGCGAAGAGGTGAACATGTAAAATTAATAAATTGCTATTGCGCATGCGTAACTAGCCCCAGGCCCCAACCGCGCCTTAGAGAGAAAAATCCCTAAAACGTGGAGAAAATTATGTGAAGTTCCGATTTTTTTGCCAATCGGAGATATTCCAGCCTTCTTTACAAGCCTACGTAAGCAATTGTTGTTAACGTACATAACTGCAATGATAATGACGAAATGGTATGAATTTGCGTGCTTATCACGTCATAAATCTCAGAAAAATGCGAATTTCCAAAAATCGATACGTAGAGTTTTGCACCTTGGCGATTGTTAACCATTGGCACCATTTTCGATATCCAGAAGTGTACGCCACTCGAGTTTTAGGCCTTTTTCTGTTCTGGTCACGTGACTTACCAAATATGATCTTGACTCGAAAATCTTGTTAACCTTTTTTATTGTAAAAACATAGCCAGACAGCTTGCCTGTGCAAGTTAGGGTTTCCAAGATATGAGCGTTGGGAACTTTCCATAGCAACAATGTTAGCTCATTTTGTAGTTAAGTTAGTCCCCCCTTAAGGATTGAGCGTGAAGAGTCCCCTATTTTTGTGTGGGATAATCGAGATTGTTATGCTTCAATCGAGCTGTCGCCATCTTGGATTTAAACGGCATGCGCAACCTAGGAAAGTGTCTAAACTACCAAACCAAGATGATGATGATGATGATGATGATGATTGATGATGATGAGGAGGGAGGAGGAGGAGAAGAAGAAGAAGAAGAAAAATAAGAAGAATTGATATATCTAATGCGCAAATTAACATGTAGATATGATCAAATGCTCTTTACAAGCTATCTGATCAGGAACAAGTAATTCAAATAAGCATTATAACATGATAAGAATCCCAACTGGAAGGAGGCCAACCAGTTGGCTATTTTACAAGGATGGCTGAAGAGTTGAACCAGGGACTTCCCAGAACAACACCAACGGCCATAACGGGATTTGAACCCGGGATAGCCGCATTGAGATCCAGCGCCCTAACCACTCGGCCATCCTGACTCAAGTAGTTGAGTCTCGACAATCCCACGAGAAAATAGTGGACTGGAAACAGTTTGTGATGAGTGAGATCAGGGATATCCCATGTTAGTATATACCACACAAGTGAATAGTGGTTTTTGCGCGCCATGATTGGTTAGCTCGGAGGTGATTAGCAAGTACTGTTCACCTCCGAGCAGACGGCGTACGAGATTTTACAATTTCCCACCGCTTTTCGGTATATTGTCACACATAAAGTAATGTTTTGGTCCGCTAATTATTCAGCTTGTGTGGTATATACTAAAACAATTATTCACCTCAGTGTCGGTGAAAGTGGTGGATATTTCGCTTCGCGGCTCGGTAAATATCCATTACTCTTCACCTCCACTTCGGTGAATAATTGCTAATTATTACTGATTCAACACATCCAACACTATTCACCTCTACTTCGGTGAATAATTGATAATTATTGCTGATTCAACACATCCAACACGACCAACACGGTAAACATCTAACATAAACCGCCAGCCGGGTGAGAAATTCTTAGTTCAGTTATTTCTCTATTACCACTATCAAGCTTCACTCAGTATTGTTCAAAGAGTTGGGAGTATGCCACCATATTCGGGTAAAATAAGAAAAAAAAAATGTTTGTAACCACGCTCGCTCTTTATTGTACTTAAGCCGAATTGTTTAAAGAGTGGAAATCTTTATCTAGTGGTTGCGTCTCTATCCAGCGGATAATATGTATACTGCTGCTAATAAATGTAGTGACTTATCCGCTGGATGAAGCTGAGATAACCGGTGTTTTTGCAACTCAGTTGGAACCAGTTTCCAACTTAGTGGTACATACCGAATTAAACGTAGCACCACACGATGATCAAGTTACGGTGGTCATTTTCGCCATGGACCAGGTCAAGTGAGCCACGTTACAAAGTCTTTTCTGTTTTTTCCTTATTCCGTTAGGATTATTTTACCAGAGGGTTTAGTAGACCCCCAGTGGACCCCCAACAGGACTTGACGTTAAGCTACGCTAGAGAAGAGAACGGTGTAACAACCCTTAGATTTCATCGCAGTCTGAACACCAACGACGCAAACGATGTTGCTATTCAGGTGGGCGAATCGTTAAATCAGCGATGATTACATATTGACTTCAACCGTCGCTTCTCTTTTTCCTTTTTGATATACATTGTCAAATTTAACAATTCCCTCTTCCCTCTATGTTAAGTGCTTGTTATCTGACATGAAGTATTGCAGATTAAAGGACCCAAAAACATACTTAGGTAAGCAATGCGTACAAAGGTAATCACGCTTTCGAAACGGTTATGCTCTTTAACTGGGCACACGACTATTAATTTCTGTTATTGATCTGAATAAAAAGATTGTTAATGCAGAATTACTTGCAACTCATTTGATTGAGTAATCTTTACGGAATTTAGACGCTATCTAGAAGAAACAAATACTCAAGCATTTATCTATATTAATTTCTCTAACTTATGAGAGTTGGCATAAAATGTCAACGCCATGAACAGCTTTTCCATCAAGAAGTGACAGGAGTTTGATCACTTAAAATCAGTATTTGGTTTCCAATTTCTGGCTGGCAGGATAGGCCCCACAACGCCCTGTTCTAGATGACCGACCGACCTCGTATCATTTGTAGCAGGGTTCCTATCGTTATCAGAAACTAAAGACTTAATTTTAAACTTTTCATTCGATCTAATTTGAAGAAGGGATGCAACTTTACGTTATATGGGCCTACCATGCTTCGAGTGACGTGCCTGAATCAGGCCAGTTTCCACTGCATATTTTTCAGGTTCTCAGAAAGTCGCGCTTTTACTGCAGGTAAGTGTTATGCCCTGACTTTGGAGTCTGTGAATTGAATAGCCTGTAGAAATTTGAAGGGAAATACACTCGAGTAGGGCTGAAATTGCCGGACTGACTCGCAGTGCTAATTAAGTTCATTAGACTACGAAGTTATCGTCCATTTTGTGTTTATATCATTATATCATTATACGTCTTAGGAAATAGACAACTACTAAATATTAATCAAATTTTGGAAAACATTAAGTCTCCTAAAACATG
>JAEMWC010000107.1:402500-425000 GCA_016490735.1 Pachyseris speciosa | reverse complement strand
GGGTAACACCTATTCTTCAACTACCCAGCCTTTGTTTATTTTACAAAAGAAAGCAATGCGAGTGATGACTTTCTCTAAATTTCATGAGCATTCCAGTCAAATTTTCAAAGGCTTAAATATTGTTAGCGGACTGCCTGGTCTTGTCTTTCTTAATATTGCTGTCTTTATGCATACATTATCACAATAGACGATTACCATTGGTGTTTGATCCTTTCTTCACACAAGTCAATAAAAGACATAATTATCATACAAGAAGCGCCTCTAATATGTCCTACATTTTATCTAAAGTAAGAACTAATTATGGAATATTTAGCATAAGATTTAGGGGCCCCAAAGTATGGAACTCAATAAGTGAAAATTTGAAAACCGGTTCTATTTCAAACTTCAAGAAATCAGTAAAAAGCGTGTTGTTTCCCAGATTACCTGTAAATTAGTCTTTTGCTAAATTCTGTCATTTTTCTCAGTCTTAATGCCTTGGATTCATGTATAAATTTAATTATCTTAGGCTTTCTTTATAGCGTAGAAATAGCGTTTTTCCTCCTTACTTCTCTTTTTTGCTTTTTATGTTTGTATTTGTGCTTCAGTCTTCTTGCTGACCAATAATTTATTTCTATTTATTGCTGATGTCAACTGGCTGCCTGGCTCCGCTAGCCCTTATATATGGTTATTCCAGGCAGCCAGTACTCTAAACATTAACCTTTAATTTTTACATTGTCAAATTAGTTTTTAGAATGAATGAGTACAAATAAAGATTGTTGTTGTTGTTAAGTCATGACTATAACCGCAGTTCCTCTGCATCGTTATGTTAATTATAATCTTCTCCTGTTTCTTCTGTTATTTATCTTCCACACAATATGTAGCAAGGAATGTCAGTTTTCCTGATATGGGCGTACCATTCTAGCACCGACGTGCCGTCAGGACAGTTTCTACGGCATACTTCTCAGGGAATTCTACCCAACGTTGTGCTTATTCCTGCAGCTATACCAACAACGGGTGAGTTTTGTGCAATCATTTTAGAGTTTGTGAAGAAACTGTAGAATTGTGTTTCACAGCGTGGGAAAAATCCGGAAGTGATTGCAACGGCAACAAAAACATCATGAACTCTCTGTTGCTGAATGCAATTTGATTTGGTCCACCTTTTCGATCTTCGAGCTAACACAAAATGAGCAGCCACAACGTCGAACAACTAGTTACGCTCATTCACATTCCTGGCGGATAACAAGCGACTTAACTTGACAAATACGTAGAAAATGCAATAAGAGCAAAACAACGTCAATTCGCCCATCCCCTCCCTAGAAGCAGAGGCAACATCCAAAAGCCATTTTATGGACTGTTGGTCCTAAGGGAACCATACCGACAAAAACACTGCAGAATCTTGGAGAATAAGGCGATTTGTGTTACGTAACCTAAACATGTCGAACGTTTGCTCGCAGATACGTATGTTGCAAAAACTCTCTCAAGACTGACAACTCTCACTTAGACAATATCTCTTGAAATAAAAAATTGAATAATTGTTTTTTCAGCCACTCCTACGCCAACTGTTAGGCCTACGCATTTTGCAAACTTTCTTTCTTTTAACGGTGGCAACTATAACGCCTCCTGGATGATCAATCGCGCTACCAACAGCATATATTTCATGGTTGAGGTCAGGACAACAGGCTGGGTTGGATTTGGTGTCGCAACTGAAGCTCCAAACAGCATGATGAGATACGATGTAGGCGTTGGAGGAGTTTTAAGTGGATCAGGATATTTGAGGGTAATCTGTTAAACTCCAAGGGTTGAATCTTAAACATGCTCTGGTTGTTCAAAGAATAGACCTAGAGGTCAAAATGTTCTCTATGTGAGATATAATACACAATATGTTCTAGATGGTAGTTATTGAATGGATTCATCCGCTCAATGAAAAAACTGAAAAAGAAAGAGATTAAGGATTGAGCGTGAAAAGTCCCCTATTTTTCCGTGGGATAATCGATACTGTTATGCTTCAATCGAGCTGTTCCCATCTTGGATTGAAACGATATGCGCAACCTAGGAAAGTGTCTAAACTACCAAACCAAGATAATAATAATATTAATAATAACAATAATAATGATAATAATAATGATGATTAACAATTATTAACGAAAGTGGTGGATATTTACGTACCCGCTAAGCTGCGAGTTAAATATCCCTCACTTTCACCGACACTGAGGTGAATAATTATTTTAGTATATACCACACAAGCTGAATAATTAGCGGAGCAAAACATTACTTTATGTGTGACAATATACCGACAAGTGGTCGGAAATTGTAAAATCTCGCGTGCTGGCTGCTCGGAGGTAAATAGCACTTGCTAATCACCTCCGAGTTAACCAATCAGAGCGCGCGAAAAGCGCTATTCACTTGTGTGGCATATACTACTACTACTATTACTACTACTACTACTACTACTACAACTAATAATAATAATAATAATAATAATAATAATAATAATAATAATAATAACCAGTGGCTCAAATCGAGTGGCTCAAATCGGAAACAGAGGGACTAATTATAGTGGCGCAGGAGGAAGCTCTCCTCAACAGAGCGTACCGGCACCACATTATAAAAGATGGCACGGACCGTCATTGTCGCCTTTGTAATAAATCCCAAGAAACGATAGATCACATTATATCAGGCTGCCCAGAACTGGCAAAGACAGAATATATCCACCGGCACAATAAGGTCGCAACTCACCTACACTGGAACATCTGCAGGGAATACCATCTGGCCACTGTAGACAAATGGTATGAACACGAACCAAAAACAGTGGTAGAAAGAGATAATATCACTATCCTTTATGACATGCCCAAAGACACAGATAGAGCAATAACAGCAAATCGCCCAGACATTGTGATCAAGAATAAGCAGGAAAACAAGTGTACCTTAATTGACGTGGCCATACCATCGGACAAAAACACTTCCATTAAAGTATCAGAGAAACTGTCTAAATACAAAGATCTGGAGATAGAAATAGCCCGTATGTGGCAGATGAGAACAGTGGTAATCCCCGTTGTCGTAGGTGCGCTTGGAGTTATTAGGAAAGGCACTGAAAAACAGCTGTGCGAAATCCCAAGCAACAACAACCCACACGAAATCCAGAAAACAGCACTTCTGGGAACAGCACACATTCTGAGAAAGGTTGTCTCAATCAAGTAAATTGAACAAACACTCCTAGTGTCTTAGAATCATGGTTTGGTTCTGGCCCTAGAAGGTAAATGCGGACAAGTAATAAAGTGAAGTAAAATATAATAACAATAACAATAACAATAACAATAACAATAACAATATTTCCTTAGCGCAAATTAACATGTAGATATGATCAAATGCGCTTTACAAACGATGTGATCAGAAACAAATAACTCCAATAAGCATTATAACATGATAAGAACCCCAACTGGAAGGAGGCCAACCAGTTGGCTATTTTACAAGGATGGCCGAGGAATTGAACCCGGGGCAACCGCATTGAGATCCAACGCCCTAACCACTCGGTCAACTGCCTCAAGCAGTTGATTCTCGACAATCCCACGAGAAAATTAATAGTGGACTGTAAACAGTTTTGACGAGTGAGATCAGTGATATCCCATGTTATTACTGATTCTGCACATCCAACACGACCAACACGGTAAACATCTTATAACATAGACCGCCACCCCGGTGAGAAATTCTTAGTTCCGTAAATTCTCTATTACCACTATCACGCTTCACTCAGTATTGTTCGAAAAGAGTTGGAAGAATGCCACCATATTCGGGTAAAATAAAATAAAAAAGTTTTTAACCTCGCCCGCTCGGTATTGTACTTAGGCCGAATTGTTTAAAGAGTGGATAGCTTTATCTAGTGGTTGCGTCTCTATCCAGCGGATAACAAACTGCCGCTAATGCATGTAATGACTTTTCCGCTAGATGAAACTGAGGCAACCGCTCTTTTTGCAACTCAGTTGGAGCCAGTTTCAGAACTTTGTGGTACATACGGAGTTAAACGTCGGACCACACGATGATCCAGTTACGGTGGTCATTTTAACCATGGACCTGAGG
This sequence comes from Pachyseris speciosa, assembly GCA_016490735.1. Lineage (NCBI taxonomy): Eukaryota > Metazoa > Cnidaria > Anthozoa > Scleractinia > Pachyseridae > Pachyseris > Pachyseris speciosa. Next base: position 420,947 of record JAEMWC010000107.1, on the reverse strand, counting down.
TCAAGTGAGCCACGTTACAAAGTCTTTTCTGTTTTTCCTTATTCCGTTAGGATTATTTTACCAGAGGGTTTAGTAGACCCCCAGTGGACCCCCAACAGGACTTGACGTTAAGCTACGCTAGAGAAGAGAGCGGTGTAACAACCCTCAGATTTCATCGCAGTCTGAACACCAACGACGCAAACGATGTTGCTATTCAGGTAGGACGAATCGTGAAATCAGCGATGATTACATATTGACTGCAACCGCCACTTCTCTTTTTCCTTGTTAATCAAAACTATAACAAAATTCTCGAAGTGATTGGTTATTAGCAGCCCGATTTGGGCACTAATAGGACAGTGTACCCGTCATGCTTGTAATTGGACAGTGTAACACTATCTTTAAATGGTATCAAATGGTAAAAACTTAAACCAAGACTTCTTATTAAAATATTTAGGTATTATAATAGATTCTAATTTATCATGGAAAAGTCATGTAAGCTATATTTCTAAACAGGTTGAGCGAAATATTGGGATTCTTTCTAAACTGCGTTATTTTGAGAATTCTGATATTCTGGTTAAATTATATTATGCTTTAATATATCTATTCTTAACCTATGGTTTAATTTTTTGGGGTAACACCTATTCTTCAACTACCCAGCCTTTGTTTATTTTACAAAAGAGAGCAATGCGAGTGATGACTTTCTCTAAATTTCATGAGCATTCCAGTCAAATTTTCAAACGCTTAAATATTGTTAGACTGCCTGGTCTTGTCTTTCTTAATATTGCTGTCTTTATGCAAACATTATCACAATAGACGATTACCATTGGTGTTTGATCCTTTCTTCACACAAGTCAATAAAAGACATAATTATCATACAAGAAGCGCCTCTAATATGTCTTACATTTTATCTAAAGTAAGAACTAATTATGGAATATTTAACATAAGATTTAGGGGCCCCAAAGTATGGAACTCAATAAGTGAAAATTTGAAAACCTGCTCTATTTCAAACTTCAAGAAATCAGTAAAAAGCGTGTTGTTTCCCAGATTGCCTGTAAATTAGTCTTTTGCTAAATTCTGTCACTTTTCTCAGTCTTAATGCCTTGGATTCATGTATAAATTTAATTATCTTAGGCTTTCTTTATAGCGTAGAAATAGCGTTTTTCCTCCTTACTTCTCTTTTTTGCTTTTTATGTTTGTATTTGTGCTTCAGTCTTCTTGCTGACCAATAATTTATTTCTATTTATTGCTGATGTCAACTGGCTGCCTTGCTCCGCTAGCCCTTATGGTTATTCCAGGCAACCAGTACTCTAAACATTTACCTTTAATTTTTAAAACGTAAAGCTTGTGGGATGTGGCTGGACTGACAAGGATACTTCACAAATTAATGTGCTCAAGTAAGCTGAAGCCACTCAAAAGGCACTAAGGCCACATGGTAGCGGGCATTACCCCTTAAATCTACCAAAGCAAAGATTGAGCCCAAGCATTAGCAGCAATGGACAGCTGTTTCGGCCTTGTTAGGCCTCATCAGCATGGCATAGCTAATGCTCAGGTTCAAGTACCCACATATCAATATTTTATTGATATGTGGGTACTTGAGCCTGAGCATTAGCTATGCCGTGCTGATGAAGCTTAACAAGCCGAAACAGCTGTCCATGGCTGCTAATGCTTGGGCTCAATCTTTGCTTTGGTAGATTTAAGGGGTAATGCCGCTACCATGTGGCCTTAGTGCCTTTTGAGTGGCTTCAGCTTACTTGATCACATTAATTTGTGCAGTATACCTTTAACTTTTACATTGTCAAATTATTTGTTAGCAAGAATGAATGAGTACAAATAAAGATTGTTGTTGTTGTTAAGTCATGACTATAACCGCAGTTCCTCTGCATCATTATGTTAATTATAATCTTCTCCTGTTTCTTCTGTTATTTATCTTCCACGCAATATGTAGCAAGGAATGTCAGTTTTCCTGATATGGGCGTACCATTCTAGCACCGACGTGCCGTCGGGACAGTTTCTACAGCATACTTCTCGGGGAATTCTACCCAACGTTGTGCTTATTCCTGCAGCTATACCAACAACGGGTGAGTTTTGTGCAATCATTTTAGAGTTTGTGAAGAAACTGTAGAATTGTGTTTCACAGCGTGGGAAAAATCCGGAAATGATTCCAACAGCAACCAAAACATCATGAACTCTTTGTTGCTGAATGGAATTTGATTTGGTCCACCTTTTCGATCTTCGAGCTAACACAAAATGAGCAGCTACAACGTCGAACAACTAGTTACGCTCATTCACATTCCTGGCGGATAACAAGCGACTTAACTTGACAAATACGTAGAGAAATGCAATAAGAGCAAAACAACGTCAATTCGCCCATCCCCTCCCTAGAAGCAGAGGCGACATCCAAAAGCCATTTTATGGACTGTTGGTCCTAAGGGAACCATACCGACAAAAACACTGCAGAATCTTGGAGAATAAGGCGATTTGTGTTACGTAACCTAGACATGTCGAACGTTTGCTCGCGGATACGTATGTTGCAAAAACTCTCTCAAGACTGACAACTCTCACTTAGACAATATCTCTTGAAATAAAAAATTGAATAATTGTTTTTTCAGCCACTCCTACGCCAACTGTTAGGCCTACGCATTTTGCAAACTTTCTTTCTTTTAACGGTGGCAACTATAACGCCTCCTGGATGATCAATCGCGCTACCAACAGCATATATTTCATGGTTGAGGTCAGGACAACAGGCTGGGTTGGATTTGGTGTCGCAACTGAAGCTCCAAACAGCATGATGAGATACGATGTAGGCGTTGGAGGAGTTTTAAGTGGATCAGGATATTTGAGGGTAATCTGTTAAACTCCAAGGGTTGAATCTTAAACATGCTCTGGTTGTTCAAAGAATAGACCTAGAGGTCAAAATGTTCTCTATGTGAGATATAATACACAATATGTTCTAGATGGTAGTTATTGAATGGATTCATCCGCTCAATGAAAAAACTGAAAAAGAAAGAGATTAAGGATTGAGCGTGAAAAGTCCCCTATTTTTCCGTGGGATAATCGATACTGTTATGCTTCAATCGAGCTGTTCCCATCTTGGATTGAAACGATATGCGCAACCTAGGAAAGTGTCTAAACTACCAAACCAAGATAATAATAATATTAATAATAACAATAATAATGATAATAATAATGATGATTAACAATTATTAACGAAAGTGGTGGATATTTACGTACCCGCTAAGCTGCGAGTTAAATATCCCTCACTTTCACCGACACTGAGGTGAATAATTATTTTAGTATATACCACACAAGCTGAATAATTAGCGGAGCAAAACATTACTTTATGTGTGACAATATACCGACAAGAAGTCGGAAATTGTAAAATCTCGCGTGCTGGCGGCTCGGAGGTGAATAGCACTTGCTAATCACCTCCGAGTTAACCAATCAGAGCGCGCGAAAAGCGCTATTCACTTGTGTGGCATATACTACTACTACTATTACTACTACTACTACTACTACTACTACTACTACTACTACTACTACAACTAATAATAATAATAATAATAATAATAATAATAATAATAATAATAATAATAATAACCAGTGGCTCAAATCGAGTGGCTCAAATCGGAAACAGAGGGACTAATTATAGTGGCGCAGGAGGAAGCTCTCCTCACCAGAGCGTACCGGCACCACATTATAAAAGATGGCACGGACCCTCATTGTCGCCTTTGTAATAAATCCCAAGAAACGATAGATCACATTATATCAGGCTGCCCAGAACTGGCAAAGACAGAATATATCCACCGGCTCAATAAGGTCGCAACTCACCTACACTGGAACATCTGCAGGGAATACCATCTGGCCACTGTAGACAAATGGTATGAACACGAACCAAAAACAGTGGTAGAAAGAGATAATATCACTATCCTTTATGACATGCCCATCGACACAGATAGAGCAATAACAGCAAATCGCCCAGACATTGTGATCAAGAATAAGCAGGAAAACAAGTGTACCTTAATTGACGTGGCCATACCATCGGACAAAAACACTTCCATTAAAGTATCAGAGAAACTGTCTAAATACAAAGATCTGGAGATAGAAATAGCCCGTATGTGGCAGATGAGAACAGTGGTAATCCCCGTTGTCGTAGGTGCGCTTGGAGTTATTAGGAAAGGCACTGAAAAACAGCTGTGCGAAATCCCAAGCAACAACAACCCACACGAAATCCAGAAAACAGCACTTCTGGGAACAGCACACATTCTGAGAAAGGTTGTCTCAATCAAGTAAATTGAACAAACACTCCTCTAGTGTCTTAGAATCATGGTTTGGTTCTGGCCCTAGAAGGTAAATGTGGACAAGTAATAAAGTGAAGTAAAATATAATAACAATAACAATAACAATAACAATAACAATAACAATAACAATAACAATAACAATAACAATAACAATAACAATAACAATAACAATAACAATAACAATAACAATAACAATAACAATAACAATAACAATAACAATAACAATAACAATAACAATAACAATAACAATAACAATAACAATAACAATAACAATATTTCCTTAGCGCAAATTAACATGTAGATATGATCAAATGCGCTTTACAAACGATGTGATCAGAAACAAATAACTCCAATAAGCATTATAACATGATAAGAACCCCAACTGGAAGGAGGCCAACCAGTTGGCTATTTTACAAGGATGGCCGAGGAATTGAACCCGGGGCAACCGCATTGAGATCCAACGCCCTAACCACTCGGTCAACTGCCTCAAGCAGTTGATTCTCGACAATCCCACGAGAAAATTAATAGTGGACTGTAAACAGTTTTGACGAGTGAGATCAGTGATATCCCATGTTATTACTGATTCTGCACATCCAACACGACCAACACGGTAAACATCTTATAACATAGACCGCCACCCCGGTGAGAAATTCTTAGTTCCGTAAATTCTCTATTACCACTATCACGCTTCACTCAGTATTGTTCGAAAAGAGTTGGAAGAATGCCACCATATTCGGGTAAAATAAAATAAAAAAGTTTTTAACCTCGCCCGCTCGGTATTGTACTTAGGCCGAATTGTTTAAAGAGTGGATAGCTTTATCTAGTGGTTGCGTCTCTATCCAGCGGATAACAAACTGCCGCTAATGCATGTAATGACTTTTCCGCTAGATGAAACTGAGGCAACCGCTCTTTTTGCAACTCAGTTGGAGCCAGTTTCAGAACTTTGTGGTACATACGGAGTTAAACGTCGGACCACACGATGATCCAGTTACGGTGGTCATTTTAACCATGGACCTGAGGTCAAGTGAGCCACGTTACAAAGTCTTTTCTGTTTTTTCCTTATTCCGTTAGGATTATTTTACCAGAGGGTTTAGTAGACCCCCAGTGGACCCCCAACAGGACTTGACGTTAAGCTACGCTAGAGAAGAGAGCGGTGTAACAACCCTCAGATTTCATCGCAGTCTGAACACCAACGACGCAAACGATGTTGCTATTCAGGTAGGACGAATCGTGAAATCAGCGATGATTACATATTGACTGCAACCGCCACTTCTCTTTTTCCTTGTTAATCAAAACTATAACAAAATTCTCGAAGTGATTGGTTATTAGCAGCCCGATTTGGGCACTAATAGGACAGTGTACCCGTCATGCTTGTAATTGGACAGTGTAACACTATCTTTAAATGGTATCAAATGGTAAAAACTTAAACCAAGACTTCTTATTAAAATATTTAGGTATTATAATAGATTCTAATTTATCATGGAAAAGTCATGTAAGCTATATTTCTAAACAGGTTGAGCGAAATATTGGGATTCTTTCTAAACTGCGTTATTTTGAGAATTCTGATATTCTGGTTAAATTATATTATGCTTTAATATATCTATTCTTAACCTATGGTTTAATTTTTTGGGTAACACCTATTCTTCAACTACCCAGCCTTTGTTTATTTTACAAAAGAGAGCAATGCGAGTGATGACTTTCTCTAAATTTCATGAGCATTCCAGTCAAATTTTCAAACGCTTAAATATTGTTAGACTGCCTGGTCTTGTCTTTCTTAATATTGCTGTCTTTATGCAAACATTATCACAATAGACGATTACCATTGGTGTTTGATCCTTTCTTCACACAAGTCAATAAAAGACATAATTATCATACAAGAAGCGCCTCTAATATGTCTTACATTTTATCTAAAGTAAGAACTAATTATGGAATATTTAACATAAGATTTAGGGGCCCCAAAGTATGGAACTCAATAAGTGAAAATTTGAAAACCTGCTCTATTTCAAACTTCAAGAAATCAGTAAAAAGCGTGTTGTTTCCCAGATTACCTGTAAATTAGTCTTTTGCTAAATTCTGTCACTTTTCTCAGTCTTAATGCCTTGGATTCATGTATAAATTTAATTATCTTAGGCTTTCTTTATAGCGTAGAAATAGCGTTTTTCCTCCTTACTTCTCTTTTTTGCTTTTTATGTTTGTATTTGTGCTTCAGTCTTCTTGCTGACCAATAATTTATTTCTATTTATTGCTGATGTCAACTGGCTGCCTTGCTCCGCTAGCCCTTATGGTTATTCCAGGCAGCCAGTACTCTAAACATTTACCTTTAATTTTTAAAACGTAAAGCTTGTGGGATGTGGCTGGACTGACAAGGATACTTCACAAATTAATGTGATCAAGTAAGCTGAAGCCACTCAAAAGGCACTAAGGCCACATGGTAGCGGGCATTACCCCTTAAATCTACCAATGCAAAGATTGAGCCCAAGCATTAGCAGCAATGGACAGCTGTTTCGGCCTTGTTAGGCCTCATCAGCATGGCATAGCTAATGCTCAGGTTCAAGTACCCACATATCAATATTTTATTGATATGTGGGTACTTGAGCCTGAGCATTAGCTATGCCGTGCTGATGAGGCCTAACAAGGCCGAAACAGCTGTCCATGGCTGCTAATGCTTGGGCTCAATCTTTGCTTTGGTAGATTTAAGGGGTAATGCCGCTACCATGTGGCCTTAGTGCCGTTTGAGTGGCTTCAGCTTACTTGATCACATTAATTTGTGAAGTATACCTTTCACTTTTACATTGTCAAATTATTTGTTAGCAAGAATGAATGAGTACAAATAAAGATTGTTGTTGTTGTTAAGTCATGACTATAACCGCAGTTCCTCTGCATCATTATGTTAATTATAATCTTCTCCTGTTTCTTCTGTTATTTATCTTCCACACAATATGTAGCAAGGAATGTCAGTTTTCCTGATATGGGCGTACCATTCTAGCACCGACGTGCCGTCGGGACAGTTTCTACAGCATACTTCTCGGGGAATTCTACCCAACGTTGTGCTTATTCCTGCAGCTATACCAACAACGGGTGAGTTTTGTGCAATCATTTTAGAGTTTGTGAAGAAACTGTAGAATTGTGTTTCACAGCGTGGGAAAAATCCGGAAGTGATTCCAACAGCAACCAAAACATCATGAACTCTTTGTTGCTGAATGGAATTTGATTTGGTCCACCTTTTCGATCTTCGAGCTAACACAAAATGAGCAGCTACAACGTCGAACAACTAGTTACGCTCATTCACATTCCTGGCGGATAACAAGCGACTTAACTTGACAAATACGTAGAGAAATGCAATAAGAGCAAAACAACGTCAATTCGCCCATCCCCTCCCTAGAAGCAGAGGCGACATCCAAAAGCCATTTTATGGACTGTTGGTCCTAAGGGAACCATACCGACAAAAACACTGCAGAATCTTGGAGAATAAGGCGATTTGTGTTACGTAACCTAGACATGTCGAACGTTTGCTCGCAGATACGTATGTTGCAAAAACTCTCTCAAGACTGACAACTCTCACTTAGACAATATCTCTTGAAATAAAAAATTGAATAATTGTTTTTTCAGCCACTCCTACGCCAACTGTTAGGCCTACGCATTTTGCAAACTTTCTTTCTTTTAACGGTGGCAACTATAACGCCTCCTGGATGATCAATCGCGCTACCAACAGCATATATTTCATGGTTGAGGTCAGGACAACAGGCTGGGTTGGATTTGGTGTCGCAACTGAAGCTCCAAACAGCATGATGAGATACGATGTAGGCGTTGGAGGAGTTTTAAGTGGATCAGGATATAGAGTCCTTAAGTGTGACGTCACGTTGCCATGGCGCTAAAATTTTCAGTTCCAAACAAAAGTCAGAATTACTTGCGCGGGGTCACGCAGTCTTTGTTTGAAAGGTGGAAGCCTGTAATTATCCACTGTTAACCAAAGAAAGACATTGGAAAAGACAGATAAGGTTGAAAGAACATCAAAGGATCATCTGGTGTCTAAGATTTGTGAGGGGAAATACACAAACGGAAAGAAATGGTTTTCTGTTTTGCCCCGACTTGCAACCATTCATCCGAAGGCAACACTTGCTCGTTCTTCGCCTTTCCAAGCGCTTTAAAGAATAACAGCGAATACCGGCGATGGATTCTACTTATAAGGTAAGAACTGATATTCATGAATGTGACCACCGCTGTAGTTATTGCGAATTGCGTGGTTTCAAGCGAGTTTACCGGCACTGATTGATGCCAAATGTGTGACATCGCTTAACGCTTGATCAGACAGAACGTGAATCTCTTACGGCTTTAACATAGACTGTGTATCTTTTGCTTTGTTTTAATACACTATTAGAGAATTATGCCTTGGTAGGAAAAATCCCCTCCATCGATCGAGACGTTTTTGAAGTTTTCGATGGGCCCGTGCAAACATTGAGATTCCCAGGCCAAGAACTGAGATCGGCAGATCATCTCAGTAAACACAGAGCTGCCCTGTGTTGGAACCTCCTCCCTTATTCCTTTTAAAACCCTACAAGTCTTAGTTATTTTAAGCCAAGAAATGTCTAAAAACCATAAGTTTTGACAAAGCTTCCTGCAGCATTTCTTTTAGGTCAGTGGCCTTTCAATATTTTTAGCTATACATGTAATACTATACGTATACTGTAGAGGTCAATCTCCTTTTTTGATTTATTTAAGAAATTGTCTTATTACATCAGTTAGTGCAGGTCCACATCAAGACTTTAGTCTTGCCTATTTTGTAACCTGCTCAGATAAACTATGTGTGTATGCATTAATGTTGCTCATGTACAACTTTTAATAAAGGCAATCACTTTTTTCAACAGGAGGAAAGACCAAGACCCCAATAAGCACTCAAGAGTGTTTAGCTGTCAATTTAGGAATGGTAAAAAAGCTAGTGGTCCTGAAGTTTTTGAGCGCAATCAAGTTAAAATATTTGCTAAGCAGCTGGGACCACAACCAAAGAAAAAAAAGCCAACTGAGTCGAGGGGGCAATCTCTGTCAGAGATAATAGAAAATGCAAGGAAAAATGAAAAACCATCCATTTGTGAAGCTGATAGGAAGGAAAACCTGTGAACAACCCATGAGGTTATTCTGGAAGTGGAACTTGAAGAAGCCAATCGTGAACTGTTTGTCGCAATACATGTAAGTCTAAACAGAAACCAAAGTTATAAATACCATGTAACTATTTTTATTGTAAAAAGGAATATCGTGTTATGTTGCTTATTAAAGATACATATAAACACATATGATTTGGTGAGTGACTATATCTTTGACAATGACCTCCCTTGGTTTGCAAACAACTGATTAGAAAAGCCCTGTTGAATGAAACTGCAATGTTTGACTAACTTTCGAGAATCCTTCAACCAATTATTTTGTGTATTCAGATAATGGCAGTTTAACACTAAACGTGGTTATGACTCCCTTTGTACTTTTTAATTGCTCCTAACCGAGCACCCCTGAGGGTAGCTAATTTTATCAGATTTGTTTCAATTGAAAAGATTTCATATTTTGTTACATTTAAATGCAGCAAACAATTTTTAATTTTAGTAACTCTGCAAGAGCTATGAAAGGTTTCCTACAAAATTCTCCCCACAATGGCAATTTATAATCAAGGACATGAAATCCTCATGACAGAAAAAATAGTTACATTTGAATCTTTAATGAGGTAGAAGAAAGCCCCAGTCACAACTAACAAACTGCAGTTTGCCTTCCACAATGTTGGGGAAAATATGATTAAAATAAAAGTCTATTAAAACAGAGATATTTGCTGCCCATGTTTCATCCCTTTCTATTTTAGAACAGCTACATCTTTTGTTGTCCACACAACAAAGTAACAAAATTTCCTATGTGAGAAAAACATTTCTCCCTGAACCTGATGCCAGTAGACATGATCTTTCTTCAAGGAATAGCCCTCTATAGTTTCACTTTTTTCCAGGCAAAATGTTGCAGACTTAACAGCCTCTTCAATTGTAAGATTTCGCTCGGTGTAAAGACGCTTGGACGACCCCTCCTTGCCAAATGCCAGGCAGGATTGTCTCTCTGACCAACAGTCAACTCACTAATTCTTGAAATTTCTCCTGCCTGTACTCTGCAGTGTCTTACTAGACAGTCTATTTGTTGTTCATGTCCCACGGTTTGAAGAAACTCGTCTGAAAAAACTATCTCCTCTATTGTTGGAATGGGCAGCTTTTTAGCAACAGGTGGCTCGGGGCTGAGCAGCCAGCAGCCTCCACTGGCATTCAACATCAGTTTTGCTGAGGTTGTGAATGCCATGGATAAAAACGGCCGCCGCGTGACTGCATTTAACCTTTATCTCGGACACTCACACTCCGTCGATTTTATTTCAAATTCCTCATCCAAATAAATCTGCAAGAGTGAAATGAAATGTCTTAGTAGGAGGTAAGAAAAATCGCGAAATGTGTTTTTCAGTAAAATTGTAGCACCTAACGTTTTCGTGCGTAGAAGACGTCCAACTAACGACTACACTCACATTTTCTCGTTTTTTTTTATGACCGCTATTGCACCAAAGAGCGTCCAAATTTCACCTTAGATGTATTCAATACATAACGATTTAAGATTATTCAGCATCTAGCTTTATAAAGGTTTCATATACGTGACGTTTTTCATCGCAGCTTTAAGGGAACATGTTGTTAAACTCACCGTGACTTTGTATACCTTGTTCTTCATGCTTGCGTGTACTTCACCGCGTAAAACGCCCCGCTGATATGTAAATGCCTCTATGTGATCCGACTTATAGTGGTTTTCAGCCTTCTTGATCGATTTTTTCTCCTCTGAGAAGATTGAAAGCATTGAAGTGATCGATAGTGTCGCCATTTTGAATGGATATGCAGGTTTGTTTGGAACTGAAATTTTAAGCGCCATGGCAACGTGACGTCACCGCTTTAGGACTCTATTTGAGGGTAATCTGTTAAACTCCAAGGGTTGAATCTTAAACATGCTCTGGTTGTTCAAAGAATAGACCTAGAGGTCAAAATGTTCTCTATGTGAGATATAATACACAATATGTTCTAGATGGTAGTTATTGAATGGATTCATCCGCTCAACGAAAAAACTAAAAAAGAAAGAGATTAAGGATTGAGCGTGAAAAGTCCCCTATTTTTCCGTGGGATAATCGATACTGTTATGCTTCAATCGAGCTGTTCCCATCTTGGATTGAAACGATATGCGCAACCTAGGAAAGTGTCTAAACTACCAAACCAAGATAATAATAATATTAATAATAACAATAATAATGATAATAATAATGATGATTAACAATTATTAACGAAAGTGGTGGATATTTACGTACCCGCTAAGCTGCGAGTTAAATATCCCTCACTTTCACCGACACTGAGGTGAATAATTATTTTAGTATATACCACACAAGCGGAATGATTAGCGGAGCAAAACATTACTTTATGTGTGACAATATACCGACAAGTGGTCGGAAATTGTAAAATCTCGCGTGCTGGCTGCTCGGAGGTGAATAGCACTTGCTAATCACCTCCGAGTTAACCAATCAGAGCGCGCGAAAAAGCGCTATTCACTTGTGTGGCATATACTACTACTACTATTACTACTACTACTACTACTACTACTACTACTACTACTACTACTAATAATAATAATAATAATAATAATAATAACAATAATAATAATAATAACCAGTGGCTCAAATCGGAAACAGAGGGACTAATTATAGTGGCGTAGGAGGAAGCTCTCCTCAACAGAGCGTACCGGCACCACATTATAAAAGATGGCACGGACCCTCATTGTCGCCTTTGTAATAAATCCCAAGAAACGATAGATCACATTATATCAGGCTGCCCAGAACTGGCAAAGACAGAATATATCCACCGGCACAATAAGGTCGCAACTCACCTACACTGGAACATCTGCAGGGAATACCATCTGGCCACTGTAGACAAATGGTATGAACACGAACCAAAAACAGTGGTAGTAAGAGATAATATTACTATCCTGTATGACATGCCCATCGACACAGATAGAGCAATAACAGCAAATCGCCCAGACATTGTGATCAAGAATAAGCAGGAAAACCAGTGCACCTTAATTGACGTGGCCATACCATCGGACAAAAACACTTCCATTAAAGTATCAGAGAAACTGTCTAATTACAAAGATCTGGAGATAGAAATAGCCCGTATGAGGCAGATGAGAACAGTGGTAATCCCCGTTGTCGTAGGTGCCCTTGGAGTTATTAGGTAAGGCACCGAAAAACAGCTGCGCGAAATCCCAGGTAACAACAACCCACACGAAATCCAGAAAACAGCACTTCTGGGAACAGCACACATTCTGAGAAAGGTTGTCTCAATCAAGTAAATTGAACAAACACTCCTCTAGTGTCTTAGAATCATGGTTTGGTTCTGGCCCTAGAAGGTAAATGTGGACAAGTAATAAAGTGAAGTAAAATATAATAACAATAACAATAACAATAACAATAACAATAACAATAACAATAACAATAACAATAACAATAACAATAACAATAACATTAACATTAACATTAACAATAACATTAACAATAACAATAACAATAACAGTAACAGTAACAGTAACAGTAACAGTAACAGTAACAGTAACAGTAACAGTAACAGTAACAGTAACAGTAACAGTAACAGTAACAGTAACAGTAACAGTAACAGTAACAGTAACAGTAACAGTAACAATAACAATAACAATAACAATAACAATAACAATAACAATAACAATAACAATAACTATAACTATAACTATAACTATAACTATAACTATAACTATAACTATAACTATAACTATAACTATAACTATAACTATAACTATAACTATAACTATAACTATAACTATAACTATAACTATAACTATAACAACAATATTTCTATAGCGCAGTTAACATGTAGATATGATCAAATGCGCTTTACAAACGATGTGATCAGAAACAAATAACTCCAATAAGCATTATAACATGATAAGAATCCCAACTGGAAGGAGGCCAGCCAGTTGGCTATTTTACAAGGATGGCCGAGGAGTTGAACCCGGGGCAACCGCATTGAGATCCAACGCCCTAACCACTCGGTCATCCTGCCTCAAGCAGTTGATTCTCGACAATCCCACGAGAAAATTAATAGTGGACTGTAAACAGTTTTGACGAGTGAGATCAGTGATATCCCATGTTATTACTGATTCTGCACATCCAACACGACCAACACGGTAAACATCTTATAACATAGACCGCCACCCGGGGGAGAAATTCTTCGTTTCGTAATTTCTCTGTTACCACTATCAAGCTTCACTCAGTATTGTTCAAAAGAGTTGGAAGAATGCCACCATATTCGGGTAAAATAAAATAAAAAAGTTTTTAACCTCGCCCGCTCGGTATTGTACTTAAGCCGAACTGTTTAAAGAGTGGATAGCTTTATCTAGTGGTTGCGTCTCTATCCAGCGGATAAAAAACTGCCGCTTATGCATGTAGTGACTTTTCCGCTAGATGAAACTGAGGTAACCGCTCTTTTTGCAACTCAGTTGGAGCCAGTTTCCAATTTTGTGGTACATACCGAGTTAAACGTCAGACCACACGATGATCCAGTTACAGTGATCATTTTCACCATGGACCTGAGGTCAAGTGAGCCACGTTACAAAGTCTTTTCTGTTTTTTCCTTATTCCGTTAGGATTATTTTACCAGAGGGTTTAGTAGACCCCCAGTGGACCCCCAACAGGACTTGACGTTAAGCTACGCTAGAGAAGAGAGCGGTGTAACAACCCTCAGATTTCATCGCAGTCTGAACACCAACGACGGAAGCGATGTTGCTATTCAGGTAGGACGAATCGTGAAATCAGCGATGATTACATATTGACTGCAACCGTCACTTCTCTTTTTCCTTGTTAATCAAAACTATAACAAAATTCTCGAACGTGATTGGTTATCAGCAGTTTGATTTGGGCACTAATAGGACAGTGTACGCGTCATGCTTGTAATTGGACGGTGTAATAGAACAGTTTACGCGTCATGCCTGTGTAATTGGACAGTACGCGTCATTTTGCGCGCGCTGTTGTCGTGCATTTTCTTGAGTAAACTGTTATGTTTTTCAGAATTGATAGCCACATGTAACCGTTTAACGCTCAACCGAAGGTTAGCTCGTTTCTCAATTTTTTCATAGTTTTGATTAATTGGTAACAGGACTTGATTAACAAATCGGACTCCCGCTTCGCGGTCGTCTGATTTTGTAAATCAGTCGTATGATTACAGACCGAATTGGACTCCACTCGTTCCTATTACCATTATTAATATACCTCGTCATATTTGACAATTCCCTGTTCCCTCTATGTTAAGTGGGTTGTTATTTGACACTAAGTATTGCAGATCAAAGACCCACTAACATACTTAGGCACGCAATGCATGCAAAGGTGATCACGATGCGGGCAGCAAGCATAATGGTCGAGTTTTCGCTAGCTCTGCCTACTTGAGTTTATTTCTTTGTTTTCGTTTTGTTTTTTTGTTTTTTTCGACGTAAATTTTACTCCTTTTTCAAACTAACTTAACAAACAAGGAACAAACAATGTCTGCAAAAAGAGGGAAAGCGTAAGAAACGGCGGAACAAGATTTTGAAACTTCCTTCCTCCTTCAGGAACCAATTATTCCGCACTACTTGTCCTTACACCTTTTGAAATTTCCTGACATTGCTAAACTGACTACATGTATGCTCTTTTATGATTATTTCCATCATGAAAAGTGTCCTAATTATGCCTGTTTCACTAGTATCTGAGCTACACAATTATAATACCCGCAGTGTATCATCGAATCAAGTCTTCATACCCTCTTTTCTAACCAATCTTAGGAGATTTTGCCCCAGCATTATTGGAAGTTTCTTTCGGAATAATATCCCGTAATTGACCAGGGAGAGAACATCTAAAACATATTTAGAAAAGCACTTTTGCGCTGGTACCTTGCTCAATACTAAGGAAACATTAACCTTTCCATAATTTACCGAACTATTTTTTTCTTCACTTTTTTAAATAAAAATCTCAAGTTTTTTGTAATACGTAACTTTAAGGGGCACAAACATTAGTTTATCTAGATGTGCCCTCTCCTCTCCTTCAAATATTATATCATGTAAATTAATTTAAGTGTTTAATTTGTATTATTCGTTTTCTTTCCATCCTATATCTATTTAATTATGTATTATTTAGGGAGGGGAGGAATAAATAAATACAAAATACTTGTAAATACAAAAAGGTGATCACGCTTTCGACATCGGTTATGCTCTGAAAGGTGCACACGACTATTGATTTGTGTCATGGATCTGAATAAAAAAGAGTGTTAATGCAGAATTACTGGCGACTCATTTATTGAGTCATCTGTACGGAATTTAGACGCTAGAAGAAACGAACACTCAAGCCTTTATCTATATTAATTTCTACAACTTAAGAGAATTGGCATAAAATTTGGACGCCGACCGACCTCGTATCATTGAATTAGGGTTCCTATCGTTATCAGTAAGACTTAATTTTAAACTTTCTTTTTCATTCGATCTGATTTGTAGGAAGGGGTGCAACTTTACGTTATATGGGCCTACCATGCTACAAGTGACGTGCCTGAATCAGGCCTGTTTACGCAGCATACTTTTCAAGGTTCTCAGAAAGTTGTGCTTTTTCCTGCAGGTAAGTGTTATGCCCTGACTTTGGAGTCTGTGAATTGAAGAGCCTGTAGAAGTTTGAAGCCAAATACATTCGAGTAGGGGCTGAACTTGCCGGACTGACTCGCAGTGCTTATTAAGTTCATTAGACTACGAATTAATTTTGTGTTTATATCATTTTATTATTATACTTCTTAGGAAACAGACAACCACCAAACATTAATCGAATTTTGGAAAATATTAAGTCTCCTAAAACATGTCTACCTTGATGGCAGATGAATTTTGACCACCGGCCAGTTGGCTCAGGTGGTTACCGTACTGTCGTGCTGGAGATTATGGGTTCCTGAATCCATGCATAGACTTGCGCATTTATATATTGCATTTGCGACAGTTTGTGAGGTCTTCTGTATCCTAAATGCATCAGTTAAAATAAAAGATATTTCAATTAAGCCAATTTCTTTTCTTGTGGCTCAAAACGGCGAAGGTCAGTATGGGACATATTGAGGTATTTGCCTTGAGCCAATTTCTTTTCTTGTGGTTCAAAATGATGAAGGTCAGCTTGGAACATATTAGTGTATTTGCCTTGAATTTTTCCGCGCTTGACGCCAATACACCATTTTCCTAATGGGGTTAGATCCAGTCCTTTGTGGGGGCAAACAGTCAAAATTACAATTTCAAATTACGTCCTAAAATAGACGTTTGCCCCCACAAAGTACTGGATCTACCAAAAATTCACCAGGAACTGATCATCAACAAAATGCTGGCGCCAGTTGTTAAAGCACCAATTAATGTATCCTGCATTTTTGGCGCGCATGGCGCCGGTTACATGTATTGCTTTGCTTTTACTGATTGGTCAGAGCAATTATCCTGATTTGGATGGCTTCGCGACACTCATTTGTAAATAATTCTTTTTCTAACTCTAGCTACACAAATACCTCCTGGGTTTATGCGCGGCTTTGACAACAACAGATACCTTTTGTCGTTGAGATTTGATGACCAGGCTGACAAGATGTATTATCACTTGAGAGTAAAGACAACTGGTTGGGTTGGATTTGGCTTCGCAGAGAACGCGCCAAACATGATGATCGACTACGATGTAGTTGTTGCAGGATTTGACAATGGAGCTGGTTATTTATTTGTAAGTGAGCATTTGTAATACTTAAATATGACTTTATATGTACTACGTCAGACAATTCTGCGAAAACTGTGAAGCAGATTCTGGTTACATTTAAGATGAGTATTTGCCTTTGAAAAACAGAACATGGTTAACACAGACTCCTCCTGTGTCTAGATGTTGAAATCTTGGTGAGTAAACACGTGTTATTTTACCATTCCATCTCATGTTGTTGAAGGTTTGACTGAACATTCCTCTGTTGTAGAACTGAGATTGATTGAGTGGTGTGTCAGTATACTGAAAATCTATTTCTTTTTTTCTGGCAATAATAACTTTCATCTGTAGCTGGAGTCACAGGAAATGCCTTTATGCTGTGGAAATACTGATACTTAAATGTTTAGCATTCCTACCTTTGCAGGCAAAAATTATTACGGTATGATTATGTGGTCGACAAAGGTTGCCTAGAAAACCTTAAGGTATTTGGCGATAGATCTGTTATGAAACTAGTGAGGCGAGATCGCTAGAAGGGAGATTAGAGGCGTGTCTTTCAGTAATACTAAGAGATGCCTCTTCCTATGATGTGATACATATTAAAGAATTTTGTCCACGTATTCATTAGGACTATAAAACCACAGGAAGAATGCTGCCCACTCCAGATAGCAGCCAGGATTACAAACTCTTAAACGCATCTGAAGCTGGAGGCTACACAGAGCTGTGGTTTGAAAGACTACGTGACACTAAAGACGAAAACGATATAGCTTTTCTGGTGGGTATTGCAATAGGCTTATCACCTCGTTAAAAACGTAAGAAGGGCCCTGTATTTCTTACTAATGGCAATATACAGTACCGCTCAAAAGTAAGTTACCACCTTCGCGCGCGACGCGAATCTACGCTATTCTCGTCGCGCGCTACGCAAATCGCGTCGCGCGCTTCGCGATTTCGTAGCGCGCGATGTCCTTGAAACTGTAAGTATATTGACTTGAAGCTCTCTCACCGTTTAATATGCCCATTGTAAAGCAGCAATAGTCGATTTTAATAGTCAATTTCCAGTGTTCGCAAAAGCCCGCTAAGAAGAAATGAATATGCGTAATCGATCAATCATCGCCGGAGAAGGGCAGCGTGTGCTTTGCTTCCAAATTCCGTGTCAAACTGTTTTCTCCTCGAAACTTTGATAAACTTAGGTCGACATATTAATAATTTTAAAAAACCTACATACACAATATGATGTACATGAACATGCTTTTCAGTCTTTTGAAGTGGAGACATTCCGAGGAATGCTACCGTCGTCGCGCCGCATTCAACTCGCTTCATTGGACACGAGCTTCTTCCTACACTGTACATCAAACCGCCAATTTTTCGGTTCGTCCATGAGCCATGACT